>MU856852.1:0-133174 GCA_033296705.1 Chaetomidium leptoderma | reverse complement strand
AGAAAGTAATAATTAATTCCCCTCGTCCCCCTCCATCTTGGCGATCCACTTGTTCATCTGACCAAACTTATCCTCAAACGACTTCTGCAGCTTCTCGCAGGCGGCCCACATGGGGTCCTGCTCGCGCCAGTACGTGTAGCAGTTGGTAAAGATCTGGTTCATGTCGGCCAGGAACTCGGTCTCGTCGCCGTACTCGCGCCCGTCCATCTTGGCCTTCATGGTGCTCAGGTCCATCGGCTTCTTGACCACGTCGTGGTAGTCGGGCACGCCGTCGCGCTCGGGGTCGACGGGGTCTTTGAAGGGTCCCACCACGCGCGTCCAGAAACCTGGCCGGTTGTTGCATGTCAGTCATGTTTTCTTTTCTTTTTTTCTCCTTTTTCTTTCTTTTTGGGGTTTACCCAGCCAGGGTGAAGGATCTGGTGGGGCGGGGGGCTTACCTGGACCGGAGAGCATCCTCGCGAGAAGGTCGGCGCAAAAGTTGAGCTTTTGGTTGGCCGAGAACTGCAGGGCTCCAATGACGGCCGCGCTAGACCGGCGTTTGGTGCCCGGCTTGGGCCCTGGCTTAGACCCTGACAGAGGCGGCCTCGGCCCAGGCTTCCGCCCGGGGCCCTGAGCAACAGCAACAACGGAAGGAGCCGCCCCATTGTTGACTCCCGTATCCGACGCCCGACGTTTCTTGGCCGGACGTCCCTCGAGCTCGTCAAGTCCGGCATTCGGCGCCGGGCGCCGCTGACCACCGGACGCAGCAGCAGCAGCAACAGCAGCCGCCGCAGTCACGGCATCGAGGTGGAGGGGCGGGTCGTCCAGCGAGCTCATGGTCACCACCAGCTCGCTCAACACCTCCTGCGGGAGCGACCGGGCAAACTCGGCTCGAGACTCGCTCGATCTCATATACTCGGCGGCCCACGAGAGGAGAAGCTTGCGGATCGAGGATCCCTCGGGGGTGTCCTTCCAGACCTGAACGAGAAGCGGGGTGGCGGGGATGTGCTGGGTCACGCGGCGGCACTCGGCCATTGCGTCGAGCGTAGCGTCACAGAGGCCGTCGATGCCCAGCTCGTGGCCCAGCTTCCAGACCCCGATGAGCACCTCGTAGGTCGGGAGATTGTCGAGACTGGGAAAGACGTGGCCGGTGTAGAGGAAGTTCTGGGCGTAGGCGAAGACTTCGACGGGGGTGTCGGGCAGCCTCACGAGGTTCTCGAGGCCCCCGTCGGGACTCTCGTCGAAGAACTTCTTGTAGAAGGAGGACTTGGAACACAAAAAGTCCTTTTGGATGCCAAAGGGCGTCTCATCGGGGCCGACAAGGGCGATGACAAATATTGGGTGTGGCTGACTGGGAGTCTGTGAGCGTCGATCGACAGGTCATGCATGTTTGCGACGACTTACAGCCAGGAGAAGGGCTGGGCTTCGGTGGGGCCGTTGGTTTCTACCACGACATTGTTGATATCCTTGACATCCTTGACATCCTGGACATCCTGGACCTCGTTGGCAGTGCTGGCAGTGCTGGCGTCGGGTGCGCCGTTTGTCTGATGTGCGGCCTCATCGGACATGTTGTCTGCCGAAGCTGTCAGCTATGAATCTGTGATGAACTATTTGACGGCAGGCGGATGCTAGAGTGATGAGAGCGCCGACGTGATACATCAACTTTCATCAGACAGCCTCGCTCTACGTGTCTCTGTCCATCAATTCGAAGCAACAAGGATCACTCTTACCACTCGGTTACACTGACTGATGAATTACGCAAGTGATGGTCTCGTCTCGTGAACTTAGGCTCTCATGCACAGGAGTCGTGGACAAAGGACCCTGAAGTTGCACTCACTGGAAAGTGAAGGAATGACGATTCCAACCTTCCCCCAGTTTGGAAAATGAAGGCCTTCCAGCCAGACAAGGAATAACGGTGAGACAACGGCGGATATTCCAGCGTGCTGGCCGAGTGTGTTGATTGCGCGAGTGAAGGATGTGAAGCCTGAATGTCGTTCAAGATTGGCGAATGGGCGTCAAGCCATGGCGTTGCGTGGTTTGAAAATCTCCACTTTATGCACAGTGCGAGGGGTACTAATCAACGAAGTTTGGCCCTTGTTTAGCTACAGTACAGTGCGCATCGCATCGTGCATCCGCATTTTCCGTTGTCTCATCATCACCAATTCTCAAGTCCGCATCACAAAAGCATCAGAACTAGTCCTTGCGCATGTGCATCGTTTTCATTCAGTTAACTGGGCGAGAAGAAGGGGCGTTGGAAGGTCCTGACTACCGTGGATACGGTCCTCTCTGTTTGGGCAGGCGGGCAGTCCGTCGAGTCTACAGAATATGCAATTGGCTGCCGAGCTGCCGAGGATGACGACTTGTGAGGCTGTGCCCAGTGAGGGAGGCATCCAAGGCACACTGCCGCATTTGTTCGAGTAAGTGCCGCGCGACACACAAAGAGATAAATAACAATACCAGGTTGAAGGTATAACCTCCACCCAGCAACAGCAAAAGCAACAGCAACAGCAACAGCAACAGCAACGATTCTCCTCCCAAGTGAACGGGTTGTGATCTGTTCTGATACATGGGCTGCGCTGAATCTCGGCAGGAGGCAAGCTCCCAAGCACTCCTCTCAACCTTCGACCAAGACAACGACTCCAGCCACATGCCGCCGACTATGGGCCAACCCCAGCCTGCACAACAGCCCATCACGAGTGCCGCTGCCCAGCTGTCCACGCAGCATGAGCGTCTGATCCTCGAGCTGCTCCCCTTCAAGGACCGCCGCCAGTTTCAAGAGTAGGTGCCCAGTCCACTCCAAGTTCCAACACGCCAAGTCTAACGCCAACCCATCTAGATGGCTGAACAGCATCTACGTCCGCGGCTCCTGGAACGAGTTCCTCCGTGACTTTCTCGTCCAGAACCCCCTTGCCCCCGAGCTCGACAAGGCCAAGACGGCCCAGAAAGCCAAGGACGCCATCAACTCTCGCAAACCCGAGTATCTCATGTACCACCCAGACAAGGGAGGTTGGACCGCTGAGGACCACCACGTCCGCTTTATCGCCACCATCGTCTCGGACAATATGCTCAAGGGCTTGTGGTCGGAGAGCGACTGGAAGAAGAAGAACATTGACATTGCCAAGGCCGTCTACGAGGTCCTCACCTTCCTGAGGGCCACCGCGTTCTCCCCGGATTCCTATCCGCCGCGATACGAGGCTTAGCGGGGGTGTTTTGGATAAGGGCATGGGCGCCAGGGAGTTTAGGGGGTTGGCTAGCACAAACGTGGCTGCGATCAGGACTGCTCAAGAGGGTAAAAGGGTTTCATGAGAGATATCAGAGAGTGTAGCACACTTATCCGCGCTATATCCCACGTAACCACTAGCTTAGGGGCTGGTGAGGGTTGCCTTGATGACTGCTCATGGTGAATGCTATGTGTTGGCGCCCCCACTGGGGTCAGGTGACCCAGTGGGCCAGTCAGGGCAAGCCCACCCACACATCTAGGAACTGCGGCACAGGGCCGCTTTTCCTCCCATCATCATCATCATCACGCAGCACTTTGCAGGCAATAGACCACATTGCCAGCCCTGTGCACCTTCTAGACTATGACAGCAGTCTCCAACCCAACCCCCCTAAATTGAGAATGACGAATGATGAGAATCTTGGACACCCACTTGTCCGACCTCGAGCTTGTGACAAAAGTCTCATGGCGAAGATGACTCAATCCACCGCCAGGGGAGCTTGCGATCCAGGAGTCACGTCAGAGGCTCGTGCTCATCACACAACCAGCGCCGCCAGCTACGCGAGCAACAAGAACATTGTCTGCAATCTACCGCTTCAAAAACGTAACAGACATCCATCCATACTCTGAATAGCCGCCAGCGGCGAGCCACAAGCAGGTTCAAGACACAAATCATCCTCGGCACGGCAAGCAACGCACACCCGTAGCCCAAGCCGAGCCGACCTCTTCATCGGCCCGAGAAACGAGGGTGTTCCTCTATCCTCCGTGTAAAGGTCTCTGGCAAGTCGACCGAAAACCTCAGTAAGTATCGTAAGTATCATCAGTATCAGTGACGTTTCCAAAGTCCCTCCTCCAAACAGTGACTTCTCGCAAAAGTAGCCACCACAAAGGGGAAGAAGAAAAAAAGGACGGGATTCTGGTACCGCTCACCGCGGAGCGAAGCGGACTCGCCCCGTCCCGGGCTCGGGGCCTGCGTTTGCCCACCTAGTTTCACGGCAAATCTCACATGCATACGAACCAGATCAGATAAACAGTGGAGGAGGAGTGAAGCGAAGGAGGTGGTGGCACTGCAACACAACTCCAGTTAGAGCACAGCGGCGGGCAAAAGGAGGTGATGAGGGGAAAGAGATGGTGGTGGTACAAGGAGGGGAAACGGGAAACGGGGAAATGGGGAAATGGCCTTTCTCACTCCATGGGAACAACAAAGACGGGATATTCTAGAGTCGAATCTATTACCCATTTCCTGCGCGGCCTCGGGACGGAGAGGCTCTTCAATCCTGCAGGCAGTCATATCGGAAGCAAGCAAGCCACTTTCTGGGGCAATCAAGGCGGCAATTCGTTATTGCTGACCGCCCCTATTGAGCGAGCCGCACACGCCCAGAACACAGTGGCCAGTCGCGTAAAGGGTGAAGACAAGACGCTCTCTCGGTGTGAAAGGGAAGACGGGGAATGAGATCTTGACCTAGGTTACGGAACGGGGAGGCAGGCATTCCCCCCCGCCTTATAGCCGGCTAGATAACAGGAGGGACGCGGACGACGACTATCAGAGGTATTCCGCCCATGTCGAACCTGCCACCGGTGCATGTATAGACGCGGGATACGTCGGTATCACGGCAGATGGCGCGGTATGATAACACACCAACCACCAAGCGCAACCCGTCCGGGAAGGCGATCAACACCCCCCCAGCCGCGAGCCCGCTTCCGATAGCACAAACCACCAATCCATCTTCTGGACGAAACGGCAAGAATATGAAGCTGTGATACCTCTGGATATGGGAATAATGATGAAGGAGAGAGAAAAAGGATGCGTCATCAAGACGCCGGGAACCTTCGTCACCGCCTCGCCCGTCCGCATGCCAAGCATAGCAGACACACACCGACGGAATGTCATCCGCGGGCCGCCTAGGAGGAGATCAGAAGCAAATCGATCCTTCGGTTGCAACCATATCGTGAAAGAACACACACAAAAGGGATGACTCTCCCGGACTGTCCGGGCAAATCGCCGAAGGAGCGTGGCGAAAGTGCCAAGTCTCGGCCCGAGATTCCACGGCAACGGAGGACTGAGCTCGCCCCCGAGCCGTTTCTTTTCTGCTGGCTCCATTCTTTTTCTTTTACCAATGTTTTCCATTGTTTGGATGTCAGGATGGATTGACTCCCTGCATATTCCCGCTGCCCTAAAACTTTAGTAGGACAGAGACCATGTTTGATAACAGACAAGGTCAGGGATCGCGGGCCACACACTGTGTGAAGGGGGACGGACGGACGGACGGGTTGACCCGCCATCTCTTCTCGAAATGGAGCCGCTCACCGGTGTATGCGGGTCTTTCTTAAAAGGGGTCTGAAAGCCGCCCTCGCCTATGCGGGCAGATATGGCTAAGACGAGTGATAGACGCGGTACCAGAGACCAATCCCTGGTCTCGACGGCCATACGAAACCGCTTGCGCGTCTGCTGGAGAGGGCGGCCAGGCCCAGTCCTCGCGCTTCCCAAAAGCTACTTAAGTAGTTAGTTAGATTGGGGCTAATAAACTGTGGCAGCTGAAAACCGGACGGGCCGCAGAGAACACCTTCCCGGCGGTAAGTCGCACAGCAGGATAGACCGAACGCTTGTTCAGTGTTTGCGTTCGCATTGCCACCTGCACCCGCACCCACCATGAAGCCGGTGGCCAAGACGAAGTTAGGGATGTGCTATGAGAAAGCCTATTAATCTTGATGCGTCTGTGGCCTAGATGGTCAAACATCCAACCCCGAATGCATCATCTCGGGATGGACCCGCGGCCTCTTGCCTGCAAGGTTATATAAAAGACATGTGTCGTAGATTGCAATAGCCGCAGTATAGTAGAGCGCCTTGGAACAAACAACCAACAACCCCAACAGAAGCGCGGCAAAACCTAACTGCGCTCACACCACGGCGGCTCATTCACACCTTGTATGAGCCAACACCCCCGGGGGGTCTTGAGCGAAGCGGTCTCGAACACATGCAAGACAGGGTCGTCAAGAAAAGTGGGAAAATCTCTAGAATTGCGGGGAAACACCCAAGAAGAGGCACTTACATACGCATTGTGCCGCTGCTGCAGATTTCCCCGGACATCTCACGGTGTTGATGGGGCTGTGTTGGGGAGAACGCTGAGCATGGGAGGGGGGGGGGTTCCTAGCTCTCCGCTGGTAATTCCGGGAAAAAAAGCCGAGTCTTTGCAATCGGAGGCCGTTATCTTTCCCCGTGTCTTCCGTCATTCAAAGGAGTTCGAAGGGCCAGATGTGGGCCAACAATGGTAAGCCCAATCATCCCCCTGAGGCTGACATCACCGGGGGACTGTGTACTTGTGTAAACAAAGCTCAAGGGAATAAATTGTGCTTCGACAGAGGAGATAAGAATCGCAAACGAGCGCTTTGGTGTAATTTATCGGTCAGTAGCGTGCTTCCCGGCTCTCCGGTTGCTCAGCTTTATCCACAAGCCCAGCCAATACGACCCGCAACGGCGAGACAGGGGAGGTCTTGGCATGGCGGTGTATTTATTACCCCTGGCGGCTTTGAGGTTTGTGAAGACCGTTCCGACGAAACTGGTCCGAAGAAAGGATCTGTGTCGGATAGCAGCCGGATCTTCGAAAAAGTAGGTGTGGATCGGGTGTGCGACGCTCTCCACGGGTGCGTCATAATAAGGTCGGAGCGGGCGAAGCATCGGGTGGGTAGCTGTGGGTTTTCATGCCGGCCGGCGTTGTTGTTGATGAGAAGGGGGTGTGGGAGGTTTGGTAAGGGAGGGAGCACGACATAGAGCATATCTTGTCACTCTCTGCTTTCCGGTTTTTTTCCTTCATCCCCAAGACGACCAAGGACGTCAAGGTAACGGGCGAACAATGCGCTCCTGTGTAAGTGGTCGTCAGGCCGTAGGAGATTCCAGTCTCGGGGCGAGTTGCTCTAGCTTCTTGGATCTTTAGTTCCCAGGGAGGGATTTGCTCCAATGCGCGTCCGGATCCTCCCAATAGGTTGCGTTGCAGACGAGCTTGAGCAGCGGCGAGCCATGGGATTCGAGAATGTCCCACAGAATCGCTCCTGGGACGTTGCCAGCGCTGATGGGCAACTGAGTTTGGAATTTGAAGTCGTTGATAGCTGACATGTACTATAGCCGATCCGCGGTTCCTGGACCGCAATGCCACCCTGGGTTGCAGAAGCGTTTATCAGCAAATGCGGCTCCCGGTGCAAGATCAATCGGGCAATCACTATCAAACCTTGACGGCTGCGGTCTCCCCCCACGGTGAGCCCAATCTGTGGAGATGGGGGTTTTCTGCGGTTTGATATACACCGACATGGGCGACGGGGAAACCGAGGGCGCCGCTTGGCCGTGAGGAACCGAGGCTGCCCATACAAACATCCCGTTCAAGCCGTCAACGAGACTCTTGCGAAAATGCGGTCAACGCTAGTGCCTGAGTAAGTGCGGATGAAAGAGAGAGCATCTCATCTATCCATCGCAGGGATCATAGAGCACCTGAACACCATCTTTTCCTACTAGGCCCGGATGGCATTATCTTGCTGACGACTTGACGATAGGACCAAGGCAGCGACCGGGAAAGGAGACGATTGCGTCGCGAAGAGTGCCATCGAGTCGTTGACAGCACGAGGGACGTGCGACGACGACCCGCTTCCTGCAGAGGGAGGGGGGATGCCGCGGAAGCCGGGAGGTGGCGCTCGGTCGCATCGTTGGGTGACGGACGGTCAGCTGCTGGTTCAAAACCTGGGCAGACGGACAACATTGGTTTCCATTCAGTTGACCATTTGGCTCTGCTCCCAGCCGGTTGGCTTGTGGACCATGCGGACGGTGGTCGAGACATGCCCAGGCGCGCAGGGCAGCGGAGTTGGCCCCGGAGCCGTCCCGCACGCTGCAGATGGCAAACGACGGAACTTTGGGGAGAATGCGATACAGCGCCCACACCACACGCGGACCCAAGGAAGCTGTGTCCTTGGTTGAGTCGCCGTCTAATCCTGGCGTGCATGTCGAGATCGCATTTTCTCGAAGCGTCGAAATCCTTCGGGGCTCGCTTTCTGATTGTTTCGAGCGAAGCTCTGGGAGGCCCTTCCTCAAAGGACCTCAACAAAGTGGTAATCTTTGCCTCGCTTGCATTTCTCTTTTGGCTCTCGAAGTCGTTGATTGTGGGGTACATGTACAGCCTGGGGCTAGATCGCTTCAGTTTAGTTAAGCTTCAGGTCCGCGGGGCGTGGGGGTGCAGCTTCCCCCCCCCGGCCCCCCCCGCAGTGGAACGAAGCCCTCAAAACCTTGGAGACCGGGAAAGGTCACCGTCACCTCGGTGCCACCAAAGATTGGTGAATTCCAAGAATAGAATCGAATCCGAACCGCGACAACAAGCCTGCTTTATCGCTAGGATGACAGCAAACCCGTGAGATGGGGGTCGCCGGCAGATTCCTAACCGACCCAGCTCCCCAGCTGTGGCGTGGCGACCTGCCGAACTCTGCAAGCCCTTACACATTACGGAGGACAACTGGCCGTTTCCAGATAAGCGAATGGAGGCGAATCGAGCTGATTTCTCGCTTGCACAACCGTGGTTTCACGCCTAGGCTCCCAAGCTCTCACCTCAGTTTTGTCTTGAGAGTTTTGGAGCTTGAAAGGACGGAATACCCCGCACCTCAACAAATGTGCTCGAAGATCCATCTCCTGTCGTCATGTCCAGGGAACCAGGCGATTGCGGGGAAAATCGATTGCGCCATTCAAGGGTGCTCGAGAGACCAGGGTGTGTTTTCTGGGAACCGCGACGGCTCCATCTCATCCGGGTCACCGCCCAGACTACCCACGGCCATGTCTGGGAATCGCCTTATCAAGGTGGTACCAGGTGACAAGCTCGGAAGCCCCCGGTTTTGGATGAGCTCCCAGCACGCCTTCGAACCCTGATCGAAACCAATCAGCACGTCTAGCCGGAAGGGCGCTCTGGACGGTTCGTATATGCGATTCATCTTGAGACGCAGCGAGGCAGCGTGGCAGCGAGGCGGCGAGGCGGCCTCGCAGCAGCGCATCAGATGGGCGTGCAGCTGCCGGGCCACCCGAAACCCAGCCCTCCAGAGATCAACATCACACCCCGGACTCAAGTGATTGGTTCTTGGTTGGTTGGGGCCCGAGGGGCCGTCGGGGCCCTGGAGAGATCGGTGGCATCTAATCAGTACCAGCACGTTGATTGCATCACTGCTGCCGCGTCGAGCCAAGGCATCGACGTGTTCTATCCAACCACAACCACGAGACGCCGTGCCCGCGAAATTGCGGTGAGGGGCCGTCTTTGCCCGTCTTCACGACGAATCGTGTGGTGGTGTATTCTGCTGTATGAGAATACAGAATACATGCTCTGGCACCACCAGCGGCTCGGCGCCCGCATTCTTTTCCCGTGAACCCCCGGCGTGTCCTTGCCCCGTGGCGCGACACGCGACTCTGCCGCTGGATTGTGTCAAAACTTTCTTCCGGTCGGTTCAGGACGTCCTGAACAGCTCGGACTCGCCAAGATTGGGGGGGCTGGTCTGAATCGGGTCACGGCGCTGATATCTCTGAACCCCAGTCCTTATTAAACTTGGTCACCAGCCTGGAAACCAGCTCAAACTGGCGACATCAAACGGGCGTTATTGTCGATCTAGCGTCGCCAAGCGGCGCGCCGGCACCGTCGCCCCAGACTTTCCGCTAGTTAGTCTTGCTCACCCCCACGATTTCCGGACCGGGGGTTTGGTTGGCTTCCCTACCGGAACATTTTTCTGGGGGCCCGGCCGGGGCAGACGACATGAAAAAAAGGGGGAATGTGGTGTCGCAGCGGAACAGACGGGTCAAACGCTGACGTGATCCCACAACTTTCTCCCCACACACCACCAATGCAGCAGCCGCCAAGGTCCTCTTCGACGGTTGTCAACTACCCCCCGGTTGCGGCGCGTTGCCCGACTTTTTGCGCGTCAATCTGGGCGTTCTTTGACAAGCCCTTGCCTGTGCCACACCATTCGTCAGGATACTTTGTTGGGGAAGGGCTGAGCCAACCAACAGGGAACCATAAACGCCGCGGCATCCCGCTCAACATTGGACATTGGGCAGTCAAGAAAAGTGACATTTTCGGTGAGAAATGAGATGACGGCGGGGGGAGAGGGAGGGAGGGAGGGAGGGGGGGGTGCATGTTTGGAAAGGCAACCATTTTCCAACAGTCACAGATTCTTGGACAGAGTGGGAGGCCCTCCACGTTTGTCCACGCTGTGACAGCGCACTAACCTGAGCTGGGCAAATAAACCAGTTGACACCATCCACGCCATCGTTGGCGCCGCAAGCGTCTTTCGCAGGGCCAGCCAGCTTGGCCCAGCTTGGCCTTGACTCACGTTCGCTTATCATTCGTCGAGGGCACATCCCGCACACACATACACACACACACACACACACCCTCTCGAGCCTTTCTTCAGCCCCCAGCGCAGAATATACGCGTCCCGGTATTCGTATGTACGTGTGTCCCGGCAATAGCCTTAAAACGTTAACGTAAGGCCAGCGTCGCATCCCCCACCAACCCGCCGCACGGCGATTCCGCCCAGTCACTTACCGACTTTGCTGCATGTCGCAACGGGGGGGGGGTAAAGGACCCCTCCACGAGCGAGTGTGTGTTGCCATGCCCAGGCTGCCCAGGCTGCCCAGCCTATCCAGCCCCCCCTGACGTCCCAGAAAAACAAATGCCACTCTCCACCACCCCCCACATCATCGTGATCAGACAGTTTTGACTCGGCCAGGCCCAAAACAGGAAATGGGCAAGACGAAGAAAGAAAGAAAGGGAAAAAAGAAGCAAGAGGGGGAGGGGGGAAGAGAGAGAAATGCGGCGCAGCACGCCGCGCTGCTCCAGACGCCTCGCTTGTGCCCCGGACTTGAAAAACCCACGCCGCCTGTTGGGGGGGGGGTTCTTCCCCCTGAGATCTTCGCATTCCCCGCGGCCAAGCCCCAGTAAGGCAGCTGCTGCTGAAACGTGGAGAAATCCGGTGGTCTGGGGGGCGTGGAAGAAGCAAAGATGCAGGCAGATAGATTCCAAACCGGGGGGCAAGGCCTCACACGTGTGCTCGTTCACTTGTCACTGTCAGATGGGAATGCTTGTTGACATGAATACCAGTATTGTATTCCGTCAGTTGACCTGGCGGGAATTACCAAGTGGTAGCTAAGTCAAAAAAAAAAAAGAATACAACAAGAAAAAAACTGATTCCTCGCTGTCCTATACCCATTTCCCCCCGGCTCCCATCCATCTATGTTTTTTTCCCGACCGTAAAAAAAAAAATTTGTTGTTGTTGTTGTAGTCGCATTCTCTTGAGCCCAGCCAAACCCGGCCAATCCAATCCAACCCCCCGAGAGTTGAGAGAACAAAGGAAACAAGTTGTGTTTTTGCTGGTTGCTCCATGATGGAGGAAGAGAGAGGAAGCCAAGTCTATCCGCCCCAAAAAAAAAAAAGTGTTGAAGTGGTGATGATGTCTAGCCAAGAAACTCGCACCCGCTCTGCTCTCTACCCGTGGAATTTCCCAGTATTAAAGAGTTGAGTACTATTCCATCCAAAAAAAAAGGAATAAAAAAGAAAGCCCGACCAAGTGATTATATATCCTCTATGCTTTGCCCGGGGTGGTGGTCATCAGTCATGTCGTTCGGAGGCTGCAGGTTTTTTTTCCGCGCGAGTTCGGGAAATAAAAATGCCACGGTGCTGTGCTCCTTGCTTGTTTTCAGAGTAGAAATCTCTCGTACGGATCCCCGCCCGATATGCTGTTGGACGACGAGCTCCTGCCGCTCGGGGGATACCCGTCGGACGGGCCCAGCAAGTCATGGACCGCCACCTTGGGCACGGGGAGTTTCCGTTGCGCACCGTCGGGCCGGCTCATGATGTCGGTCAGGGACATGCCGTTACTCCTGGGCGCCGGCTGAGGGGTGGTGGTGGTGGGGGGCGGGGCGAGGCCCGAGGGCGCCGGCTCGAGCGGGGCCAACGCGGGGGTGTTGTGGTGCAAGCTCAGGCTGCGGAACGGGGGCAGCTCGATGCCGCTATAAGGCCGCAGACGGGGCGAATGGGCTGGTGTGGCGAGGGGCGTGTGGTCCGGTGTCGGAGAGAGAGAGTTGTGGGAAAACGTGGGGGACGAGGGGGCCGTGGAGTTGGGCGAGTTGGGCCTCGATCTCTTTGCCTGCCTGTAGGCATGCCCATAGTGGTCGTCCTGGTCGTCGTGCGAGTGCGAACGCGACATGTGGTAGGCACCAAGACCGGGCAACGGATTCCGCGCTGAGTGCAGGCCACCACTATAATACGGATGTTGCCTCGACGGTGGGTAGTGGTGCGAACTCGGCACGTTGTCCCGCTCGATCTGGCCGGCGGCCCTGGCGAGCATGGCCATGTCCGGCCCGCTCTGGCTGCCGAGGGAACTGCGGCTGTAGGGGTTGAGGTTCAACGGCGGGGGAAGGTTCAGGCTGTACGAGCTGTAGTGAGGAGGTGACACGTTGGGCGAGGACAAGGCTGTAGGAGGCGCCGAGCGGATCATCTTGGGCCCCGGCGGAGCCATGACCTCGGGCTGCATCCTGTGAATCATACCGGCGTGTTGGGGATGGCCTTTGTTCCCTCTCCGCGAGTTGGGGTTGTTGTGTATCCTCGAGTGCCGCGTCAGCTCGTCGGACCGCGAAAACCGCTTGCTGCAACCGGGGAACAGGCAGCCATGCGGCTTCTCTCCAGTGTGGGTGCGGATGTGCCGGGTCTGGTGCTCCAGCCGGTGGAATGCCTTGTCGCACATGGTGCACTTGTAGGGCCGCGGGAGCTCGGTGGACTGCTCGGCGGGCGGTGCACCCGCCGGCAGGGGCCCGTTCGGACGAATGATGCCAACAGTCGCCATCTCTTCGGCCTGTTGTTGTTGTTGCTGTTGTGACTCCGCCGTAACCTCTGGGTTCAGCAGGCTGGAGAAGTCCACTGCGGACTTTGCCCGTTGCATGTGACCGCCCTCCCAAACTTGGGATCTGTCTGGTGGTGTCCTTGTACTCGTCCAACTGAGCTGCGCAGCATGCACGCAGCCGGGAAAGATAATGGCCAACGTTGACGAGGAACCGTCGTCTCCCTGTGGTGGCAAGCTGGGCACGTCGTCCTTGGTGATGGGTGTCGAGGGTGCAATGTGTTGGTTGCTCGTTAGACACAGAGTGTACTGGTCTGTGTTTGGATAGGATTCTAGACGTTTGGGGTCGTCTGGGGTGCTGATGTTGGGGAAGCTCAAAGTGGCATGGGGAAGTAACAGAAAGTTGGCCGGTTTGTTTGGGGGGAAGCGGCACTGGTTTTAAATGGCGCGAGGGGGTGTGTTGGCATGTGGTAGGTGTGGGAACATCAGGGGCCGGGGTAGGGACCGGGGCGTGTGGGTTCGGGAACGCAGCGACTCAGTGAGGCAGTGAGGAGACAGGGGGGGGGGGGCCAAGGAGCGCCTAATGCTAGGGGGAAATCTCGGGGAAAAAGAAAAAAACAGTGTCCAGCGGTACCTCTGGCCCAAAAGGTACCGTCTGTACTTTACCCCGGTTACGATACCGAGTAACAGTACGTGTCCCTCGCCTGTCGCCTGGAAGCGTCTTGTCCTGCAGGCTCTGCAACCGTCCCTGCACCACAAATTTGGCCGGTGTGCGACTGTTCGGGCGGGAGCGGCAGGGTCAGAGAAACGCTGTGGGAGGTACTATATTGGAAATATACAGTGCAGCCCCCATGGTGTGAAGGGCCAGGGCGAGACCGGGCGGGTGGAGTGGGTACCTAGGTAGGTTTCCCGGCGGGAATGAACAACGAGACTCTCAAGGAGCCAAGCGTGGGGTTGTGATACAGATCACCCTCAGGCTAGGCGGTTGCCCGGAATCGCAGAGCAGGCTCGGCAGACCGACCGGAGACAGGCAGCATCACCATCTGCTGAGAAGGAAGAAAGCCTTGCCAATCCGTCTCCTCGACTCCACACAACAAGCGCCCTAGCCGTGGGCGGGCGTGTGTTTCGCTGCCGAGGAGAAGCGTCTCACAATGACAGCACAAGGAAATCGTGCATCCACTGTCCCTGGCGCGGCACGAATCCCGTCGCCTTCTCCACACGAGGCAGGGCTCTTCCCTACCCGAGTCGATTCCTGACCAACATGCGCTGGCAAAAAGCTTGTGTCTCTGGAGACGTGGGAACGACTTGTTGAGCTGTCGTCTGGGCGAAAAGGGATGTTCGTCCCATTCTCTTGTGGAGCAGATCATTGGAGGGTGACACTATCCGTCGCCTTCCCCAGAGCAACTCGCGCCATCCGGGGGGGCGGTGTGGGCGGTGGCTGGCTGTGGTACAAATGGTTGGGCTCAGATGCATTTTTTGTGCTTTCTTTGATGTGTCCGATTTCCCTTTTGGATGCCTTACAAGTTGCCAAAGGACGACGATCTCGCCGGGTGGCGAAGATAACAATGTGCATTGCGCAAGCTACGGGGTGTTGAAGACGGCATCTGCCCAGTGTGATAAGATGGTGGCGACCGAAGAATCCGGGGAGAACCGCACGCTAAGACGGCTCGGAGGCTAGAACGTTGGACGTCTGGGGATGCAAAACGCGTGCCGGGCAATCCCCGGCCTGAGCAGTCCACAAGCCGCGGTCGCCGCGAGCTGGTCCGGCAGACCGACCATGGCCATTGGAGAAGCCCGTGTTTGGATTTCTGGGCTTTCCTCGGCCGAATCCACACCATCGCGAGCGTCCTGTTTCGTCTGATGATGCAAAACTCCGGATGAAGGCAGGGGAGCCGGATCGGATCTGGGCGCGGCAGATCGGATATCTGTTCTCTTTCGACGTTCCTATCCTCCTTCCGATATCAATGAAGCAGATGATATGGGGGACATGTGCCGGAAGCAATCTCGGGGTCGGCGCGAGTGAAAGATAAGGTCGACGACGCAATCTGTGGAGTGTGGGGAAAGAGCCTGAGCCGCTCGGCCGTTCTCGATACCGACCGGCGGGGACGGGACCCTGGCACGGCAAGACATCATCGAAAAAAGCATGAGTTACCAGTTTGTGACACGATCCCGGTTTCGCAACGCCCAAGTCAGTAACGAGCGGTTTGCGGCGCGATCAATACCATGCGCCAACGTGAAGCTTCGGCCGAAGGAAGGATTGGGGATACGTACTGAATACTCTGGACCAGATTTGCGGCCGCTAGGGCGCTGGCGTCACTCTCGAAACCCCAAAATCCGGGGTACTGAATCTCGGCCGCTGCACGTTGATAACCCAGAGATAAGCGCGCCACACCCTCTGCTGCATTCGGAACCTACTAGACGGCCGAGCCGGCGCGAATGAAGGATGCCGAAGATGCATCAAACTGCCAGGGGCTGGCTGCTTCAGGGGCATTTTGTCCTTGGTGCATGCTCCTTCGTAGCTTGACATTTCGACTTTGACCATGGGTGCGTGTCGTCGCTTAACTAGTACCTCCATAGTTACCCCCCGGCGTGGGGGTTTGGGGTTGCACTGTGCGCAACACTCAGATACTTCATCACCGTATACCCCTCAGAATTCCTGGAACCAGGAAACAACTCCATCCACACATCCCCGATGGCACTACTCCGTCCCCGTGGGGCTTCCATGTCTCCAACGCTCCAATGTCCCTGAGAGTCGGAACTGCGAAAACTGTCAGGCGCTGGCAGGGACCTACCTAAACCGGACAGAAAGTCGCCCGTAATAGTAGTTCACGATTCCTTGGTTGTCAACTCTCCTTCTGGCCTGCAAGGTGCACAGCCGGAGTTTTTCAACCTTCTCCACGGTCGAAAACGAGGGGCCGGAGCCGGGCCGAACAGCCAACGCTGGTACCTTGCACACTGTCTGACTGCTTTCCACCGACCCGATTGATGAGTCAGAAACAAGCGCGAGAGAGCTTTTCTCCATTCGTCTCCCCATGCGCTCTCTGCTGAGAACGGCTGGGTCCAGATCCAAGACGTCCCAAGCCATGGCTTTCAACACGTGGGGAGCCAAGAAAATTTTCGGATGAAGGAACCGATGCGGTCAGCACGTCAGCACAGCATAGAGTTCGAGCCTGATAGTCGCACGCAACAAGCCTTGGCTCACTCTGGCTCCTGGCGCAATGCCGGACAAAGTTATCATGTTTCGGGCGCCCACCGAGCAGAGCCCGAAGCGCGAGGTGACAAAAGTCCACCGTCTTGCGAGTCATTCTGGGGTCAGGCTCTAGCAGCCGGCAAATGCCGCGGTCCACAGAAAGACCGAGGATCCGCCAGAAAAAAAAGACGACTTGAAAACCGAGAAGAGCGGTAGAGATGTGTCCTGATTATCATGCTTGCTTGCCAACGGCCGAAAACCTTGACGACTGGGGAGAGTTCTTGAGCTCGACCGGATTTTCTCGCCTGCCCACGTCCCGGCGCCCTGATTCCTGAGTGGGCGCGGCTAGCATGCACCGGAGATCGATCGCCCGCCTCAAAAAGACGCATATTACCCGGCGGCTCTGCAGCGCGCGGTTTCCCCTTAGCTCCGTCGTAGCGCCGCATTCAGAACCCGGTGCAGCTCGGTTCTGGGCAACAGGGGAAGTTGGGCAGTTTGCGGGGCCCCAAGGATTTGCCAGGCGAAAAAAAAACGGAAATCGCATCACCACGCTAACGGAAGCTCAGCGTCGCAACACGCCTGGGCGGCCAAACCATTGTCCTGGGGCCGGGCCACCCACCCACTCCCTTGTGCCCGTTCATTCCCGCGCTCCCCGGCGAGTGGGAAGCAGAGAGAGAAGGAGTGCGCGCTTGCATGGGCCGAGACTTTCCGGCGGGCTGGGCACGTCATTTTCAAACGAGGTTTTCGGGAAAATCTCTGACTGGTCCGCTTCCGCTCGCTCGTGATTGTCGAGGGTTCGGATCAGGGGCAGTAGCTAGCCGGTCGAGAACGGCCCCCCACGCGGCGGTCTGATCAGCCCCAGGTTTTCGCGGCTCGATCCCGAGATTGACATGCGCCGACGAACCAGCAGCCGCCCCTGCGATCACATGGGGAGAACCCCTAATGCGGAGTGGATGAGCAGGGCGACATGGCGAAAACGGAAAATGGATCCCCTTTTTCCTTCCCCAAAGGAAAAGGGGGGGACAGATTAATCTCCGCGCTGGGCCGGGTTTGTCAGTGCCGGCTGTTGAGTCGCGCCTCGCCTCGTCCATTGCCCTGCCTGGATCCGAGGGGATTCACCAACGCCAAGGCCGCGGTGCCGAGACAAGGTGGCGGGGGCCAATCCTTTTTTTTTTTTTTGTCCCCTGTTGTTGATGATGATGAATTGTGTCGGGATGAATTTGTAGCCACGGCCCACGGCCAAGCTCGGCTTCTTCCCCACAATCCAGCGGCCGTAGGCTGGAATGAACATGTGCCCTCGGCAAAGCAAGGGACCGCAGATCCGGGGTTCCGGCATGCTCCTCCCCGGGATGGCGCGGTCGGGGACACAAGCACTGACAGTCCTTTCTCTCCTCGTTTCGAAGGACTCGGGAAAGTGGATTTTGGCATGTGAAGCCTATCAACGTTAACCTGCCTCTTCTGGTCGTGGTCGGAGTTCGGCGGGGATGTAAGCCTGTATTCAGTACCGTGATGTTTAATGATGGCACCGGGGTCAGCTCCGGCCTCGTGATGAGGCCGGCAGATTGCGGAATGGGACGATCAAGAGATCCACGTGGGCTCTGTTTGATGAGCGGTGTAATTCTCGTTTGACGGCTGTTTTGCAGTAAAGCTGTACTGTACGAAACACGTCGGGACTTCTCATCGAGCCCGGTTGGGGGTGATGGCGTGGATGAGGAGAACTACATGGAGAGGTGGCCAGAGAGGCTCCTCACAGTTGCTCGTCGTGCAGGAGATGCGACTATGACATCATCAAGTCTATCCAGGCTCAGTTCTGAGCAACGTGTCAAACTGCCAATCCTGCGGTGCTAGTGTTGAGAAATTGCATGTGAAAATAAGGAGCTGCCAACAATCAAGGGTAGGCATCCATGGAGGGTTTTGATGGAGCGTAAAGTTTAACAAGCGGGTTTAGCTCAGTTGGGAGAGCGTCAGACTGAAGTTAACTTCGGCTCAAATATCTGAAGGTCATGTGTTCGATCCACATAAACCGCATGTTTTTTCTCTTTTGCCGGTTTGTATTGCCTGCCTCTCGTGCAGTTCTTTTTGCATGTTAGCAAGGGAAAGCCAGAGTATTGTTCAACATTGCGGTCTTGTTTGCAAATGGTGCGGCGCAGCAAGTTCTAACCCAACCTAGGCTGGTTCTAAGTTAAGTTAGGTATTGCGACTGGTGACGTTCCAGACCCATTAGTTATTCCGGGGCAGGTGCCGATTGAGGCAGGTCCGGGCCGCCTCCGCGATCGATCTCGATCCGTCTCAATCTCAAACCAACATCCGCCGCAAAACCTGGAACATCGACCCGTGCCCGTCGTCAAACCTGGGTAGAAACACCGAACCCTGGCCATTAGGTGACAAGGTAATGGAGAATAATGGACCATCGCGCGACTGTCAGCCACGACGTCTCGAGCTCTGATCTGCCATCGACTCGTACGTCCTTCCGCATTTTGTCTCGCATTGCTGAGCGATTCCCTGTCCGCCCGTCGCGAGGTCGCAACTGACACGTCTCAAGACCGTCTCCCTACCGTGTCGGCCGCACAGGCTTTGCAGGATTTGGAAGGGGACGACAGCAACTTCATCTCGACTGGCCTTGCGGTTCTTGATGCCTCGCTCGGCTCCGGCCTAGATGGCATCGACCGCGGCGGAATCCAAAAGGGCCATGTGACGGAGATATGGGGTCCTCCAGGGACGGGCAAGACCGCGTTTGGGTATGCGTGCAAATCCTGGGGCCCACAGGCGTACCTTTGGGCGTACCTTTGCTGATCTGCTTCAGAATCCAGCTCGCTTCCAACTGTCTCGGCAAACGCCGCCGGGTCGTCTGGGTAGGTCCGTTGAGCCTCCGCTCCTTATGTCTCTGGACCTAGTAGGCCGCTCACTCCTCAGCTAGACGGATTCCATCGCGTGCCCATCGAGCGCTTGCGCGCTGTTGTCGGCACAGGAACCTGCGAGGCCGAGGATGCGGGTCCCGGTCGCTTAGATGGCCTCACCCACTACACATGCCCGAGTCTGCCACACCTGATTGCGCTGCTGTGCCGGCCTACCGCGTCCTGCATCCCGCAAGGCACCTCGCTTGTAGTTGTCGACTCACTCTCTGCCCTGATCAACCATGCCTTGCCGAAGCTACCCGAAACACGCCGAGTCACAGATGCCAAGGGCAGCAAAGGTATGATGTATGGCTGGAATCACGCGGTCGAGACTGACCTGGACATTAAGGCCCTTCCGCTTCCGCCCGGCGGCTCCAGGTGCTTCAGTACATTGTCAACAGCCTCCAGAAGCTTGCGGCAACGCGAGACCTGGCCGTTGTGGTTCTCACACAATGTGCCACCAAGATGCAGGCTGAACGCGGTGCCACCCTGGTTCCGGCTATCAATGCCAGCGTCTGGGAACAAGGGATGTCAATCAGGCTTGTCTTGTTCCGAGACTGGCTCCAGGAGGGCGCCGAGACGCGTGGACTGCACTTTGCGGCCATACAGAAATTGAATGGAAAGGCGGGAGGTGCCTTGGTCGAGAGCGTCTACGCCTTCGATGTGGAAAAAGTGGGTGCAAGCAAGGCCATGATCAGGTTTTTAGCTGCTGACCAGCGCAGGGCGGTTTGGTGTCGGCCCAGTATGACGACACTCAACAGTCGAAGACGCTCACATCTACCCCGGCGCAGAAGCGGAAACTCGGAGATACTGGCTTCGAAATTGCAGACAGCGAAGATGAAGACTACGGGTTGGACGATGACGAAGAGCTGCCGCCCATGCCGTCGCAGTGGCAGGGTAGCGAGGATCTCCTGCTCACCCGAGAGCCGGAAAGCGATGAAGAGGACCCGTCGCCCGACGTCGCTGAGGTCGAGGACCAAGAACCTGATGACGCAGAACCAGCCAAGGAGACTGACAGGCCGGACCGCGGATCAACAACCCCTTGAAGGAACCGTTGAGCACACCCCACATTCGCTACACCACCGCACACAATGTTGGTCCCCGGCAGGCATCAGGAGAATCATCCCCATTCGGCACCCGAGAACCCGCCGATGCTCGCCTCGAAGCCGTTGGATAAGCTATATCGACCGGCTTTAGGTGTTTTAGCAGCTTCAAAGACGCAACACGGACAGACATGACCAATTGTCTTGGTTTAGTACAGCGGCCCCGGAAACCCTGCGGATGCCCTGAGCACATGCCTCTTCACCCGGATGCATTCACACCTCCTTTACACAGCCCGAGAGAGAGCATCCTGAAAAAAAACATCATACCGAACCGAGGCTCAATTGTCGCAATCCGAATGTCTGCATTGACATTGCGTTTCTCATACGAGTCATACAAGTGGGAGTAATTCGACATATTTTACCCTCGGCGTGGCGATACGGCGTATCATTATATCACCGAGGAGCGTTGATGGAGGGTGGGTAGCACTGCAGACCAACGTTCCAGAAGTACTACCCAGAGGCGCAAGGGTGGCGTCCTGATTTGGCATGGCTGTTCCTGGCTCCCGCCCACGTCGCGGATGCAATGGCAGGCAATCAATCGGAAGTTTTAGATGAAGGCTGCGGAAGGATTCCTGACGGTCGCGGCCCTGATCCCTGGAAAATCGCTTGTCGATGGTGGAGAGGCCGAACAGGGGAGACGGTGAGGGCTGCAGCCGGTGAAGGTCTAGCCGATTCAGCCTGTCTGGAGTGCCGCAACGCGATCGTCTTGAGGGAAGTGTGTTATCTTGTGCCGCCATTACGACATCGATCTCGTCGGTAGGGTCGACATCGCGATTCATGCCGTCTGTTTAAGCTGATGTCGGGCGGGATCGCCAGCTTCCCGACTTGACCCTGCCTCCGGCTCGCCATCCTACTCGTCAACCAGCCCATGACCCTGAAAATCATAGTTCGTCTCATGAGTTCAGGCTCCCCAAGGATATCCGTCCACCTTCCACACAATCTTCCCCAATCCACTTCTCCGCATGTCGAAGCGGCAGAGATTGAAACGTTCCGACCCCAACGGTTCGCTTGCATATATGATCTGCAGCGGATATGTACATGCGCTTTCCCCCGGCCCTGCTTTGAAGCCTGGACCTCGACCCCTTCTGTCACCGTGCAGACGCGCGCCGTTAACGACGTCGACATCGCCGCCCGATTACACCCCCTTCGGATGCCTCTCGATTCCACCGGATGGAGAGTACGGATACTGCCCTCTGCATACAATACCCACCTGAGACAAAACCCACTTCTACATGGGGCCGTTTTACGAATAACTCCTCCCGAGGTAGCATTTTGCGATCTGTCCTTACATTCGTACTATACAACGGCCCGGTATGGTAATAACAGGTAGGGTTGCGGTTACATTGGGGTGGGGTGGGGAGTCAGAAGCTTGCCCTTCAACCTTACCGGGAAACCGCTTCTGTTGCAACAGCGCTTTCGGCTTGTCGAACGATTTACCCCACGTGTGGCCGCCGAGATCGAATGATGGATGGCCTCATGTTGACCAACAAGAACACCACCACACACAATGAGGGGACAGCGTGCATCTCCGGAATCAGGGGGGAGGGGGGGCATTTGCCGAACAACAAAAGCTGTTATCTACTGTGTTGCGGAAGTGGCGTCCGATCTGATCTGATCTGTCGATGAAGGGGGAGGCGGTTCCCGTTCGTCCTTTTTTTGCATGTGCTCCGAGTCGATAGCGGAGTATTCCGTGGTGAATGAGCCTTGATGATTCGTTGTTGTTGCTGTTGTTTTTTTGGTTCACACCCTCCTTCCCGGCTTCCTCCGTCAGCCGCCGATCTGATCGGGTGGCGCGAGGAGGCGGCGCGGTTCGACTATGTAGGGGTGAGGGGAAAACGGGCTGGGCATGATGACACGGGAGGGGGCATCCTTCCCGTCTGTAGTCATGAGCGAGCGGGTTGATGGCGGTGCTCCGGGCGTCAGTGGGTATCAACGGCCGGTGTGGTGTGGTGTGGTGTGCGGGCGGGAGCGGCATCCCGGAGCCCGGCCGGTGTGGTGGTGCAAAGCTTGATCCCCTGGCCATAGATAGCTGTGCCGCCGGATGGCACATGCCCGCGCTGCGCTCGGGCGCCCAGGACCTTTTGATGCTCAGATGCGCACACACGGGATTCCCGTCTGCGTGGCGCTACGCCCGCGCACTCTTTGACCATTGGGCGGCACCACGCCCAGGAACTGTTACAGCCCGGCCCGATGTTCCATTGCCTCAGCCGGCGGCATTCGTGAGGAGGTTGAGTTCCGAGAAGGGATGGTCAACAAGCTGAGTCGCTTGATGCTGGGGATGGCATCTGATGGGCATGGGGGTTGAGGCCAACAGGCTGTCCCTATTAGACTTTGGGAGCTAAAAGAAGGTTATTGGGGTTTGCGGCAACAAGGGCAGGGCGAGATGGAGCAGAGGAGAGTGGACTTCCTGGTAAGCCTTCAGGAAGATGGAATGTTGAGGAGAGGTTGGTGGAGTGCTCCCTGCACGCAACGCAAGTTCAGACAAGGTCGAAGCGCCTCCGTAAGTCTTAATGAGCGAAGCATACACGTTGTTATACATACACACACACTCTTGGACAGACAAGCCATCCATACTTCCCGTTCTGTAGTTATCGTGTGTGTGCGAGTTGATCCAGGTACATCCATCCACTACAGTTTCCAAAGACTTGCCTAGAATAACTTGATTGGATTCAGCCTCCGTAGATTGAGTGCCTGCCCCCACTATCATTCTAGGTAGATCAAGCCATCGAGATAGTGGGAGTGGCTAGACGACACCCCCGACCAGTGTTCTTAACTAGACTTTACAAACAGACACCCTGAGTTAAGTTAGCGACGGCCATTGAGCTCAGGTTGAAACGTGTGATGCGTTTTCCCTCCACACAAGGGCTGTTTTTAAACGCCGGACCACGTATGGTATGAATCGAATCTTATACGACACAATCGGGACCTCCTGAGTAATCTAGATCTCTTATACAGCTCTGTGGAGACCACGAATGATAGACCCCAGCTTCAACCAGAACATCTCTCGCAACCAATGCGCGAAAAGGTTCTTGCCACGACCTCCAGTTCCAACAAAACCATCTCCGCTCCTCAGCAAGTTGGTGTGCTCAATAACGAGTCCGCGGAGTCTAGCGATTGTTGGACGAGGTCGAGGAAGAGGTCAAGGCCGAGGAAGTGGACAAAATCGAGGAAGTAGACAAGGTCGAGGAAGAAGACGAGGCCGTTTCTATTGCCGAAACTCTTTGTTACGCCTTTACTTCTCTTAGAAGAATCGTCACCTAATTCTAAAAGCACATGATTTTCTTGGAGTCTAAATATTTGCTACTCTATGAACCAGAGACAATGCAACAGCTGTCAGTGACTACCAGTCCCAGCGTGGGGGATAAGAAGCGAATCACAACCCTTGGGTAGCCTCGAATATTCGTTTCATTTCTCTTTTCCCTCTCGGCCCTATCAAGGTCTAGTATTTGTGAAAGCTAGCCTTGGGCTGATGGATCTCTGTGCCTCCAGAGCGCTGGAGAAGAGGGACACTCGGGGTTGGGGCGAGACTGTGGCGCCCCAAGAAGCTTCAAATGCTTACCGGTGAGAGCAGGGTTATCTTTCTCTTCCTCTGGACAAATGTGATCTCCTGTGACCGTTATGCAATCAATCCTAGACAGCTCAGTTATGGGGATTACGTCCCGAGGAGGAGCTGCTTGGGTGGTGGTTGGTTCTTACAACCCCCCCCCTCCCCCCGAAAGCATGTCGAGGCACAGGAATAACAATCTGATAACCGAAAACCTCGAGAGTACCCAACACCCACAGACCCCATTGTTGCCCTCGCTAAAACATGACATGGCTCTCTTTCGGGTCTTTCATGGGCCCCATCATGAGCCCCTCGTTGATGGGAAATGCTGACCTCCATTCATTACCCACCACTACGGCACTACCGACTCACCAACCCATTCAACGATGCTGCCATCCCTCTGGCATCCCTCGCTGCCTAGTGCTTTAGATCCGTAGTCCGACAAGGCCTCTAGAAGGGTGCTATTGAGATCCGAGTGCTCTCCGAGCTCTCTTCCTGGTGTGAGATTTGTTTCGGCGTTCGTCAACCTGGAACTAGATGCGTGTTGCAAGCCCCCGGTGACGTGGCATATTGTGGCGTACTGTTGGAAGCCTAGGCTACAAGACCACCGGACGAATCATTTCCTATCACCATGGTGCCAGCGACGGGAATTGCGACGTATTGGTAGGGGGTGGGTTGGCGTAAAGAGGGCTAGAGGAACGCAATTACACACGACTCTGATGCTCTGTTTAGGGATACCAAGCCCACTACGCGAGCTCATTGCGCCGGAATATATATAGCGATAATTCTCTGTAGGCATTTGTAGGGCATCGGGCGAAGGCCTTTTCCTGGCAACGGGGGACAACGCCGTGTATGCCATCAGTTAACAATATTCTGCCGACGAGGCCCGCGTGTTTTTGACAAGCAGCAGTCGAAAACATCATTGCCCGCCGGCGGCGATATCGGAAGAGGACAAGTACGGCGCCCCTTCTGGCCCCCAAACCATGGAACAGGACGAATGGCGAGCGTAGAGTGGATCTTGGTGGCTATCCCGGGGGTCCGCAACATGAGCTCGGCTGTCTCCTCAATGAACGGCGGCGTCGATGATTTCTTGACCGGAAGAGATAATACGGCCTGGTGGGTTTCTCCGTCATAAGGTCGGAATTAGGCCGAGACCAATGTCTGCAGATCTCCGGGACAGGGACCTAGTGGGGCCGACGTTGACAGATGGCCCGGCGCCGATGTGGGTCGGCTGGCCCGGGGGAAGCACAGACCATCGGTTGCTGAAACAATCCACGAGCTGTCGCACACCGCCCCGAGCCAGTCATTTGACTCATTTCCGACCCCCCTGGGCTAACCGCCACAACAAACGGCGACATGGTAGGGGAGGGGAGAGCTTGGGGATATTTCAGCCCATGGTCAGCGCTTGCCAGACGAGAATGTTTGGTGACCAGTTTCCCTTCCTGACACCAACACGCGAAGCCGGCCAGAAATCTGGGTTTGCTGATCCCGATGTGACCGCTGTTTGTGCATGGCCACGCTGCTTGGCTCATTTCGCAGATCCCGGCCCAACAGGAGGCGACAGCTGCCAAGTCTGCCAGCATCACCACCTTGGACGGCCAGCTGGCCGAGAATGGCTTCTGGCTGCCTTGGCCAGACCAATGACACCACTCCAAGTGAGATGTCGGTGCCGCTGCTTGCTTGGCCTTTTCAATCTGCAATCCGAGGGCAAGACCACATCAGGGTGCGTCGTCAGGGTGCGTTGGAATCTGGGATTTGGGATTTGGGATTTGTGAACACGGTGTGCCGCAAAACACGACGACTTGTGCGATGGCGATTGGAGTGACAAGGCGAATTGAGGTTTTCTCTGAATCCCAAAATCAGCCCGTCATTGGGCATTGCTTGGTTCGTGGGCTGCCAGGCACCACGCAGGTACCGTGCCACGCAGGGAGCATGCGCCTAAGCTAAAATTAAGGAGCTCCAATGAGTGGTTGCTTGGCGTCCAATGTGCCCCAGGCACGAGTGCTGGCGCCAGGTACTTCCCGCCGTTGCCCCATAAACCAGGATCGGTCACCCAAGGGGGACCCGCTCACCCCCGGATCGCGCTGCGTTTTTACCACCCTCATTTCTCTCTTTCGCCCGCGCTCTCCTACCGTTTCACCCTCTTCACACGAAAAACCGTCGTTCTTTACAGAGTCTCGCGCTCGATCCATTCGTTTTTCTCCGCCCACGGTCCTCGCCTTTCAGCCTCGCACAATCTCGTCGACGACTTCACGGCCCTATTGCCTCGATAATTTGCGCGCACAATTCGATTGACAAACCCCAACCCACCGCCACGATGCTCCTCAAATCCGTCGCCGCCATCGCGGCCCTCACCTTCGCCGCCAACGTCATCGCCGAGCCGATGCCCTACCAGCCCAGCATGATGAAGACGTCTGCCCGCGACCTGTTCGGCGTCGTCCGCCGCGACGAGACCCCCGGGTACCAGCCGGAGCAGGCGGTCTGCGGCGCTGGCAGCACTTGCGAGGAGGCGTGCGGTGCTGGCTACACAGCCTGCGCTTCGGGCGACAACCAAGTTCACTGCTTCAACCCGGCCGCTGGCGAGCTTTGCTGCCCTGACCGATCTGGTAGTAAGTGATTTCCTAGCTATAAAAAAAAACGGAATCAATTAACCGTGCTGACCCGCTTCCAGACTCTTGCGACGCCGGATACTACTGCTCGGCCGACACCCAGGGCGAGACGTGGTGCTGCCCCGAGGGCATGGACCTGGCCGCCTGCGCCGCCGCCTATAGCGTGACCGGAGGCCTGGTCTCGCAGACCCCTCCCCCCGCGACCTCGACCTCTACCAGCTCTAGCTCTAGCTCTAGCTCCAGCTCTAGCTCCAGCACCTCGTCTGAGGCGCCCATCACGACGACGACAACCAGCACCTCGAGCACCTTCGTCGGGCTGAACTCCACCACGACCGCCATCGAGACCTCCACCTCGGACGCCTCGTTCCTCCCCAGCTCGAGCTTCGTGCCGCCCACCAACGGCACGTCGGTCTCGACCGTCAGCCCTCCCAAGCCGACCGAGTCCAAGATCGAGGAGGGCGCCGGCAGCGTCGTCGGCCCCGCCACCGCCCTGGCCCTCGTCGCAGCGGGTCTTGCTGCCCTTCTCTAAGCTCATAACGGCAATCATCCTCGGCAATCGGTACCGGGCGCGAGGACAACTGCTTTTACGAGATATATGAGATAACGACAAGACAGCGGCAAAAACCTAATTGACCTCCCTTGTGCAGAGCTGGGATGTTGTGTGTGTTTCCGGGAAGCGTTTTGTATGTAAGGGGGGATGTTGGTCATTCAGGCGTGGCCCCGAATGTGAAGGGGGATATGTGTGTGTGTATTTGGTCTCTTGTGGTATATGATGGGTTGTGTTTTATCCTTCTACTTGATACTCTGCCGAGGCGTGTCCCCGGGCTTTTGTGCTTTTTTTTATTTGTGCGGGCCTGTTCGGAAACTTGACTTCTTGTTCTTAATTACGCCGGACACAATAACATGCCAGTTTTGCACATTAGTTGCTTCTTGTGTGTTGTGTGCTCTCTAGACGGCGACTACCGACTGAGGTGTCGTCGTCGCAGAATGTTTGGCGCAAAGCATTTCGGCGAGACGCAGTCGCGGCGGGAGTCTGCTCTCTGTCGACAGCAGAGTCCGGGTACAACAGGAGGCTTATCTCACTTGTATTACCCCCGAAGGTGAGCAGCGGCGATCCGCCGATCATCAATAACCCAGGACACGACATTGTCTACCTCGTTGGCTTACCAGGCGAGGGATGATTCTCCCTGGGGTGTCCCATGCGGGTTTCCGCGCATTTCGTATTCGGGGGGATGTAGAGACGAATGCGGAGTGATGCCTCAGGGTTTTAGCGATGATGGTCTCGGACGCATCGTGGCGTCCACGCGGCGGCGCCATTTCAACGAGTCTTTGATGGTAGGTTCTCTGTTCAGTGAGTCTGCTTCCCATCTATCATTACGATCGCTGTTGGCAGCAAACCTGTGGCCCCGAAGGCTCTACCCTCAGAGCCTAAACCTAAACGCCCACAGTTCCAACTCAACCCAACGTTCTACCCGCCATACTCTCATCTCGGGACAACTGCCGCTGCTCTCCGTATACGCCGGCACGCACTTGGCTAGGTAGGCATCTTAGGTGGCTGCATCTACCCCGATTCTTGCCATACCTGCGCCCACCCTTGCCACGCTACCCCCGCCCACAGACTCTTAGACAGTAGGCTGCGACCCCCCTCCCCCCCCCGAGAAAGGCAGGGTGAGGTAAGTTCTCCCCATACGCCGGTTGTGGTCGCAAGAGTGTTGAAGAGGACCGTGTCTGTGAGGAGGCGGGCGATCTAGACGCTGTCGACAATTAGGGGGAAGCGTCGCTGGTGAAGAGTACGGCTAGGTTGGGGGCGAGTGGGAGCTTGGGGGTGAGCGGTTTGAAGTAGGTTGGTGTTCCTATTTCGTGTTGGGTCTCCGAGGGCAGCCCCTGGAGGATTTTTGCGGGCCCCGTCACCTGCTCGACGGCCATCGCCCGTAGTTTGGGGAGATATATACAGGAGAGCAACTCTGTCGGACGCAAAACTGTCAATGGGCCTGGAAAAGAATATCTCCCCCCTCCCCTTCACTCCCTAGCTCTGGGAAGAGATTGATCGAGGTAAGAGAGGAATGGATTTGTGTCGAGACCCAACCCCGAGATAAACCTGTCCCTCAAGTTTGCAACTTTTTCGATGGCAACTTCGTCAACGCCCCCTTTTCCCCCTCCCCACATTCCGTACGATGCCCATTTGTGATTAGACGCAAAATAGGTCAAACCTAAATGCTCTGATGAAATCCTTCAATCAAAGTAGATAACTAAATGTGAATGATAAGTTGGGGAACGCAATGGGGTAGCTTCATACTTAGGCAAGAATGTGAGTAAAGGAACTCAACAACAACAAGAGGTTTCGTGGTGTAGTTGGTTATCACGTCAGTCTAACACACTGAAGGTCTCCAGTTCGAGCCTGGACGAAATCAAAGCCTTTCCTTTTGACCTTGGAGTCAAATTTCTATCCCCTCAGGATACTGTAACCTTTTACCATCCGTCTCTTGATTATTTCAAATCTCCCAACGTTGTTCCGGGGCTGTCGGGCATCGGGGGTGGTCTTCGGGCCCGGACCGGATGCTACTGTAACATTGATGCCGGCACTTCTTTCAAGCACGAAAGGAGCCCGGCCCGCACACGTGGTGGCTCCCGCTAACAAAGACGTCAATTGCCACGAGATGTCCCGCCCCCGACGCTCGTCGGAGTTGTCTCGTCGCATACCAGTGCGACGGGAATATCGTGGACGGCGATCGGAAATGTCTCGAATCGCGTGCATCGGGATCGGGGCCCTTCCGAAAAACACTGTGCACACAGTATGGAGCAGGCAGGGGCTCAATGACATGGGCGCAGTGCATGCCGCTGTTGAATCTCGTTCTGTGTGCATCGAGACATTCGCTAAAATAAGCATCGCATTCGGAGATGGCATCTCAGTCTGATGACTCTGATCAGGTCCAAATGCGGAAAAAGGAGTGTTCAGTCCCCACAACGATTTTGATCGACCCGTAGCGAGCCAGCGCTCTGGGACGCGATTAACCAGAGTTGAACTAGCGCCAAGAAGCACCAAAATCCAGCCGCCCGCCACTGCTTTACTTCTTTCTTCTGACATCCAACGTTGACAAGCTGCCAAATTCTCAGAATTGTCCAGGCCGGAGTCAACGGCATGTTTCTTGATTGCGCGTTTGCTTGGGATTGCCCAGAGAAACCAGAGTCATGCCACCCACTCACTCCCTTTCGAAAGCAGAACACTGTCTGCTCGTGCCAGGCCCAGCCCGGACGCTTTCGGAAACAAACAGGGACGCCCAGGCGCGTGGCGTCTTGGTGCAAGACCTGGTATTGGCGGCAGTGCTTTCGCTTTGACGGCTGAGGCTGTTAGGCAGCCCCGCTCTCTCTTGGGCGAGGGGACGGGGTCCGGGAATCCCTCGACCATGGTTCCTCTCTCTGCCTCATCAGTGTCCTCACAGCTCCTCACAGCTCCTCTCGAGTCGCTACCAGCGGTTCAGAGAGATGGCCGGCAAGCGTTGCATCCTCTGGCGTTGCACCCTCTGGTAGAGCCAAACAAAGGGTTAGGTACTTCTCCGCGCCGCCTCGTGGCAAGTTTGCATTGTACAGGGGGGGAGGACCGCGTGAAGGACTTGACGACCCGAACGAGGTTGGCGCCAAGGCAATGGCAGCGCCTCATCAATCCCCTGCATGAAGACTGCTTTGTGCTGACTGACTGGGTCCGAGGGGGGTGGGCGACTCCGCCTTTCGTCGCTCCATTGTGTCCTCCATCTCCTCCTTTGTGGCCTTTAGTGTCGCTGTCTCTCGGGGCAGACCCGGATCGGCAATGGTTTCATCGCTGCTAGTGTTCTAGACCCGCCTGGCTGAAGACTGCCGTTAGCTCTCAATACCTTAGGGGTCCCATGTTTATATCCACCGAGGCTCTCCCTCCGCGCTGTTCCATCCTCGGCCTCCTGTTGGTTCCCGTCCTTACGGAATACACATCACCGGCTTCGACCCCTATGATATGAGCCGTACCTCCAACTAAACAACATGGTCGGCGTCGCGGTATTCCCAATAGCGGGCACAGCAGATCTGTCGAGGGTCGAAGCGCCTGTGACCCTCAAGGCCTACTTGCTCTGCGCCTTTGCCGCGTTTGGCGGAATATGTGAGTCTGCGCCCGGGCCCAGCTTCCAACTTTCGTACTGACAGGCACCAGTCTTTGGATATGACACGGGTTGGATGTCGGGCGTGCTCGGCATGCCCTACTTCATCACCCAATACACCGGAATCCAGTATGACTACGAGACAGGACAGCCGATCGGCGTCGACCCTACCGCGTTCGCCCTCCCGTCGTCGACCAAGTCGCTCATGACGTCCATCCTGTCCTGCGGCACCTTCTTTGGAGCTCTAATCGCCGGAGACGTGGCCGATTTTCTCGGCCGCCGCCCTACCATCATCATCGGCTGTGCCGTCTTCTGCGTCGGCTGCATACTCGAGATGGCATCGACAAACCAGGTCGCCCTCTTCGTCATGGGCCGGTTGGTTGCAGGCCTCGGTGTCGGCTTCATCTCTGCTACCATCCTCCTGTACATGGCCGAGGTCGCGCCGAGAAGATTCCGTGGTGCGTTGATTGCCAGCTACCAATTCTGCGTGACACTGGGGATCCTGCTGGCGAACTGTGTCGTCTATGCCACTGCCAACAACAACGGCACCAGCTCGTACCGCATCCCCGTTGGAATCCAATTCTTGTGGGCCTTGATATTGGGCATCGGGCTGTTTGTTTTGCGTGAGTCTCACCTTTATCTTGACTGCGTTTCTAGGAACAAGACTCACACACCCAACAGCCGAATCCCCCCGTTTCCACGTCATGAAGGGCAAGATCAACGCCGCCGTACGAGACCTATCGCTCGTGCGAGGCCAGCCGATCGACTCGGAATACATCAAGGACGAGCTTGCCGAAATCGTCGCGAACCACGAGTACGAAATGCAGATCATCCCGCAGACGAGCTACATCGGGTCGTGGATGGCGTGCTTCCAGGGGTCGCTGTTCAAGGGCAACGGGAACTTGCGCCGTACCATCTTGGGTGCGGGCATGCAGATGATGCAGCAGCTGACAGGTCAGTGACCCAGCCCAGCCCAGCCCAGCCCATCATGACTGCCACCACTCAGAGAACAAAAAGACTGACATGACCATAGGGATCAACTTCATCTTCTACTTTGGCACCACCTTCTTCCAGCAGCTCGGCACCATCCACAACCCCTTCTTCATCTCGCTCGTCACGACGCTCGTCAACGTGGTGTCGACGCCCGTCTCCTTCTGGGCGATCGAGTACCTCGGCCGGCGGCCGCTCCTGATCTGGGGCGCCATCGGCATGATCGTCACGCAGCTCATCGTCGCGGTGGTGGGGGTCACGGCGGGGCGGGCCGACGTGCACGACGACAACGCCGTCAAGACCATGATCGCCTTCATCTGCATCTACATCTTCTTCTTCGCCTCCACCTGGGGCCCCGTCGGGTGGGTCGTGGTGGGCGAGTGCTTCCCCCTGCCGATCCGGTCGCGCGGCGTGGGCATCTCGACGGCGTCCAATTGGTTCTGGAACTGCATCATCGCCGTCATCACCCCCTACATGGTCGGCAACGAACCCGGGTCGGCCGACCTGGGCCCCGCCGTGTTTTTTATCTGGGGCTCGCTGTGTGTCCTGTCGTTGGCTTTCGCTTACTTCCTCGTGCCCGAGATGAAGGGCTTGACGCTGGAGCAGATCAATGTCATGATGGAGGAGACGACGCCGCGCAAGTCGGGGGGGTGGAGGCCGACTAGGACGTTTGCCACGCAGATGGGACGGGTGAGGGATGATAGTCGGCCGGGGACGGGGAAGCCGGAGTCTCTTGCGACAGTATAACTTTTGCTGTGTTTTCAATTTTTTTTTGGTTCAATTGTCCGGGATGGGGGTGTGGTTGATGGCGTTTTGGTGATGTTTGGTGGTGATGGGGGGAGTATTCCCTTGGTGTTTCGTGATTGAAGGTCCTTGCGAACGGGCTTTGAGATGGGATCAGAATATATAGCAATAGATAGCAATATGTAGCAATCAACAATATACCCTACCATGTGCCTATGTGGACTCCCGTGTCGATAAATTCGAGCAACGGGATTGTCCGGCCGGCACGGAAATCGGAGTGTAGTCCAAGAGTGTTGGGGCGGGCCCGAAAGGATTGACCGGGCGCCGCTTCCCGGCCCAATGAGGGGCGAAATACGGCGGCAGCGGCGTGACTCACGGCCGAAGCGTAGGTAATCGCCGGGACAGGAAGGGACGGGATGGGACGGGACCGACTCTCTCAAGATTGGATATAACCGGCATCGAATTTCCACTTTGTGGGAGAGGCCGAGACGAGCAGTTGTACCCCAGTACGGTGGCGGTCCACTCCGGCGGCTTGTCTCTCACTTGGGCATGCCCAGAGAAGAAGGTCTGAAGGTGGAGCAGATACACGAACCGTTTGGCTGGCAGGATCTGTACGCCTTCCTTGATTCAGGGGAGTTGGAGGACGATGGGCAAGGCGAGGTTGACGACGGGGAGGTTGAGGTTGAGGATGAGGTTGAGGATGATGAGGAGGAGGAATAGGTCGGGGTGCTGACCTATATCAAGCTGGGGTGTTGGAGAACGAGGTTGGGAAGATGGCGGTGGAGATGACGAGGGACACCTAGTAGGCAACAAGGGCTGATATGCGATTTGGGTAGGTCGACGAGCTTACCTACCTAGGTAGGTAGCCTACTCATTGCATTGCACAGAACAGGCTTTCCCCAAGGCTCTAGTGATTGCTATAAAACGAGTTTCTGTGATGCAGGGGCATGATGCTTCAGCGTTGAATCTGCTTATAGTCGCACTTGCCGCTTCCGTTCGACACCTCCTGTGCCGGAGTGGGCGTTACCAGATTGCTCTTTCCTTCTAGATCGCGACTTCCATTATGGAGGAAGGAAAGCTTCAGTTGCTTTCCCACTTGAGGTTGGCGGGCTCCTGGGCTCCTCGTTCTTGTCTTCTCCTTGTCTTCTCCTTGTCGTCGAATCAAGTATTTCTTTTAGAAAAATGGATGCCCATGGCGGGGTTCCGCTCAATGAGCTTGATCACGGCCTTCCCGGCCCAGCGAGCACCACGCCCTAGCCACCTCCCCACCGTATTCCTCACCAGCGTACACAGCACTAGCTACACCAACACAACACACCACCAGAGCACAGCCGCAACAAGCGCCAACAAATCGTACACTAGGTTGGTGACAAGGCCCCAAGCAAAAGACCTCCCTGCTGTCCGTGAGGTCATCGACCTCAACCCCTTCCTCCCCGACGACGACAATTTCTCGTGGCCGGTCTCCCCGTCGCCGCAGCCCTCCCCGTCGCCGCAGCCATCCCCGTCGCCGCAGCCATCCCGTCGCCGCAGCCATCCCGTCGCCGCAGCCATCCCCGTCGCCGCAGCCCTCGGCGCCGCAGCCTGCCACCGCAGCCCCCAACGCTGCCGCCGCTTCTGGTCCTGCCCTAACCGAGCATCCAAACGCACCCAGTATATATTTTATTGTGGCCCTGCCAAGTTGTGATTGTGCGAGCTTTGATCTTGTTGCGTGTCAAAAGGCAAGGGCAAGGGAAAAGCTGCCGCCGAGGGCAAAGAGCTCCTGAGCAATGCGAAACCACGATTGAAGGCCGGGAGCCGGTATGCGCTGGTCGGGAAGAACGGGTCGGGCAAGTCGAGTGAGTCTGAGCGAGCATTTCCTACGGGGGCGTCGTTGATGGCTGATGGCTGACCGTGTCTCGCTCAGCTCTGTTGCGGGCCATCGCCGACAAGCTCATCCCCGGCATCCCGGAACAGACTAGAGTGTCCATCTTACAGCAGATGAACATCAGCGATGCTAATTCAGACGACCCGCCCGTCGCCAGTAGCTCCGGGGGCGAAGACGGGAAGCGGGTGCGGAAGTTGATGGATGCGTGATTTGAGTTGAACTGTTCGTTCGTTCCTCTGTGAGAGGAGGAGGACTTTTCAAACTTGCACGCACCCCTTTCGGTTATAAACCGACTCATCTCATCAAACCAAAACCCTCAACCTTTCCCTCCCTTCTTTCGTCACGCTCATCCACCCACCCCTCTCCAACTCCACAATACTCCCATCAACACAGACCTTCCGCCACCTCGCATCCTCCTCCGCGATCGTCACCCGCACCTCGTCCACCTCCTCATACCCGACCTCTTTCATCTGCACATGCTCCCCCTCCCGGTACGCACCCATCATGATCTCCATCGTCTTGTCCCCGCTCACATCCCCAAAGTGCACCAACCTCAGCTGCCCGTCCAGCGGCCGACTAGCGGGGGAGATGGTAAACGTCTTTTCGAGATTGGAAACGAGCGTCGTGAGGACGTAGTTGAACCGCCCCCCACCACGGACATCAACACTCTTCTGCTCGTCGTCGCCGTTCTGAGAACGATGAGGAGCAAGAGAGACGAAATCTCCACCGCCGCCTCGCCGGACCTCGACGCGCGCATCGTACGCGTGCGACATCTTGAGCAGCTCGGCCGCCGCCATGCCGAACCGCTTGTCGCCGTGCACGCGGTACGCGGGCGTGTCGCTCTCCCAGACCAGGCTGGCGTGGAAGCCGTACGAGGCCACGATGGCGCCGAGGAGGTGGGTGATGACGGGCGGCGGCGGCGGCGATCCCTCCTTCTTTTCGTGGTCTTTTCTTTCGGTGGTGGTGATGTGTTCTGCTGCTGGGTCGTTGACGGGCGCCGAGATTAGTTTGGCGCCTGGGGAGAAGGAGGCGCGGAAGGTGGGTAGCGGTGCTGCGGTGCCTTTGAACAGCGTGCGTAGGCCTAGGACGAGGGGGGATGATGGTGTGGGTGACGATGATGGGCTGGTGTAGTGAGGTTTGTGGAGGGAGTGGAACAAGGCGTTGCCTGTTCCTAGGGGTAGCAGGGCGATCGTTGGCGATGGCGATGGTGACGCATCTGATGATGATGATGATGTGTGGTCCAGTTCGTTCAGGAGATCAACCACGCCTCCGTCGCCCGATAAGAGAATGACAGTCTTCTCTCCCGCATCCTTATCCCGTCCCAGCTCCCGCGCAAAGTCCCGGACGGTGTTGGCGTTCTTGGTCATCATCACTTGGTACCCTTCTCCAACCTCAGACTCGCGCGGCGCAAGGCCAGCAGCGCCCAACAGCGGGCGTAACACGCCCTCATAGAATTCCTGCGCCCGTCGGAGCCCCGAGCCGGTCGATACCACAACGTGGACTGGGCGCGGGAGCCTCAGATGCGACGGTGGGAGACTGTCCCGGTCCACCAGGAATTCGGATAATTCATCTGGTAGTTGTTGCTGTTGACACTGTACAACATCGAGGCTGAACGGTTTGCCGTCGTCTGGTGTTGACCCCTCGGAGAGTGAGTAGATCAGGAACCCGCCATCGGCCTCCTCCGGCGCCCGCAAGACAAAGACAATTTCTTCGCGCTTGAGCTTGGCGATGACATAAGAGCTGGTATGTTGAGCGTCGACATTTTCCAAGTCAATGTTTGCTGGTGGACTTTGGTTATCGCCAGTATTCGAGGGTAGGTCTTGGATAGCCATTGTGGGATTTGAGTGGGCGGGGTATAAAGCGACGAACGGAAGGGCGGGATGGGATGGGTTGGCGAGCTGCAGAAAACCGACACGGCACAACCATGCAAGAATCGACTTGAACACTTGGGTTGTTTATATGGACAAGTAAATCCCTGGATTTCTAATACAGCGCAAGGAGGAGCAATTGCTGCCTCCACAGCCTAGGGCCGAGTCACATCCGCCGGAATTGCCAGCCAGGCCAGCCAGTGAGATTACTTATCACCGCTCGGGGGGTGGGGGTGGGCCGAAGCAGCCGACGACATTGGGGCGGGGCAAGGAAACGGCGGTTCACTGACCTTGTCTCGCCGGCGTTCCTTTCAGCGTGGGTCATGCAGTCCTGTATCACGATATACGGTGCTGAGCTCGCCATGCTCGGATTTGCTGGGCCATCCGTCACCGCCGACGCAGTGCGAGGAGCTCCACACAACATCCGAGTCATCACTTCCCCTTGGCCCGGTTCATCGGGCCCCAGTTCTCCCGCGGATTCATTTGGTACCGGACGTACTTTCCCCTGTCCTGGTACCGCCCGAGTTGCTCGTCAAAGACCACCTCTGGCATCTTGTCCTCCTTGCCATTTTCCGCTGGTGTCTCGTCCGACTTGTCCGGTTCTTCGACCTTCTCGCCCCCATTTTCTGCTGACCCTGTCTCCTCTGACTTGGCTCCCTCGGCGGCCTTCTTTCCCAACCCCAAGAGCCGGTAGGCGACGCTGCCGGGTTTGATGTTTTGTTCCGTGATAGGCGCCTTTTGACGGATCCATTCCCTAAAGACGTGCCAGATGGCAGACCACGGCGCGTCCGTCTTCATGCTGCCAGCCTTGCAGTGACTCCGGGTAACACGATAGCCTAGGCCGAGCAGGGCGCCCCTCAGCGCGTGCTCTGGAGGGCTGGCGCAATGCAGGACCCCTGACACCTGCGCTGGATGGAAGAAAAAGGGGTACGGATCGACGGCCGCGACTTGGGCCTCGGTCAAGCTCCTTTTTAGCCTTTTCGTGCCGTCGCCATTCTCGTTCGACTCGGCCTCCCTTTCTTCGGGAGAGGGCAAGAACTCCTCGAGCGCGGTCTGTAGCATACCCCGGACCCTCTCCTTGGTGCCGTAAATCTCAGATGATGCCTCATCTGCCTCGGCGATGACACTCTTGATGAACTCGAGCGAATGGATACGCCCCCCATACATCGGGCCTGCGAGGTGCATTGTAGATCCGCAGTGTTCGCAGCACGTGTCCGTCGTTGGCGCCCTGGTGAAGCCGTGTTTGTAAAAGACCCCGCTGCCCTTCTTGTTCGGCGCTGCCTTATTTTTCATGAGGAGCTGCGTCGTCCAGGCACCGCAACCGGTGCCACAGCTGTAGACTACCATGTTCTTGCCTCCCTGGAACTTGACCATTGACGGGGACTTCCGAATCCGGACAAAGACTCTACTGTAAAAGTCAACCGACAGCGACAGCAGGGGCTCCATCGCCAGGCCGTATTTCGCGGCCGATGTCTCGATGGCGTGCAAAATGAGCCGAATACCAACTTCATGTGAATACCAGCCCTTCACCGGGATGCCGCCGTACAGAGAGTAGCACTTCTCGGGGTAACCGTTAGAAGCCCAGACGCCCGAATCCGTGCAGGTGACGCAGAGCAGCCCGCCGTCGTCACGCACTGCTTGGACGGCAGCGTCCAGGAAAGGGGCTGCGCTTCCATACGGATCGAGGTCGACTATGTCGTACTTCTCGCTCGCCCCGGGCTTATTCTTGGACAGGGCGATCCGACGCAGTTCCCTTACGATGACGCTGTACATGTGGGCCAGGGCGTCGTCCACCGAGATGTTGATCTTGTCACGGAGCCTGTTGTGAGTGGCATTCCGCTCAATCGCGTCTGCTGCTGCTTTGAGGATGTCATTCGCAGTCACGGTTGTGACGAAGGGTATCTCGTGGGCATAGCGCAGGGCACGGAGGCCGCTGGCAGAGAGAGCGTCGAGGATGGTGAAAGTCTGCCCAGGCTCCTTCTTCGTCTCGACATTGACGTTCGATGGCGCTACTTCAGTGGCTCCCGCCGCTTCCTCGGGTTGTTCGATATTCGTGGCCTTCTCTGGCGCTTGCTCCTCCGTTGCATCTTGCATCTCGGTATCCGCCTGCGCCGCGGTGGACTCGGCCACATTCTCAACCAGCTTTGGAGATTTGACGGGCCGCTCGCTCTGCGCCTGCGCCTGCTCCTTCCGCTTCCTCTTCTTGTCGGCGAACTTCCCGGCCCGGGCCTGGCTGGCAGCTTGCTTCTGCTCCATGCGCTCCTTTCCGTAGGCCTTCATGGCGAGGATGGTCAAGTCGCGGTTGAACTGCTGGATCGGGTTGTAGAAGACCTGCTGCACGGTCTGTCCCTCCTTTGCCGAGTCCTCGGGGACCAGAATGTGGGCGAGGCCCTCCTTGACCGTCGTGTAGACGACATTGTTGTGCTTGACCCGCTGCCCCTCGGCGGGGGTCGCGCTGAGGTCGTGGATCGTGTCCGACATTGCGCGGATTGAGACAATCGGTACGTGGAGGCGCTGCTTTCTCACGAGTCTGGGAATGCACCAGAGGGAAGCGGCCAGCGAGCTCGGGCGCATGCGAGCAGATGGGCGGCGGTTTGAGTCAGTCGCAACCCGCGCTCCTTCGTTGGATCCCCATTGAATCATTCTGGATCCCCGAATTTTTGGATTCTGCCAGGCGGTGAGGTCGCTGTCGCAGGCACTAACACAAACGGGCCCACTATCAACCCTCAGGGTTCTTGCACAGTTGCACTGCGTGACTGCTTCTGTGAGCAAACCACCAACATTCTCACCTCGTGTCCCATCCTCTGTTGCTCCCTTACTTATTCGTTCGAGTAGTATCCATTTGATGGCGAAGCTACCTAGATGAAGGCTGATTGTAGCAGGACGAGATGACAACCCCCTAGTCCCCAGCAACGCTGGGTTGGGGAAGGTGCTATGGGCCGGTCACGATGGGGCCCTTTCTCTTTCCTCTGAATCGTGAATGATCCCGTCGGGGCCGAGATGGAGCTTCTTGTTGGGTTCTTTCCCCCGATGTACAACTAGTACCGGGTCTTCCTTCCAGAGTCCAAGTGCACAATCTGGAATGGTCGAACCCGCCCCCCTCTTCTACAATCGACTCGGAGAGCCAGCGGCTGGGGGTCGTCCTCGTCCTCAACCTTCTCTAAAAATATTCGAGATTTGTCTCGTTGTTTGACCCTCGGATTCATACTTCTCGCAAAAACTTGACGCCGTAACTTGCACTTCTGCTTGTTTCAATCCATACCGACAACATGGCCTCTTCCAGCAGAGACCAGCTTCACGCGGGAGTCCCTCCCGCCGACGGCAACCAGCATTCAGAGACAATGGGGAGCGTTTACAAGTCTGAGAGACGGTCCAGCATTCCCATCCCACCGTTGAACACGGAGAATCCACCCTCCAACCCCGAAAATGCACCTCCATTCACACCGAAGCCTCCTCTAGGTGGCCCGCCCCAGCCCAACAGTCCCACTGTCCCGCATCGCTTCCTCTCCCCGACCGAGTGGGCCCGTGTAGCCCACGGGATCGGCGCCATCAGAGAGGGCGAGGAACACCAGGTCGTCCACCCGACATGCTGGTACTGGCCGCCCAAAGGTCTCCCCGACGGACTCTACCGGGACGTGGTCCAGCAGCGGGCCAAGTACGCTCTGGGCTTCCAGCTCATGAGCACGCTGCACTGGATCCTGATGATCCTCCAGGTCATGGTCGGCGCCGTCCTGACCGCTCTCGGCTCGCTGCCGATGCGCGAGGCAACGCCCATCACCACCCTGGCGGCGATCAACACCGTGGGCGCCGGGCTGATCGCCCTGATGCACAACAGCGGGCTGCCGGACCGTTACCGGATGGACAAATCCCAGTTTATCCAAGCCGAGGACTATATCAAGGTACGTCCTGTCATATTATTTTCTTGTTCTGGGGGGGACGGCGACTAACCCGTGTTTGACGCACAGGAGGTGCTGGACACGGGCATCGTCGAGGCCCAGCAGCAGGTGGAGGACGTCCTCAACGAATGCTACATGCGGTTCCAGACCGCCAGAGCCACCGTATTGTCCAACAAGCCCGAGGTGTACACCAGTTCCCCGGCCGGTGGCAAGAACAACTTCATGGCTTGCCCACAACCGTCTTTGCATGTGAACCCAGGGCGCCGGTAAAGGGCAAACACCACTCTAGCACGTATGGCAACACGGCCCGTCTTGAGCATGTATGGCGTTTTTTATCTTGTAGGCATATGGCCTCTTGCAATAATCGCGCCCGTCAGACATTTTAAGGGGCTTGCTGAACATAAAATATGGTGGAAACTTGAGCTTTATTTATCATCAGGGGGAAGTTAACGGACTGGTCATATGGGCAAGGAAAGTTACCGTTCTTACCAGTTTTGGGCCCCAGATAAAACTTGCAGCTAGCTGTCACGATCGATCGAAACATATCGGTAGTATCCGGGAGTTAGTCCAATTGATGCTTCGTTGCAACGCCGCTCACCATTTAGAGAGGAGTCCTCCAAGCCACCTGAACTCAGATCCTCACCTTGGCTGGATGACACCAAGTCAGCAACACTCAAGAGCTGACACACTCTCGGGACAAAGAATGCTGCCATACTCCTCTGTATTGGATATCGTGCTCCGGTAGCTACTACCTTCATAAGGATGGTAAATGCCACCCCTTTCCACCTCACCACCACTGTGCTTTTGGATATCCTCCCGTACGATCCCGGTCCACCGCAAGATCCCCCCTCCATCACGGCTAATATTTCTTCCTACATACACAACACACCTACATGCGCTGCTTCTTTCACGAGCAAAGCGCCCTAAGTCGGGGCGCGCAGTTCCATCTCATCCCACCCCATCCCATCCCGTCTAATGCATGATCCTCCCCACTCCTCCAAACCCCATCACACACCAACTTTCTCGGCTTGATTTTTCATTTTCTTTTCTTGCCTGCAATCAACCAACCTCCAACCTCCCCGTCTACGCATCAATATCTCAGCCCGGACCCAGTGAAAGTCGCGATGGCATACTCCCGCTTCAACCCTTCAGAATCCTAGCCCGCAAAGTGGAAGCGAGTCGCCTCGAGCTGGCCCAGGCCGTCGCGGGGCGCCACATAGCGCCTCCGGTACGTATTCGTAAAGTCCTGCAGGATCACCCGGATCTGTCTGGTATTAGCAGCATCCGAGCCCTGCAGCTTCTCCTTGATCTTGACCAGCAGGCGGTCGGCCTCGGCGGGCGTGATGGTGCCCTGCGGCAGCATGCGCACCGTCCGGTCCACCCACTGCGCCGTTTCCGCGGGGAGAAGCTCAAACATGCCCAGGAGCACGCCGCTGCCGTCGGCGAAGCAGTCGCGCGGGAACGTGATCATCATGCCGGCCAGGGTTTGCTTGACGAGCGCCTCGCCCTGCGTGAGCAGGAGTTGCTTGACAATCTGACGGAGCTGTTGGCCGGCCGGGCCGAGATCGGTGCCGGACCCCGCGGGGTTCGTGCCGCCGTAGGTCAGGAGGTCACGGAGGTAGTGGAGTGCCGCAGAGACGGGCTCCTGTTTCTCCAAGGCCAAGGAGGAGATGGCGGCCTGGAAGATGGGGGTGAATAGAGGGGAAGGAATGAGTTTCGCGGGGTAGTAGAGGAGGGCGTCAATGAGGAGACGGTAGAAGTCCTCGATAACGTCCGGAAGGTCGATGGGCGGTAGGTCGCTCATGATGCGGAGCACGCTTGTCGCCTGCGCCTCGAAGAATACGTAGATGTTCTCGGTGATGCCCTCGTCCACCTGCTCCCTGTCTTCAGAGAACTCGCGCAGGATGGCGCTCGTGGCCCAGAGAAAGCAGCCCTGCTTTGACTGCGCGAAGCCTTCGGCTAACTTGTTCGCAAGGGGCCCCAATAAAGGGGTGATGGCGGTCCGATATGATATGACCATGAACCGCCAGGAACGGCAGACGCGCTCGCAGATGGGGACAAAGCTGATAAAGTTGTCGAGGATGGTGGACAGGACGGGGAAGACCTCTTGCCAGTATTTCACCGCGGGGTTCTCGGTGCCGCTGGGGATGTACGGCACAACGTGCTGGGCGAAGAAGGTGATGAGGTTGATGTGATCTATCAGGTCAGCACTAGTTCATCCATATGGGGGAGACACAAACTTACCAGCCAGGTCGAGCTTCGCCTTGTTCTCTGTAGCCGTGTTCGCCTTAACCATCAATCGCTGCACAAGGGGATCGCAGTACAGCTTGAGGAGACTGTACAAGTCCTCGGTCTTCTGAACACCGACGACATAGGCAACGCCCTCTGTGATTTCCTCCTTGCTCGAGACCGGGAGCTTGTCGAGAATCTGGTCGTAGAAAGTCTGCAGCTGGATGACTTGCGAGCCGAGGAGCTGCTTGCAGTCGACGCAAAAGTACATGAAGGCCTGCGCGGCAGCGCGAAGGATCTCCTGCGAGTCGGTCTGGAAGCTCGAGACGATATACTGGAACTGAGGCTCGAGGAATTCGGGATGCGCGGCGGTCCATTCCGTGTAGCGGCCAAAGACCATGATTGCGGCAAACCGGAGCTTCTCGTTGCTGATGGGGATCTGGACCAGGAGCGGGAAGATCTGAGGCAGGACACTGCTGTCGTGTGATTCCACCATGCGACCCATCGCCCGCATCGCAAAGAGGGGCGCCTCGAGCGATTGCCACTGGGGTACCGACGTCGGTGTCGCCTGGCTGCCGTGCTTCCCTTGCCACAGCTTGATGGCGTCGTGTACCTTGGTGAGGCATGCGGCCACACCCATAACCTCGCAGGAGTCTTTGAGCGTGTCGCCCATGTGGTGCCGGAACTCGCGGAACTTCTCCTCTTGCTCTCGGTCACCGTCGAACAGGTCAAGGTCGTTCGGGTTGTCGGAGGACGGGTACTCGAGTTGTTTGAGCATGATGTCGACAAGCTTCGCGTAGACATCGACGAGTTGCACCCGGGCCTCCATGTAGTGGTCGAGCGTCAGATATTGCTTCAGCTCGTACCAGAACGAGAAGGTATAGCCGATGACCTCTCTCTCCTTGTCCCTCGCACAGCACTCTAGCAGGCTCTCGACGAGGGGGCTGAAATGCTGAGGCTGGCGGGCGATGATCAATACCCAGGATTCGCCAGCATCTGCAAACACCTTTGTGATGGCCTTGAAGCCCTCGGTGTCCTCTTCGTCTACCAGAGTTTGGATGCGCGGTCTGAGCTCGAGCACCCTGGGGAGAAGAGTCTGGATTGTCGCGAGGTTATCATCGACATCCTTGGTTTCCCTGCAGATGATTCCGAGGCAGTCGGCCGCGGCAATAAGAGATTTGTCGTCAGCCACCCCATGCATGACAGCATTCATCAGGGGCGAGTTGACGATAACGCTGACGGGCACCTCCCTAAGCCACGAGCTGATGCAGTCGAAAAGCTGGGGGTTGGTTGCCGCAGCGGCTGGAATACTGTCAGCGTTGATCCCCGTGCCAGGTGTTGGGGGCGACTCACGCGAAGACTGCGCGTAGTTGACAAGCAACTGCACGACCTGCTCGGCATTGTCTGCCAGCAGCTCTGTTGTCCTCTGGGCGAGGTCTTCTTCCTATCACGACCGAATTAGAGACTGATCCTAGGCCGATCCGCGCAAACGGGGTGCCGAGGCGGTGGAGCCGAGTCGCGACATGTTCGATCCACATACAGACAAGGTGATCTTTCGGCCTTCCGTGACCTCTTCGGGAAGCACGCGCAAAAAGTCCAGGATGCAGGCGTGGCTCGCGACATCGTTCCCGAGGGTCGATACAACGGTGGGCAACACGTCCTTCCAAGACTGCATCTGGATGGCCAGGATCGCCAGGCACACGCATAACTGGACCCGAACGGGCTTGGGGCCCGGTGCGTACTTCTTGAGCAGCAGCAGGATCTGGCTGCGCAGCGCCGGCAGGTCGGCCTCGGAGATCTGGGTCACGAGGTCGTATGTAATCTGGCAAAGTTAGCTCCTGTCTCTTGCTCTCTCTCCAAGGGGCCCTTGTGTTCCGTGTACCTTGCCCTTCAGGGTCGTTGCGGCGAAGAGCTGCGCTTCCGCCTCGGTCGAGTTCTGGAGGATTGATATCGTCGTGGTCCAAGCATCTTTCTAAGGGGCAGTTAGTAGATGTCGTCCCTTGGACAGCTGAAATAAAGGACTAACAGATTTCTGAAACCGGCCCAAGTAGTCGACTGCGACCTTCTTCTTCTCGTTATCCCCGCTGCGCATGGTCAGCATGGCTGCCAGCACGGTGGGGGCCGCAAAGGTCTCCTGAGGCCCATTGGAAGCCATGATGACAGATGTGCTTTGTTCGTCCAAGATAACAACGATGCGGCGTCGCCGTGTCGCGGATATCGCCAAGCTTGGTGTCTGCGGCGGCCGCTGTGAGCTGCAGAGCCTGGAACCGCTGTGCCCCTCCCTCCTGCTTGATTTCCTCCACTGACTGCCTGGAAGTCGGACGAAGCTCGAGAAAGCGCGCGGGGAAGGAGGTGCTGGTGGGAATGTGGGGTCTGCGCGCCGAAATGAGCTCAGCCTGAGAATAGCCGTGGGTTTTGGGAGAAGGTGGGATGGCCTGGCGCGGAGGTCGAGATTTCTGGCGATGTTTGGCAGGTCCCTCCCGCTGGGGAAAACGGAAACGTCAGGCGGCAGCCCAACAACCAACGCTGCCCCACCCCGCGGGGCCAGCTCTGTGGCTTGATGAAAGGAGGGGCACAGGCACGGACCACCGCCCAGGAACCTAGCCTCCGACCGTCTGGGCTCCGTTTCGCAGCCAGGAAAGCTCCGCCAGATTTCTGATTTCACGACAGGCCTGGCGCGACAACCAACCGAGCAACGCATCCACACCATCGCTTCGCCTACCAGCACCCCAAACAGCACACAATGACCGGCAGAGGTGGCGGCGGTCGCCGGGTTCTCCTGCCCCCAATCAACTTTCTCTTTCGTCTCCTGCAGCAGCGCACGACGGTCCAGATCTGGCTCTACGAGCAGCTCGCGATCCGCATCATTGGCACGATCCGGGTAAGCGACCCGGCCATCCTTGGGCTTGCAGTCACTAACGGGCTATCTAGGGATTCGATGAGTTCATGAACCTTGTGGTGAGTGACGCGCGTGTTTCAGATCGATCCGAACGAGCTAGCCTAACCCGAATCCTTAGATCGACGACGCGATCGAGGTCAAGCAGATTTCCAAGACAAACGACACCGAGACAAGGAGGCCGTTGGGGGTATGTGTCTGTCGAAAGAATGATACGGTACAATGGCTGACTTGATGTAGCAAATCCTGTTGAAGGGCGACAACGTTTCCCTCATCCAGAGCGTGTCCGGATGAGGCGTCCTTGGGCCGCTGCTTTCGCGTGGCGGAAGCGTGACATGATTCGATTTCCACAACGTCAACACCTCGGCAGACACTCCGCAATGGGATACCAGGGAAAGCGGGACAGGCGCACGGCAAAAATAGGGGGTTGGATTAGTCTGTTTTATTTGCAGAAACAAGCGGGCCCTTGACGTCGCCGCTCCCGAGCACGAGGACATCCAGAGGTTGATCTAGGGGACCAACAGGTACCGCCCCCTCGGATGGAGATAGGAACTGCTCAGACAGGGCTAAGCCAAGAAGCAATACAGGGGACTCTTGCTGCCCAAGCGAACCCGCCTTTAGCCCGTGCCGAAACAGAAAGTAGTCATAGAAGCCCTTGCCGTGTCCGAGCCGCCTGATGGCGCCGTTGTCGGGATGGGTGTCAAAGGCGACACCCGGCATCAGCACGAGATCCAGCAGGGTGCTGTCGGAGTGCTGAACATCAGGGCCGCCGAACACTCGCTGCCTCCCGGGGACAGTATCCGGGTCGATGCTTGGGATGCCCCATCGATCTGGTTGCAGGGACTCGTAATCGGCGAGGTCTCTTAGGCGGACCATGTCCATGATCCTCGTGGGCAAACCCGGGCCCGTGACGGGATTCTTGTGGAGGTAGGGGATGAAGACCTCCTTGCCCGCCGCGAGCGCGTCCCTCACGATGGCGTCCGTCTGGATCTCGCCGGTGGGCATGGAGAGAAAGACGCTGACTCGCTTGGCGCTCACATAAGCGGTGAGGGTTTTAAGCGTGCTGTAGACGGTCGAGCCTAGGAATGCTTAGCCGGGGTCAAGACGCGGTTGTGGGTTCGTACTCTGTGAGACGATGGAGTCGTGGGGCACGGCCTTGAGTTTCAGTTTCATGACGGCTCTGAGGTGCCGTTTGGCGACGTTGAGTGGCGCCATTGTGTCGTCCCCATCTGCAGCAGACATGAGGCGCCGAATTGTTGAGTTGTTGTCTTTGTGGCCGTGTTATAGGTATGGACACTCCCGGCTCCGTGTCTCGGCGATGCGGAGTGAGGCAAGTTGTCGGACCCTTGCATGAGAGTGAGAGGAAGTGGGTGTGTCGAGCGGATGCACTCCATATTCCGGCCCAAGAAGCGGCCCCAGTTTGGTAGGGAGACCACTGTGTGGTGCCGCTTGAGTTTTAGGTTACAGTAGGTACAGATGCCATTCCGCGTGGTATCCAAGACGTAATCCCGCATATTTCATCGGACTCGCAGCCGACGACCTGCACACTTTAAACTTTCCAAACACCATCTCTACCGCCGGCCGTCCAAGTGCAACGGGCGTAACCGATCACATCGTCACTTATTGAATTTGCCAACTGCTTCTTTGGTCCCGCTTGACAGTGCCTGTCTCATGCCAAGCGCGCCACTTCGGAGCTGGTGTGGGGGGGCAGCTTCCGCATCTCATCGGCATCACACCGATAACCTCGACGAGACTTGACAGCGACGGTCAAGGTTAGGGCCGCCGCCATTCTTCGTGACTTGCGCATTATTCGATTGAAGACGCAAGCAATGCGAATATCATCTCTTCCACCAACCAAGTTCCTACCATCCAATGCCGTCCTGGAGCTCTCCTCTTGCTCTGGCTAAGCATTTCTCCTTCTCGTGACCCTAGTTCCCGCAGTGTTGTGCTACACCCCACGCTCGGCTTTCTGAGTTGTCTTGCCCGCGCCGTTCCGAGACTCCCGAGACTGAGAGGCAGGCTGGGCCTACCTATGACGCTCCCCGGCGGCAGCAGCGCTCCATCGGATAGTGCGCTCGAGTCTGACGGTGCAATCCCACTACAATCCCTGGCGTCGGGACCCGCTCCCACAAGGAACCCCACGCCGCCGCCTGCTCCCGGGTTTTCTGCCCCTCCTCCCCACACCCTCGACAGCGAGACGTCGACTCCGCCGCACGACCGGGCCGAGCTTCGACGTGCCAATCCCCATGGCCGCGGACCCGAGTCGACTGTGGCAACGGCTGACCAGACCGAGACCGACAGCCCGAGCGAACCGGCGCCCGAACTTATGACGAGGGACCTCCCACCCCCCCTACGCTCGGCCGCGGGCTTTACGAGTCCCTCGTACGGCTCCATCACACCCCGGCACTCGGATGACGGCGCCGACGACGAGGGCACTGCCCCTCTGGTGCGCTCCCGGAAGCGCTCGGATGCAAGCCGGAGCTCGCTGGGGGAGTTTGGGGTGAGACGCCGCCGCGATGGCTCCCAGCCCAGGTCGCCCGTCTCAAGACGGCCGCCGAGGCAATCGGAGGAGCTCGGGGGGTCCACCACCATCGGCGGACTCGAGGGCCGCTTCGGTACCACAGAGACATCACTATTGAACGACCCGGTCAAACAGCCCGACTCCGAAGAGGACGACGACGAGCGGTCCTACGTGTTCGACTCGGATGCCGAGGATGACGAGGACCCGCCGGACAACTCTCCCTACGCCCAAGTTCGGGCTTCGGTCTCGCCCACCGACAACACGAGCCTGTCGATAAACACGCCCCGGATGTGGGCTTTCTCTGTTCTTTTCTCCGTTCTCGGATCGTCGACCAATTTGTTCTTCTCCCTGAGATACCCCAGTGTTGCAATCACGCCCGTCATAGCCTTGTTAATGGTACATCCTCTTGGTCTCTTATGGGACTATCTTTTAAAACGGCCCGACGACCCTCCGGAAGAGTACGTCGACGGCTGCCGCAGCGACAACGCCTCGACAGCCAGCAGCGAGGAGCACCGGCCGCATGTTGTTCCTCTAGAGCAGAGGGGCAGGCTCGATCGAATGCGGCTGTGGCTTGCGCAGGGCCGCTGGAACGAAAAGGAGCACAGCTGTGTCTACGTCAGCAGCAATGTGTCGTTTGGATTCGCCTTTGCGACCGATGTCATTGTCGAGCAGACGCAATTCTACAAGCAGGAAGCCAGCCTCACCTACCAACTCCTGCTCACGCTGTCCACCCAAATTCTGGGGTACACCTTTGCCGGGCTCACCAGGCGCTTCTTGGTCCGCCCGAGCGGCATGATATGGCCCGGCACCCTCATGTCGGCCGCCATGTTCACCACGCTCCACAAGGAGGAGAACAAGGAGGCCAACGGATGGCGAATCAGCAGGTGGAAGTTCTTCTATGCCGTCTGGCTGGGCGCCTTCCTCTTCTACTTCCTGCCGGGCCTGCTGATGCCTGCCCTGAGCTACTTCAACGTTGTCACCTGGTTCGCACCCGACAATGTGGTCGTCGCCAACCTGTTTGGCGTCGTCTCTGGGCTAGGGCTGTTCCCCCTGACCTTCGACTGGGCGCAGGTCGCCTACATCGGGTCGCCGCTGCTCACTCCGTTTTGGGCAGCCATGAATGTCGTTGGCGGGCTCGTGGTGGTCATGTGGATCGTTGCCCCTATCGCGTACTACAGTAACTGGCTGTACTCGTCGTACATGCCGATTCTGTCGGCGGCCGTGTTCGACAACACCGGGAATGTGTACGACGTCAGCAAGGTTCTGACAAGGGACTTTCTGTTCGACCGGGAGGCCTACTCCAACTACAGCCGTGTGTTTCTGCCCATCACGTACGTACTTAGCTACGGAGTGCAGTTTGCCGGGCTGGCGTCGCTTCTGACGCACACCATTTGCTGGCATGGTAAGGACATATGGATGCAGTGGAAGCGCTCCCTAGAGGAGACCGCGGGGGAGTCAAAAGGCACATACCAACCGGTGTCTGAGCCGACCGAAGGTTTGGGCAGGGCTTCCTCTAATGGCCGTGGCGCGAGAACGACCCGGTCCTCCATGAGCATCGACAATCTCATGAGCCGCGAAGATGTCCACAACCGTCTCATGCGGCGATACAAGGATGCCCCGATGCTGTGGTATCTCATGACGTTCGTCTCGATGACAGCAATTGGTATCTTTGTCGTTGAATAGTGAGTTCTTTTCTTTTCTTTTCTTTTTTGGAAGAGGAAAACAATCCCTTGTTGGCCGTCACTAACATCCCAGCTACCCAATCCACCTCCCCTGGTACGGCCTGCTCCTCGCCCTCGGCATCTGCACCGTCCTCTTCATCCCGATCGGCATCATCATGGCCGTCACCAACCAGCACTCCTCCATCTACCTCATTTGCCAGCTCATCGCAGGCATCATCTTCCCCGGGCGCCCCGTCGCCAACATGGTCTTTGTCACCTACGGCTACATCTCCTCAGCCCAAGGCATCAAGTTCGCCGCCGACCTCAAACTCGGCCACTACATGAAGATCCCACCCCGCATCCTATTCACCGTCCAAATCATCGCCACCATCATCTCCTCGGTCACGCAAATCGCCGTGCTCAACTGGATGTTTGTCAACGTCCCGGGCATCTGCACGCCCCAAGCCATCAACGGCTTCACCTGCCCGATCGCGCGCGTGCACTTCAACGGCTCCATCCTCTGGGGCGTCGTCGGCCCGACCGAGTTCTTTGGCCCCCACGCCACCTACCGGCCTTTGGTCTGGGCCTTTGCCGTCGGCGCCGTCCTGCCCATCCCGCTGTGGCTGTACGCGCGCAAGAGGCGGGACTCGCTGGTCCGCAAGATCAACCTGCCCGTCCTCTTTGGCTCGCTCGGCTGGATCCCCCCGGCCACGGGCCTCAACTTTTCCGTCTGGGCTGTCGTCTGCTTCGTCTTCAACTACCTCGTCAAGAAGCGCGCGCCGGCGTGGTGGGCCAAGTACACCATGACGCTGAGCGCCGCGCTGGACTCGGGCTTGGCGTTTGGCATTGTCGTTGTGTTTTTTGGCTTTGTCTACTCGGGTCTCATGAGGGGGTTTACCTGGTGGGGTACCGAGGTGTATAAGAAGGGTTGTGACTGGCAGGCGTGTTCGTACCGGAGCGTGCCGGAGGGGGGGAGGTTTGGGCCTGAGGTTTGGTAGCCCACTGATTTTTAAAGGAAGGGAAGTTTGTCTTATGAGATTATGAAGTGGGCAGAGGTGCATTATGTGGCGTTGGATAGGTTAAAATAGATGCGTTTGGGTCGAGGGTATCTAGTTGAAGGTGGGATCTGCAAGGAACAGCTTAGGCGAGCTACTACAATCAACCATGTACATACACGCATTCAAGTGCTACTGTCCATTCCCTGGTAAGGGATACGGTCGAGCTAAGAAACTGTCCTCCTGCGTCCGAGACATTTACTCCGAGGGAGGCAAATCAAAATGCACATATCAAATATTTCTAAGTCTCAGCCTGCCACTTGCAAAAAGCCCAAGTGAATTTCCAAATCCCCCGCTTGTTTATGCACAGCTATAGTTATAAAACCTGCCCTGAGAATTGATACATAAAAAAAAAAGACCATGGCGCCAGCCGCAATGAATGTGTGTGTGTGTGTGTGTTGTGTTGTGTCTCCCCCCTACTTCCCATCCACCACCCCCTTGAGCACCTCCAGATGCTCCTCGGTAACCCGTATGGCCTCCTTCAGCTCTCTCTCATCCATCCGCTCATCCCTCAGCTTCTCCTCGACCGTTCTCGGGTCCACGCTCCGCTTCCTCAGCGGCGGATCGGCGCCCAGCCTGTCCAGCCCCGCCCGCTCCTCGATCCACTCCCACAGATCGCTCTCCTCTCGCCTCCACATCTCCTCGTACGCCGCCAGCCGCTGTGGCGCGTTCGCGTACGCCGGGTCGTGGGTATACCGCGGCGCGCCCTGGCGGGTCCCGAAGCCGAACCACGACGCCACGAGCAAGCCGACCAGCAGGCCATACACGACATTCCCCGTGAGGATCGGCCGGATGGTGTCGACGACGGGGCTGAGGATCGGACGGGCCGGCTCCAAGAGGCCCCAGCTCTGCTTGGCCGAAGCCTTGGCGGCGCCCTCGCCGTCGCTGGTGGGGTTGGAAGCCAGGGCGGACTTGCCCTTGCGGCCGCGCTTCTTGCCGCGGGCGGCGGCGCCGTTGAGCGTGCTGGATCGCGCGCGCGAGGAGACGGCTGCCTTGAGGCCGGCGAAGAGGTCCTTGCAGTACTGCGCTTGGCCGTCGTTTGCGCCGCGTTCGATGGCACCTGTGATTGATGGTCAGCACGGATTTCATGGAATCGCTGGGATGCGACAAGACATACCCTTCAGCCAGCTCTTGCCGGACCATTCGATGAGGTTGTTAATCTGGATCCGTGTGCCGTTGTTTTCCGCCCACGTCAGGCAGTACCTGGTCTTGACCACAAATATGTTGCCGCTGGGCACGTCGGGGTTTTGTGTGCTGATGAGGATATTGACCGACTTCTCTAGGTCAATGTTCTCGAGATGCTCTGTGACAACGCACTTTGTCTGCTTCGGTCCTATCGGCGCTGACAGCGGCTTGATGTATGTGTAGTTGCGCGTCCTGATCTCGTCCGTCAGGCCGCGCTTGTCCTCCAGTTGAAGGTCAGTGCACTTTTGGTCGGTTGTGAGCCAACGCCCCATCCACGCTGCCGAGGCGGGACCGAACAGCATGCTGTACACTTTGCCCAAGGGCGCAGGGATCACGTCGTCGCCCAGCACCTTTTCGAAATGGATTGCCGTATCTCCGCAGTCTGTCGGTGCATGTGTCGCAGGACCGGGGAAGTCACCACCGCTCGCCGGCGTGCCGTCGTCCGACTTTTCAAGGGGTGCCATGGCGCCCGACACCTTGCGCGGGGCAGCCTTCTCAGCGAGATCCGAAACAAGGCCATCTGACGGCAGCCCGGTGGCGTGGCTATCATCCTCGTCTTCATCCTCATCGTAAATATCCTCTTCATCATCGCTCTCGTCGTCGGAGCCCGATATGCTGTGGGTACCGACTGCAGACACCACCGACTCAACATCGTCAACCTTTTCGGTCCGGTCGCCGCCCGGCTCCTCCAGACGGACGCCGTTGAGCGAGCTCTGGAGTTGGGGATGACCGAGCTTCCAGATCTTGATGATGAGGTCGTAGGTGGTGTCACGGCTGGCAAAGGAAGCAAAGACGTGCTTCGCATGTAGCGTGGAAATCTCCAGGCCGTTCTTGAACACGAGGGCGGTGCTTCGCTTCTCGACGGCGACGATCTCGTCAAAACTCATGACGAGCGTTGTCACCCAGCCCAGGATATTGCTGCTAAAGCACAGGTGGCCTTCGGAAATGTACAAACGCCCATGGGCAAGAATCTCGCGCTGCAGCGCACAACTGTAGTCTTCAATCAGGTAGTCATCGTCTGGCACGCTCTTGAACAGCACGTGGAAGTCACGGTTGCGCTTCTTATTGGCGACGGCGAACCCAGTGAGTTTGGGGGCGCTACCGCCGGCGCCCGGGTGGGTGATGGATGAGTGGGCAGCCGCAATAGCAGCACCAATTGTGCTTGTGGCCGTAGTCCCGTGGGTGGTAATACTACTCCCGCGATTCCTGCGGTGGCCGATGGCACTGCGTATGCTGCCACTGCGGTGAATCCCGATCTTGTCCTCGTACACGCTGCCGGCCGGCGGCGTCTGCTCGCCGCTCCCGACTTCGTAGACCGACCGCGGCCGGTCTTCGGGAAGGTCAACACCGACGGTATGGGGTTCTATCGGCGCAGACTCGGACCTCGTTCTCGTTTGAGTCTCGGCGAAGCGCCCAACGACTGGGCTCGGCGCGGCACTCGGCATGTCGACGATACCTAGCTGGCTGAGACTGAGGTCACCCATGCCCAGTGTCTTGACGGCTGGCTCCTTTGGTTCGGTAGATGGCCTCTGCGAAGCCACCGACTCTACCTCAACGGTGTCTGGCACCCCCTCGCCCTGCTCCTTTACTGGTGTGGTTCCCCTGTTCCTGCCTTGATTCTGAGCGAGGGCTGGGATGGTGGTGCTGAGCGAGTTGGCCGTGTTCTGGACGGCCGAGAACATGGAAGAGAAAAAGGTAGCAGCGGGATTGCCCGGTGAGACTGGGCCGCTCTCGGGTGTCGGCGTCAGGGGTGGGGCGGTGATGGTGGATAGCTTGCTCGGGCCGGCATTGGACCCAGCCCTCCGTCGTTGGGTGATCATGTTTCCCTGGGGAGCCGCATCCGCGGGGCGACGCGGGCTGCTAACCGATCCCCAACCTGGCCGAAGTTCGGTCGGTGTCGGCGGCGTATTGACAATCACTGGCGTGGATGCCTCGCCTGGTGGTGTCCGCGGGGGGGCGACTATCGGTTCGAGCTTGCGGCCTCGTGAAAGGCGGCGACTGAGATCGACGGACGCCTCGGGTGCGGCTTGAGCCTTGGTTTGTATGTCCTGTTCGTCTCCCGCGGTCTTCTTCGTCTTAAATACGTCTTTCAAGCGGCTGGTCGACGAGGATCGTTTGGGGCGGAGCTCGGGTGGCCCGAGACTAGTCCGGCTCCGGTCCAGAGACGGGGCGGATTCGAGGCTGTCGGAGCTTTCGTGGGGCAATGTAGACGGCGGGTTGGACCTCGTGTCTGACACGAGCGACTCTGGATTGTGAGCCGCCTGTACAAGCGGCGAGGATGTCGTCAGGTAGCCAATTTGGGACGGATGGGCCGAGATGGCGGTGGGCCTTCGGTTGATGCTAGCGAGCGGGAATGATGTCAGTTATCGACGAGCCAGGGCCAGCCGCTAGAAATACACAAAGAAAACGATATGTCGAATGCGGGCAACCCGGGATTTGAATGGAACGAGCGAGTGTATTCCGTAAGACGGGATAGGGCTGATGACGGCGGCCAACGCCCAGGAGAAACGCCGCCGGGGGGAGGCGCAGGCAGTGAGCGTTGTGCAGTGAGCCAAGAGTGTGGGACCAAGCTCGCAGCTAGCGAATACGTGCATAATACTCCGTACTGCGTAGCGAACGGGCTTGCACTGGATTGCACTGCAGTGCGAGCAATACGCGTACGGAGTACTCCGCCTCCCGCCGCCAAGAAGAGACAGGGCTGCTCACTGGGCGGATTGGCAAATCGGACGAATGCAGATTGGATAACTCACGATTCCGGGTCCGAGTCGGGGACGGCGGGGACGGCGGGGTCGCTGGTGTTGCTGGTGTTGCTGGTGTTGCTGTTTAGGCTGCCGACAAGCGAGTTGGCGTCACTGCCGCGGCTGCTGCGACTGGCGATGCCGCCCCTTGGCGGCGCATCGTGGTCGTCGGGGATGCTTCCAGTGTCGCTGGCTGACGATTCTTTGTTCCGGCGCCGTTTCGCTGCGAGAGACTTCTGCAGAAGCTTCCCGAGGCCGTTGGACTGCGTGTCCATGGTGGCGTCCTGGGGGCGGGTGTGCCGTGTTGAAACAGGGTTGAGTTTTTGCTTCGCAATGCCTTCTCCAAGATAGCTTGGAAGAGCCTATGTCATCGTCATAGTGCCAAGACTACGAAGTAGAACAATTTGTCTTTTAGAAAGTCGGAGATTCCCAGCAGTGGATTGGGAGATACTGTGGATTCCGGGAGATATGAAAAGGTAAAAGATGGATTTTGAAACCGGATGTTACAGTGACCAGGACGAGCATGCAACGCAACCCCCGGGCCTCTCTCTGTTTGATGTTGGCCCGGTCTGTCTGTGTTCGTATTAATTCCTGGTCCCACTGCGTCAAAGTCCGATGATGCTGGGCGGTGGCAGTTGGGGGCCGGGGGCCGGGGCCACAGGGGTGGCGATAAGATAGCAAGCAGAGCACTAACAATTAACTCCAGCCCTACGCCCTGGCCCCGCCGTTCAGCTCCCGTTTCGAGGCGCAACGGCTCCCGCTCAACTCCAAGCGCCACTACCACTGTCTCGAAGCCATGCGATACCGGACTGTCAAGATATGGAGACATCACCTCTGACCAAGGTATGCTCAGCAACCAGCGGTTTGTCCTTAGCTGACAGTCCAGGCGCACGATCACGCGCGGGCCGCCGCGATTGCGACGCAGACGTCGGACACGACCGTCGCCATCAACGAGCACGCCCAGGCAGCCGGCGAGTTTGCAAACGCTTACAAAACCACAAACAGCCATGAAGCTTTACGCACGCTGCGACTGCTAGAGCAGCACCACAAGAGGTTGTCGGAGCTGCTGAAACTTCCCAGCGACCCGCCAAGCCAATCGAGCCCCGATGACATCCCCGAGGAAGACGAAAAGGAGGGGCAGGAACAGGATGATCTCAACATGGCGTCATCGTCTAAGGAGGCCGAAGTGTCCAAAAAGACAGCAGCAGCGGCAGCAGCAGCAGCAAAGCCGCCGCCTACTCTATCCCATCAACGTTACTCGGGGCGCAACCTCTCATCTTCGATAGCAAGCAACTTGGCGTCGGCGCGTGGCATCCGGGCGAGGTACAGCACACAGCCACTGAAACCCAGCATGTCCAACGACCAGGCCCCGGGAAGTCTCGAGGTCCACCCCCGCAGGGAGGGGTCCACGAAGAGCAATGGCGTAGATCTGGAGCAAACGCGGAAGCCAAGCTGGGTCCCCCCGGTCATCCAGGAAGACGCCGCTGGCGAGCCCCCCAGGTCGGAACCAAGCAGCCCAACACCAAGCGAAGATGGCTTCTCGAAGTTTTACTCTACTTTTGGCAGTCTGATCAGCCGGCTCTCCGCTCCTCTAGCCTTTACCGGTCTCCCCTTAATTTCAGAGGATCCCTTACCGGCGCCGGCCCCTCCTCCCTCCGAGCCACCTCAGAGGAAATCCCGGCATAAACACTCCACCACGACGGCTACCGAACCCGATCTCTCCAAGATCTACTCCCGTGCCGCCCTCCGCTCGCTCGACCGCGACGGCCATGGCCCAAACGACTCTTTTTACGTAGTCCCCACCAGCGGCCACACGGCCTCGTACGCAAGCATCCTGAACCACGAAAACAAGGAAAAGCGCCGCATGGCCGCCTCGTTCCACCGCAGCGGCGACGATCACAACAACGACGACAACGAAGACGAAGACGACTTTGTCGACGCGCGCGAGTCCCAGGCGCCCGCGTCCCCGACCCTCCGGAAGCGCGTGGGCAAGAGCCGGTCCGAGCGGGACCTGCGCAACGTCGTCGAGGAGCTGCACCTCGAGAATGCCAGCCTCAAGGACGTGCTGGATAAGCTCAGCAAGCGCCTGCACGCCTTTGAGCTCAACTCGCAGAGCTCGCACCTCGCGCTCGCGCAGAGCTTGCGGCTCCAGCGGCCTGGATCGCCCCTGTCGTCTAGCGGCGGCGTGGCTGGGGCTGGGGCTGGCCCTGGGGAGGTTGCGTTGTTGAGGAGGCGGAACCAGGAGCTGGAAGACCAGATGGGCGAGATGGTGAAACGGATGGCGGGCTTGGAGGATGATCATCTGAAGTTGCAGTTGACGCTCGAGAAGTACAGGGAGAGATGGGAGCAGTTGAAGGCTGGTGCCAAGGCTCGGAGGGAGGCGCAGGATCAGGCGAATGATGGCGAGTCGAGGAAGTGATATATGTCTTGAATATGATACGGTGTCGTCTTGCAGCGTCGTTGCGCTTGTGGAAATGTCTTGAAGAGTGACGTTTGCGGTCTTCTCAAAGTATGCTGTGTGTGGTGAAATATGCCGGGATACAGGCTGCCAGGGAGTTGTCGTTGAGCTATCATCGAAGGGGAAGTCTTCTCACAGTTCCTGTCTGGCGGTGGTACGGACTTGATCGGGTTGATTAAATTACTACCCAACTAAATCAACTTGATGGTGTTTAGGCGCTCAGCCTATTTCAACCGCCCATTTAGCTGGAACCTCCATGTCGATATCTTGCCGTCCGGCCGGCTCCTAAGGGCTGTAATCTTCAAGTTGTACATGCCGCCTCCAACCCCCCCCCCCAATTGTCTCTTGTCTCAGCCATGACCCTGTTGACTTCACTGCCCACCGTCCTTTGCCTTTCTGTTACCTGTAATTCGTTCTCGACCGCCGCTGCTCTGATTCAAACAGCGGGAATATGTTGCTTCCAGCAGGATAAGGGAGGGGCCAGCCCAAGCTCAAAGCTGTCTTGGCGTTCCGACGTTTATAGCGAGCGCCCTTGAAAGTCTCTCAGCAGAGACAACGGGGGTGGTTACGGATTAAGTCATTCAAACCTTGGCTAATTCAACTAGGTACCTAGGTAGGCGGTAGATAACGTTGCCTTCGTGAAGTTGATTGCGTCAGGACGGTCCACCTGCCTGCTTATCAGCGGAAAGACTTGGTGATCACTGAGAGCTAGGTACCTGGCCGCCAGTTCCCTCCCCCGGCGATGACGTCTTCGCCTTGCCGTGGTTGTCGACGCGGGACCAGGCCTTGACTAGTCCCCGGGCCTCATGCCCCTTTTCGACCACACACAATAAGCTGTATTTCCCCGTGTTGTTCGACAAGACCAGAACCCAGTGGTGGAAGTTGTGTATTGAGGGAGATCTTGATAATATTCTGTCTGCCTGGCTCGCCTCCCTTTCAGCATTTGATGGACGGATATTCCGAGGAAGCCCCCATGAAGCACTCGGTACTCTTGTCTGTGTGTTTGGTTACCATGTTGGGCTACCCTCCCTTGTGTCTCCGGCACTCTTTCTGCTCCCGTATTCTTTGTCTCAACGTCGTCGATAGTAAGAAGCGAGAGCGATGCCATGATGCGTCCTTGACCTCGGAGGGATCCTCTGCTATAACCTGCTCCTTTATTGATTGTACTATGTGGTATTGACAACAAGTGGGATGACTCGACCGGCGCCCAGTCCAACAGTAAGTGCCTCTCGCTCTTCACATCAGTCTCGCCGCAACGCCTCGCTGTCACGCTCCAGGCTTGATCGCAGCCGAGGGTAGCAGTGTGTGGTGTTGGTAAATGTTTTGCGAGGCCGCTAGCGACTAGTGCTGAGGTGTGGACTAGTATGGCGAGATGCTAGGTAGTAGTCTGTCGACTAAGCGGGTCCGGTGCCGGTTCGTTGCCGGTATGGATAATACTGTCGATGTAACTTGAAGTCTTGAACAAGGACCCGCCTCTCTTAGCCAGATCTTGTATAGCCCCTTTCTCCCGGGTCACGGTGTATTGGTTCGTGTTTGAGGAACTCGTGCCTCGTTGGACTCAACTAGAAGAGAACAAACGTTAGTAAGCTAAGCATAATCAAAGAAAGCTCCTGAACACGGGTTTGACACTCGCCGTTTGGTACCTGATCATCAGGAACTGAAACCAGTGTCTCAAGCTGCCATTCTTCTTTGGAGCCTTGTTGAGTACATGGCAAAGAGAATCTTTTCGTGTTTGGGGGACTTGTGCCTTGTTGGACTCAACTAGAAGAGAACAAACGTTAGTAAGCTAAGCAGAATCAAAGAAACTCCTGAACACGGGTTTAACGCTCGCCACTCGGTACCTGCTCATCAGGGACCGAAAACAGTGTCTCAAGCTGCCACTCTTCTTTGGAGCCTTGTCGAGTACATGGCAAATAGAATCGTTGGGCGAGTGCTTGATGTTTGGCCGTGTCTCATTTCGTTGTTGACATCACAATAGTGAACGAACCCCGACCTGTCCCCAACGTGTCTCGTTAGTTCCCAATGACTAAACAGACACTCGCCTAGAACCAAACGTTCCCTGGCAACCAAAGGACTAAGAAGACACTCACCTGGAACTAAGCCAGCAACGACATCAATGCAGGGGATCGCTCAGCCTAGCAGGGACCGAGGCCCATCGGCGACAGCAACAATGTTGCCAGTGAACGAACTCCTTTTTCGGCGACAACACTGAACAGTAGTCGGATTAGATTGCCAAAGAAGTAAACAAACCCCCTATATGACGGCAACAACCTCGCTACTTCGTTGTGCGCAAAGAGACGAAGCCCCTTTTGACGCCGACAAGGTAGTGAATCGTGACATGGGCAAACGAAAGATGGTGCCAGTTCTGGCCTCCAGAGCAACGCGTGTGTTGGATGTTGTGTTCTTGTTATCGGCCTTATCGGCCACCCCAGGGAACAACATAGCTGTGAGGGCAAGTCATTCTCTCACAACCCACACGACCCAGGCGCGTCACTTGCCAGACCACACTGCCCACGCGCGTCACACGCGTCGTCTATGCCCTCTGTACAGTGCAGAGTTTTCCTGACCTCCCACCTCTTGCCAGCTTCCCAATCCCCCAGCTCTCTCTTCCCATCGACGACCTCTCTTCCCATCGACCCTCTCTCTTCCCAGTCGACCACTCCTCCAACCTCACCGACTCCGACCTGACCATCTTCTTCAACCAACTACCTTCTTCAACCTCACCATCTTCTTCAACCCAACACCTTCTTCAACTCGACCACCTTCTTCTACCCGACCGACCACCTTCTTCAATGCTCCGACCACCTTCTTAAACCTCGCCACGCTCTTCTTCGACCTTCCCACCTTCTTTTTCGGCTTCCCACTCTCTTCTTCACCACCCTCTTTCCCCGCTACCTCTGCTTCAACCCCGCAGTCGTTCCCATCTTCTTTCTTCCCCCAACCAACCCATCGCGTGCCCGACCGACCAGTCAATTACCCCGCGCGTGAGGGTACAGTCCTCCATTCTTCCTGAACCTTCTTTCTGGCCGACTAGGAAGTTCACCTCTCTCTTTCCATTCTTCTGCCCGCTGAGAAAGGCCCAAGCCTATTTTCTTCGCGCGATACCAGGCCGATGAACGCGCCCTCTCTCTCTTCCTGTTCTTCTGCCCGCTAAGAAAGACCCAAAGCTCTTTTCTTCGCGATACCTGGCCGACGAACACTTCCCCCCCCTCTCTCTCTTTCGTTCTTCCGCCCGTTGAGAAAGGCCCGCGCCTCTTTTCTTCGCGATACCAGGCCGATGAACGCGCCATCTCTCTCTTCCTGTCCTTCTGCCCGCTGAGAAAGGCCCAAGCCTATATTCTTCGCGATACCTGGCCGACGAACGCTTTCCCTCTCTCATTTTCGTTCTTCCGACCGTTAAGAAAGGCCCGAGCCTCTTTTCTTCGCGGTATCTAGCCGACGAACGCTTCACTTCTCTCTCTCGTTCTTCTGAACGCCTCTCTTATCGTTCTCTTCCCGACAAAAAAGACCCGGTCCTCGTTTCTTCACTCAAGATATAGAGCCGAAGACGCGCGTGCGCCCTCTTCTCGTCGCGTTCTTCTCCCGACAAGAAAGACCCGATCCTCTGTTCTTCACTCACGGTATTGAGCCGAAGACGCGCGTTCGCCCTCTTCTCGTCGCGCTTCCTCCCAACAAGAAAGACCCGATCCTCAATTCTTCACTCACCATATTTCTTCACTCACCATATTGAGCCGAAGACGCGCCCGCCCTCTCTCGTCGCGCCTCCTCCTAACAAGAAAAGCCCGATCCTCTGTTCTTCACTCATCATATCGATCCGAAGACGCGCCCGCACCCTCTCTCGTCGCGCTTCATCCCGACAAGAAAGACCCAATCCTCCTTTATCACGGGATCAATCAAGCCGACCAAGACGCGCTCCTTCTCTCGTCTCCTTTTCCGTCCGACAAGAAGACCCCAGCCCTCTTTTCGCCACAAAAAAACCCAACTCCCACCTCAACCACAAAATTTCATTCACCGCAACCAACTCTCCAACGCTCCCACCACCTTGTTCGCCCATCAATCGCCCTCAATTTAAACACCCCTCTTTCTTCGACGCGGCCCCCCCCCAAGAAGACATCCGCTCACAATCAAAGATGAGCGGCATGCGCCTCCGGCCGTCCTCATTGAGGAGGGTGCCGGGGCGTTACCAAGAAGACCTGGGGCCGTCCCGCGCCGACCGCCCGACGTTCGTGCACCCCGACGTCCCTTTCAACGGGGCGCTGGTGCCGTTCTGTGCCCATCCCAGCTTGCCGCTGGACTACCCGGGCGTTGGGCCGTCCGAGGCCGAGAGAGCTCGTGGCGCGGCTTTGGCGGCGGCGGCGGCTGAAGAGGCCGCAGCTGAGGCCGAGAGCAGCACGGGCGACGAGAGCGACAGTGATGGGTCGCTCGACGACGAGGAGGACAGCGGGAGTGACGCTGCCGGCAGTGAGGCCGGCAGTGACTATGAAAGCGAGGAGGAGGAGGAGGTGACCATCGGGGATGCGGCCCCGCGCACGGTCGGCCAAGTCGGCCAAGGGGTGTCCGGCCAAGGGGGGTCGGACCAAGCCGCCCCTGCCGCCGCTCCAACCCCCTTGGAGCTTCCCGCCCTTGGCCGCCCGGCGTACGTCGCCAAGATCCCGAGACGGCAACCGGGAGCCCCTGCGGCGGCCAGGGGCACCGAAAACTCACGCGAGAACGCGGAGAAGACAGTAAGCTTTCTCTCGTCCTGATTTTAACAATGAGACACTGACACTTGTTAGGATCGCAGCAGCAACGTCGGTCGCCCAACCTGGGCTGACCTTTCGGATGGCATCAAGTTTGCCATCATCTGCGACCTGACCCGGACGGGCCCCCTCTCCCAGGCCGTCCAATTCCTCGACCTCGGCCACGGGGAGGTGATGGCCCTGCTGGAGCTGATCGGCGAAGAGCGCCGAAAGAAAAAAGCCCACGACGCCGCGCTCTTGGAGCACCGGGGTGCCGCCGACATCCCCCCCTCCGACCAGCTGGCGGCCTTGTCCCCCGTCAACGAGGCCACGACGGGCAGCGATGTCCGTCGTGGCCGCGCCTACCTCAAGTCTGTCGGCCTCACCAGCGTGGCATCAGAGCTGGGTTTCTGGGAGGGGACAGGCGGGGACTACCATGACGTCCCCGTCGACGCGGGGTGCCGGGACCTCGTCGCCGACTACACCTCGAGCGGTGGCGCGCTCGAAAGCAGCCCAGCTAAGAGGGGGCTGCTCGCAATGCCAGGGGGCCAGCTGGGGCTCCTGCTCAACCCCCCCGCCGGCACGCTCAATCCGCGCCGGCTGGCGACCGGCGCTCCTCCCGTCCGCGCCGAGAAGTTGGGTTCGCCGCGGGTGCCGGTGCCGCTCTCGAAGGGCCTGCACCCAAACAACTACGTGGTCAAGGGCAGGAGTGGCAGGCGGTACTCGACCCTGGACAAGTCGGACTGGCCGCGTTGGGAGGCGCTGCGGGATAGCGGCATCATCACGGAGACAGACTTGGTGGTGTTCACCGCCAACTCCGTGGTGCCGGAGTGGTTCACGCTCCTGGGTCCGGAGGAACTGGCGGAGGCCACCGACCAGTCCCCTGGTCAGGGTTGGGATAACGACGGAGGAGGAGGCCCCTAGGACGGGTCCCTCTTCCCACCCCCCCAACCCGACCACGAAGTCGACCCATCTCCTGCAGTGCCCGGGGGCGTGTATCTCGGCACGTTTGAAGACGACGACGACCTCGAAATGTTCAGCTCGAACGGGGCCGCCATCGCTTCGCCTCCCTCGCTCTTTTCCCAGCAACGGGCCGACCATGGGACTGCAGCCACTGCCGAGGGATCGGCATCTGCCCAAACGACGGCCAGACAGCCGCTCCCGCAGAGCGCAACCATTGCTGGGAACGATGACCAGGAGATGGAGGACGTCTCGGCCCAGCTGTACAATGTACATCTCCCCGCGCCGCCGTCGAATCTCGCACTCGTGGCGGAACAGCAAGACGATCCCTCCGAGATGGATCCCACCACGCTTGCCATCCACCGCTACCTCAGCCAGCCGGCACCGTCTGTGGTCCAGTTCGATCCCGTGTTGCTGGCGAGTACTCGGGAGATGATAGCTAGGACGGAGGCCGAGCATGGGGTCACGATCCGAGACCCAGAACCGTCCGGACTTTCAGAACCATCCGGACCCCGACGTCACGCCCGGACGGCCGCGATTGTCGACGAGGACGAATTTATGGACGATGATTTTCTCGATGATGATGACGGCGAACCCTTCTTTGAGGCTGGCCATGGACCTCGTTCCCGCGTTGACAACAATGAATTTCTCGATGATGATGACGACGAACCCATCTTCGAAGCTAGTCGTGGACCTCGTTCCCGCGTTGACAACGATAATGATGGCGACTGGGTACCGACAGCCTCGAGACCGAGAGCCCCAAGGGCCACCGCAACAGCCACAAGGAAGCGCGCGCGCGTCGAGTCCTCTCCGGTCGACCAGGCCCCAAAGCGGCCGCGGACTATCCCTGCTGCACCGAGACGCCAGAGCGCGGTTGGTGATGACATGACTCCGACCAAGCGCGGCCCGGGCAGGCCAAAGAGGACGCCGCTTCCCGTCCCGGCACCCCGGCGGCCGGTTGTTTCATCATCTACCCCAGTTGTTCAACCCACAGCGCAGCCGGCCATCCCTCGATCCTCTCTCGCCGATGCCAACCAGAACATGTACAGTGCGATGGCGGCGGCACCCCCTGGACTCGCAGACCCCTTCGCCCAGGCAGGACCGTCTGCATCACCCGAGTCTGTCCAGCAGCCGCAAACGACCTCCCGCAGGCGCAAGAAGTCAGGTGACGAGACGGACGAAGACTGGGAAGGGTCGGCCGCGGAAGAGTCGGCCCCCGAGCCGCGCAAGCGCAAGAAGAGGGAACCCAAGCTCGACGAGAACGGCCAGCCCATCAAGCGGCCTAGAGCCCCACCCAAACTCGACGAGAACGGCCAGCCGATCAAGAGAGTCAGAGCCCCGCCCAAGCCCAAGCTCGATGAGAACGGCCAGCCCATCAAGAGAGTCAGAGCCCCGCCCAAGCCCAAGCTCGACGAGAATGGTGAGCCCATCAAGAGAACCAGAGCCGCGCCCAAGCTCGACGACAACGGCGAACCCATCAAGAAGGCCAAACCCGAACCCAAGCTCGACGAGAATGGCCAGCCCATCCGGAGGCGCAGGGCACCACCCCAGCTCGACGATAACGGCGAACCGGTCAAGCTGACGAGGCGCCCGCGCCATCTGGACGAGAGGGGCCGGCCGATTATGACGCGTACAGGACCCAGGGGCCAGGGTTATTCGGTCACGTCGAATACCATGATGCGCTCGACAGCGGGCGAGGAAATGACGCGCGCCGAGCTCGAAACGGCATTCAAGCCCCATGAGCGCAAGTACCACCCCGGCGGCAACCTAGGTGGGGGCAGATTCGAGATCCTCGCCACGGGCGTCATGTGGACGTTTGTGTGGGATGGCCAGCAGCCGACCCAACAGTCACCCCCAGCGCAGAGCCTGGCGGGTGCTAGCCAGGAGACCCTCGGCGACAGCATGGACTTGGACACTGAACCGGCTCAGACAAACGCCCTCACCAGCCCCGCGGACGCGACAGGTCTGCTCCAACCGATCGGGCAGCTGAGCATCACCCCGACTCGCCCCCCGCCGGCCCTCCAGCTCGGGCTCACACCTCCCGTGGGAGGCTCCAGACAAAGGACACTCGCTGGGTTTCTCAAACCCAACCCCCCAAGCCAACCGGCAGCGCCCGCCGTGCCCGCCGTGCCCGCCGTGACCGCCCCCACACCCACCCGGAGCGCCACCACCACAACTCGTGCGGCGCCCCGAGGCCCAGCCCGTCCGCGCGCCCCGCGCGCTCCGCGTGCTCCGCGCCCGCGTGCCCCCCGACGACGCGCTGCCCCAGCCGCCGCCAACCAACAACCCCCAGCGGCCGGCACCAGCAATGCTCCTCCTCCAGCCGGCAGCAATGCTCCTCCTCCAGCCCCAGCTCCGGCTCCGGCGGCAGACCCCCGCGTGGCAGCACGCGTGGCCGAGCTCGACGCGCAGTGCCGGCGCTACAACGTGCAGACCCGCGACCGCTTCCCCTCGGACGCAGCGTTCCTCGCCTACGCCGAGCCGATGACGGGGCTGCTGTTCCCCAACGGCGGCGGCGCGCGCAGCAGGGCTGCTGCTGCGGGGCCGAATCCGTACCAGGGTTCTGGTTCTTCTTCTTCTCAGTCTGGTTTTGGGGGTGGTGGTGATTATGATTCTTATATCTAATCTCGTTCTCTTTTCTTTCATTTCATTTCATTTCTTTTGCTTTTTTCGGGTGGTTTCTGGGATGGCTGAAGCAGGCCCTTTTATGGGGGGGATATTTTATTTGTGTTGGGATTATTGACTCAGCCATGGAAGCTGGGTTGGCAAGAGCAATCAGATCAGGTGATGATCATTGGGTGCCATCTTTCGGATTCAGTTGCTCAGTTGATCAGGAGGATACTTGGGACGACTTGGGATGACGTTGGAGAGTGCCCGATGGCTTGGATCAGCTTGGGGTTGGCTCTAGGCATGGTTGCGGTTGCTGGAATGGGGGGATGCTGGTGCGAGAGGTTGCTGAGGTTGCTGACTTGGCCGAGTTTGGCAGGTGCTGGCAAGAGGTGGTGAAGATACCCACGCTGATATCGGCGCTTGGGTTGGTGGGATTGTCAAGCGTAATGTAGCAATGTATTATCACCAAAATGGTTGTGACTGTGAGCCGTGAGGTCTGTTGTGGATGAAGTTGGCCAGGCACGCCAGGGTTAGGCTTAATAAGGTGCCAAGCACACAGGGGTGGCTACGGTTGACAGCAACGAATGCAACGCAATTCCATACCGTGCGAGCCGCGCAACCAAGCCGACATCCCGACAAGATCCCCAAGTCTTGGCCAGCACCCCCCTTCCATCCAGCATCATTCCCACTTCTAGTCACCCGGCCCGCCAGTACTAATAATCGAGAAGCTCCTCCACCGCCCCAGCCGTTGCGACCGCTCATTTTCTCCGCGCAAACCCCCAGCATCACACGCCCCCGCCCACCAAGCCGACGACATGGCGCCGCCGCGCATCGAGGCACAGGAGATCGAGACATACTGGAACATCTTCACGACCCGGACAAATGGCGGCAAGTTTCTTACAGGCGAGCAGGCGGCGCCGGTGCTCAAGAACAGCGGGCTGCGGGACGACCAGCTGGAGCGCGTGTGGGATCTGGCCGACGTCGACAACGACGGCAACCTCGACTTTGAAGAGTTCTGCGTCGCTATGCGCGTCATCTTCGACATACTCAACGGGGAGTACGCCGACGTGCCCACCACCCTGCCCGACTGGCTCGTGCCCGAGTCCAAGGCCCACCTCGTGCAGGCGAACCGGGCGCTCACGGGCAAGGCGGTGCAGTTCGAGCAGGTCGAAGACGACGACGACGACGACTCGCTCGGCCTCAAAGACGGCTTCGACTGGTACATGAGCCCGGCCGACAAGGCCAAGTACGAGCAGATCTACCAGGAGAACCGGGACATGCGGGGCGAAGTAGCTTGTAAGGGTCTCCATCTACCCGCCACCATCCTTAAAGTCACTACCTAACTCCCTCTCCAGTCTCGGCCCTCCAAGACCTCTACGAATCCCTCGACGTGCCCGACACCGACATCCGCTCCGCCTGGAACCTAATCAACCCGTCGGCCGGCCCCTCCATCAACAAAGACGCCTCCCTCGCCTTCCTGCACATCCTCAACAACCGACACGAAGGCTATCGCATCCCCCGCACAGTCCCAGCCTCGCTCCGCGCGAGCTTCGAGCGCAACCAGATCGACTACCAGCTCGACAGCGAGCGCAACAACGGCAACACGGACGCGTCCAAATCGCGGTGGGCGACCAAAGCCGACGACGAGACGAGCACGGGCCGCAAGGCCAAGTTCGGCGACCAGTACCTGACGCGGCTGGGCCGCAGCGGGTTCAAGAGCGCGGGCACCGATTTTGCCAGCGCCAAGACGGACGCCGAGTGGGAGGAGGTGCGGCTCAAGAAGCAGCTGGCCGAGCTGGACGACAAGATGGCCAAGGTCGAGGCCGGCGTGGAGCGGCGCAAGGGCGGCAAGCGCGACTCCAAGCCGGCGCTGGTCAAGCGGGAGCTGGAGCAGCTGCTGGATCACAAGCGGAAGCAGCTGAGGGAGTTGGAGGAAGGGGGCGGGCGGAGCAAGACCGGGGGCAGCCTCAAGAGTGTGAGCGAGGATCTGCAGACCGTGAGGGAGCAGGTCGAGGGGCTGGAGGGGCATCTGCGGTCGAGACAGGAGGTGCTGGAGCAGTTGCGGAGGGAGATTGAGGACGAGAAGGCAGGGAGATAACGGACTGGGTATACTATTTTTTGATGAGACGACGATTTGACTAGAATTACACGAATGGTAACATTAAGAAGGGGTGGGGGCGCTTAATCCCGTCATTAAAAGCTGTTCTGTATGGGAAGAAGCACACCCAAACCCCGGCATTCTCACCCCACTAACTTACGCAACACTCCCGTCGATATAACCCTTGACCATCGGCACAGCCAACGTGCGCCCCTTGGCTGCCCACACCATGACACTCGGCATCTTGATCCAGCCGTTCATGCGCCCGACACCCCGTTCCCGCCCGACCGCGCAAGCAAAGATGTCCACCGGCGGGCCCTTCGCAATCGTAGGCTGCATGCCTGCCAACACGGCCTCCACATTCTTGGCCACGCTCGCCGCTTGCTTCTGCGTGATGAAGAAGCCCGCACGCGGCTTGCTCACCACGTCCCCGCACGCCCACACGTTCTGCGTGTCCTGCACCCGCAGGTACTCGTCCACGAGCACACTCCGGCAGTTAGGATCCGCGCTCAGGTACTTGGCGGGGATGTATTCGGTGTTGGGAATCAGGCCCGTCGTGGGCAGGTACAAGTCCGTTCTGAGAGTCTCGCCGTTGGAGAGGACCACGTCCGTCTTGCCTTGGTTCGTCTTGGTCTCTTGCACACGGACGCCATACTTGATGGTCACGTTGAGCTTGCCGAGTTCGCTGGCCGCTGCGGCTGCGACATTGTGCCCGCCGAGAACCTTGTCGCCTGAGCAGAGGAGGACGATTTCCTTTGTCTTGCCGTACTCGTAGCCCAGCTCACCGGCCACTTCGATGCCCGTGCTACCGGCTCCTGCGACCACGATATGCTGGGCGGTCACGGCCTTGGCTGCTATCTCGTGGAGGCAGTTGATGGCTTCGTCATAGTTGCCCACGGCTTTCCAGGGCATGTCGGACGAGGCACAGCGGGCTCCAGTGGCCAGGACGAGTTGGTCGTATGGGAGGGTGCGTGTTGACTTGTCCGAGAGCTGGATTTCGACCGTCTTGCTGTCAAAGTCGGCCGCGGTGGCGCTACCGATCACGAGCTCCCAGGACTCTGCCGGGTATCTGGAGAGCGCGGTCTGGAGGGGCTGGAAGATGTCTTCGTCCTTGATTTGGCCGGGAATAATGGCCCGGACGGAGGCTAGGTTCCAGTAGAAGTGCGTGCTCTGGTGGTGTTAGCTATGGTTGTGATCAAGGGCGTCACTTTCAGATTTGCGTACCTTGGACACGAGAATGATCTTGAGGTCCCTGACGCGCTTCTTGAGGAGCGCGTGAGCAGTGTGGAGGCCGGCTAGCGAGCCTCCTAGAATCACGACTGTCTTGGTCATTTTCGCGGTGGGGTGTTGAGGCAGGATGAAATGTTTGTGCAAGTTTTAAATGGAAGGACGTTGTTGGGAGTAAAACGAGCGATGGAAGGGAGAGAAGTTGGTCGAGCGATCCGCGAGAAAACTTATGGGCTTTGTTTCGGGTGGCACCTTCTTATAAGTCTCAGATGACCCACGTACCCCAGCCGGATCGCGACAGGTCGTACCTGACGGAGAACAGCCCAGTGTACTTGACTGAATAAACCGGGAGCATTCTGGCGGGAGCCCGCAATCACCGTTGCGCAGGGCTGCCACCCTCTTTGGACCAGAGCCGGGGTTTGCGAAATATCCCCTGCCTCCGACTCCGTAGTGGGCAGAGTTCGACAGCGAGGTCCGTTTGGCCTTCGGGAGCGCCAAGCTGTGGTGTTACAGCAAAGCTGCAAGCCTGGAACACGGAACATCCCTGGCGTCGATCCAGCTTGTGCTTTCATCGGCCTTTCCCCAAGCAACATCGGACAAGGGCGGAAATCGCGCTGAGAGGCAGCGTTATCTCGCAAGCAGACACAGCCATACCGTCCGTCGTTTCCATTTATCACAAAAGGGAACACGACGTCGAGACCGACCGTGGACACGATGGCCAGCTCGTCGTGGCCACGCAGTTGATAGGTCAAGATCAAACTGAAGTTGACAGCCCACGGATCGGGAGGCTGCCGACAGACCGAGAGGATCTTGGCGCTAACCGTACTGGGACGTAGCCCCTTCTTACCCTTGCAGCACGGAGCCGGCCGAGACAGCCGACCACAAGACTCTCGGGACCGACACGGTCTGGCTCATGGGTCGTCCGATGGGAGATTCGCTAAGAATAAATCGGGAAAACTGCTGCGTGGAGTGCATAAAACGCGTTTGTTCCCGTGCCGTGGTTGAAGATGCAGGGCAGTAAGCTATCGAGTTGGTCCCCGATCTCCAACGGTGGGTAGAGCAGAAACACCCGATGCAGAACACCACGCAGTGACGGGACAACCTACCTGATATGCAAGACTCAGGTAGGGTCTCTTATACCGTGACTTCCAGGTTGGTATTCCATCCGTTAGCAGAAGCAACGTCTCATGTGCCAGGCACGCCGAGCTTGGCAGGTGGAGCAATGACGCTCCAGACCCGGTCACAAGCTGCCCCTCCTTGCCAACGCAGGGAAGCTGGAACCCCGCGCCCTGAACCCCCTTAACCCCGCCAGATTCCCCAACAAACACTGTCCGTCTCTCAACAACATCAACCGTTGCAAACAGATCCCATCCACGACAAACAGCCAGCAGCACGGTTCAGAACTCCACGCACTACCGCAACTCAGACCACACATACCGCGAAAATGGTTGCCCAGAGCGAAGCTTTCCAGAAGGCCGTCGTCGACAGCAAGAAGCTGACGTCGAAGCCGAGCAACGACGACCTGCTCGAGATCTACGGTACGTCTTGGCCGCAGCACGTCTCCTGCACCGGCGCTCGCTGACAATGTTGCTCCAGCCCTCTATAAGATTGGAACAGGCGAGGACATCGAGAAGGCCGCGAAGCCGGGCATGTTCGACCTGAAGGTGCGTCGTCCCCTCCGGGCGGAGACAATGGGACCCCGCTAACACACACACCAGGGCAAGGCCAAGTACAACGCCTGGCAAAAGGCCGTCGACGACGATCTCACGCCCGAGCAAGCCCAGGAGAAGTACGTCGCCAAGATCGAGGAGATGAAGGCCGCCTACGGGTACGACGAGAACAAGCAGCCCGAGGCTGTCGGTGGGCAATAGATGATATGATGGGAGGCCAGGAGAGAGATAAGGGGCATGGGCAAGCATGATTAGTTCGGTGGTGATGGAAGCCACACACACTTGCGAGTGAGCTATCTGCGTCCGTAGCAAAGCGAGTACTGTGTTCCTCTTTACCAGCGTCCCAAAATGTGTCGTTGACGATGCAAGATGACAACAAGCCATGCATGCGCAGCCTAACTATGCTGCCACGTCCGCCCCTCCCAGTCCGGTTCCAAATGACTCGCCGTCGCAACCCACGGCACCTCCGCTTCCCCATATGCCTGCAGTGGCAGGTTATACGGCACCCGCAGCGCCACCGCCGACTTGCCCTCCTCCACCTCTCCATCGGCGAGCGAGTCTGTCAGAAAGGTGGCCTTCATCGTCGCGTCGTCGGCGTACAGCCCCGGCCAAACGAGGACCCCTATCTCATACGACGCGATGCGCATCTCTCCCGCGCTGTTCACCGCCTCGCCCCACGCCTGCTTGGATAGATTCGCCGACGTGGTCAGCGCCCAGTCGATGGACTGGTCCGACTTGTTGCCGTAGCGGATGTACGTCTTGATGTGTGGCGCCGCGCGTTTCCGGCCTGCTTCTTTGATGACTGCGTCGTCTGCGAGTTCTGCTCCGGCGGCGGAGTCGTTGGCCCAGTGGCAGAAGATGGGTTGGAGGTAGGCCAGTTGCTTGACCTGCTGCGGCGACTGGGTCTTGGTGTGGATCGAGCCGCCTGAGAGGTAGCCGTCGAGGGACTTGCGGATCTCGTCTGGGGTTGGGAAGATGACTTTGAAGTCGGTCGGCGGTGGTGGTTGGGGGGTGGCGCCTTGCCCGCCGCCGCCGCTGAGGGCGCGGAAGAAGGTGTTTTTCAGCCAGGTGTCTGTCGGGCCTAGGGTGGCGATGGAGGAGATCTGGACTGCGATTTCGGACTTGGCCTTGTGGACTGGGACTGCCTTCAGGGCTTGCTCCATTGCTGCCCAGCCCCATCTCGTAGGGGAGGCGTTGTTGAGTTTGTGTCTGCCCGGCACGCTGGCGATGAGCGACCCCCTGATTGCGGAGAAGTCGTATTTGGCCAGCTGGTCAATGATGGGTTTGCAGGTTGTTCTGCGAGTGTCGTAGGCGCAGAGATAGTTCAAAAAGTCAATCTTGAATTTCGCGCCGCTGCCAATCTTGGCTTCCTCCTGGCTGCTGACCTGCTGCGATGACTTCATGAGAGGAAGTCTCGGCGAGAGCCAGACGGCCTGGGTCATGTTCGTCCAATCGCGGACAATCATGTTGGCCGTGTGGATGACGATCTGGGCTGTGTCGTCATGCCGGAGGAGAATCATCATCTTGGAGTGGTGGGTGCCAAACATCTCAGGGAGGAACGCATTGTGGAGGCTGACATTGGGATAGCGAGATGCCACGTCCTAGTGCATGTTAGGCGTCTCGTAAGGAATGGGTCTGTTCACTTGAACAGAACGACATGCCTACCTGCAGCTCCAGCCGATTTGGGTCCTCGCGTTTCCAGAAGCCATGAACCACATGGACCTTGACCATGTGACGGACATCGTCGTCAAATGCAGCCATAAGGAAATCTATATCGTGGAGGTAGTTGAACTCCCAGCATTCTGAGATCAGCGGGTCGTCTAGGATCCCCTTGAGAGTGACCGTGTCCTTGTTCATCTCCGAGGGCAGATCCCGAATCTTGGTGAGTTGAAATGGGGAGTTGAACGCCCGAGACGGCACTGCGGACTGTGCAACGGGCTTGGTGTCCGGATGTGCTGCAAGTCGGCGCTTCTTTAAGGGAGGGCTGACGGGGTGGGTGAGTGACGTCGGCGTGGGTTTCTCATCGCCATCGGCTGATGCCGGCCGCTTGGTCGGCCGATCCATTTTCTCTTCGAATCCTGAATGATGAAAGAGAATGGATGTGTTTGTATCCGTAAATCAACTCGGTTGAGAAACGATGGCTGCCTTGATGATGTTGTCAGTGCTGCCACCAGCTGCCAGCTGCCAGGCTTGAGGCGTTTCGAGCGTTCCAGGTTGCTTGCTTGCTTGGCTTTGTGGAGAATCCCAGGTCCCTCGTCTGAACGCTGGTTAGCGGCTGGGCGGCGGCCTTGAAATTGAGGCGGCATCCAATGGACCTGGCCAGACGCAGCGTCAAACGTGTCGGAAATCTTGCACACGCAGCCGCCTCCTGAACGCATCCCCATTTGCTGCATCAACATCGCCCACGAGTTATGACCCCCTAGACGAGCCCCGGCACGCGACTTAGAGTGTGCAACGTTTGCGGTATTCACCATCGGGTATTCGTATCACGCGAGTCGGAACCGTCTTCCATTGCCCCAGCACCCGAGCTGCCGGTTCCCACACGGTGCTCCAATGCCTGGCTAGGCTGTTGCCGACGAGACGCCTCCGCCGACAACGAACTTCCGACCCCTTGGTCGTGAACACACTGGTGTCCTGCCCGCAGACTCTGCCGGCGCCAGGCGCTTTGCACCTTGACTTGGCACCACGACGCCCTAGAGAAAGCGAGAGACACAATGCGGCTATTGAATTGGTCATTGCTGTTCGGCGCGGCCGCGCTGGTCGTCGCCGAGTCACTAGACGACGACGAGGATGCGCCGCGAGAAAACACATATTTCAACGGAAAAAAGGTGCCGCCCATGCTCGAGCTAACCCCCGACAACTGGGAGAAGGAGCATGCGGCGTCCAAGTACTTGATGGTCAAGCATTACAGGTAACTCGCTTGTCCCACGCTACATGACCCTCGCGTGCTGATGTTCCTAGTCCGTGGTGCATGCATTGTATCGATTTTGCTCCGACTTTCCAGACGTTGTACGAATTCTACTACACCTCGTCGCCCGCCGGGAGCGCGCCCAAAGACGCCGACTTCACCGAGTTCTACGACTTCCGGTTCGCAGACATCAACTGCGTCGCATACAACGACCTGTGCAGCCAACACAAAGTCTCGTCATGGCCATCCACCATTCTGTACGAGAACGGCGAGCCCATCGTCACCTTCAAGGGCGTCAAGGCCATGAACATTTTGAGCCCCGCGGTGGAGGATGCCCTCGAGAAGGCAAAGCCGGGCACGCGCCCTGCAAACCTTGAGCTGCCCGAACCGGGCGACAAGTCGTCCCCCGAGTCGAAACCCGACCCGGCAGACAAGGCGGCCCCAGAAGCGAGAGCAGCCACAGAACAGCGAAACGAACCGGCCAGAAAAGAGGTGCCACCTGCGCCACCCTCCGCCCCGCGAGCCAAGGATGAAGACACACCGAGCCCGAAGTACATGTCGATCGAGTTCGACCCGCCCGTTCAGAAGACTCTGAAGCCGAAATCGACCCCGAATCCCAATGGCGCATCCGTGCCCCTGAAGGCCGGGACGTTCGAGACCCTGGTGGCCAAGACGAAGGAGCCCTGGTTCGTCAAGTTCTATGCCCCGTGGTGCCACCATTGCCAAAAGATGGCGCCGAACTGGGAGCAGCTGGGCAAGGAGATGAAGGACCAGCTCAACATTGGCGAAGTGAACTGCGAAGCCGAACCCCGGCTGTGCAAGGACGTGGGCATTCAGGGCTACCCGACCGTCTTGTTGTTCAAGGGTGGCGAGCGCGCCGAATACCAGGGTCTCCGCGGTCTGGGCGACCTTCTCAAGTATGCCGAGAAGGCGGTTGACCTTGCGACTGGCATCCAGGACGTTGACGCCACGTCGTTCAAGGCGCTCGAGGAGAAGGAAGAGGTCGTCTTCCTGTACTTTTACGACCATGCCACCACCAGCGAGGACTTCAACGCCATCGACCGTCTGTCTCTAAGCCTGATTGGTCGTGCGAAGCTAGTCAGGACGCGGGATCACAAGCTGTACGACCGGTTCAAGATCACCACCTGGCCGCGCCTGCTCGTCTCGCGCGAGGGACGCCCGACGTACTACAACCCGCTCACCCCGAGAGAGCTGCGGGATACCCACTTGCTGTTGCGCTGGATGAGGTCGGTCTGGCTGCCTCTGGTGCCGGAGCTCAGCGCCTCGAACGCGCGCGAGATCATGGACGGCAAAATTGTCGTTCTCGGCATGCTGAACAGGGGAGACCAGGAGACGTTCCAGGGCGCCATCCGCGAGATGAAGAGCGCGGCGACCGAGTGGATGGACAAGCAGGTCCAGCTGTTCCAGCTCGAGCGGCAGGAGCTGCGCGACGCCAAGCAGCTGCGGATCGAGGAGGCCGAGGATCGTGGCGACCAGCGGGCGGCCCGCAATGCCAAGAACATCCGAATCAACATGGACCGGGCGGACCGCAAGGAGGTCACGTTTGCGTGGGTCGACGGTGCCTTTTGGCAGCGGTGGATCCGCACCACATACGGTATCGATGTGAAGGACGGCGACAGGGTCATCATCAATGACGAAGATGTGAGTGTTTGGAAGCTTGCCCGGGCTGTTGATAAGACATGCTAACCTGTTACAGAACCGACGCTACTGGGACCAGACCAGCACCGGTAACCCCATCGTCCCGTCTCGGACCTCGATCCTCGAGACCATCAACAAGGTCACCGCCAGCCCACCCAAGCTCAAGCCGAAACTTACCATCGGCTTCTTTTCCAAGATCATCTTCGACATCAAGACCACCTTCAAGGAGCACCCGTACCTCAGCTCGGGCTGCGTCCTCGGCATTGCCTTTGGCTGTCTCTCGTGGTTCAGGGGCCGGATAAGGAAGCCGAGAGGCCACTTCAAGCTCGAGGACGCCGCCAAGGAGTACAAGGCGCCACTTCTCGGGGTGACTGCCAACGGCAGCGGTAGCAAGGTGGACTGAGAGAGAGCGGCGGGACGAGTCGGGGCTGGCTTCTGACGATGTTTGTTTTGGTACAAATGGCCTGTGTATAACACTTTGGTTGACGACGGTTTTCTGGTTTTCAGGGTGCTCATTGTTGGGGAGGACCAGGCCTCGGGTGTTGCATACTAATACTTTTGTTACTGGCTCAGGGGCGCTCTTCTTTTGTCCGTTTCTCGAGCTTACTCTGGTCGTGTGTTGTAGATATGGAGTTTTTTGGTTATTGGGTTGTGCCGGCCTGTCACGCCGCGACCATGCTATATTGTGTTTGTGTTCGGAGTTGCGAGAGGACTAGGCTGTGTTTTGGGGTCTGAGCATGCGTTGGTGAATTTGCAGTGACGCTGTCCTGGGGGTGTCATCCCGCGACGGCTGTCATATCGCGATGGCTGTCATATCGCGACGGCTGTCATATCGTGACGGTTGTCATCTCGCGACGTTGAAACAAGCTACCGACCCATCTCCTCCTCAGCGGTTCAGCAGCACACCAGCGGATCTGCCGGCTCGGTCTGCATCTGGTTAGTCGGGCTCTTCTTACATTGGCCGGCGCCCTGTTGTGAGACCTCGTGTCAGATGCCCGGATGCACGGCGGGACCGGGTTGCAACATTCCAGGGCTGTCCCAGGGCAGCGCCGAGATCGGGCTTTACGTGAAGCTTGACTTGACATCGAGCGTTTCGAGCACAACGTTTGTGACGGCCTACATTGTGAAGGGGGCCTGTAGTGCTGAGCCAAGGATTACTAGACGTTGCACTATCGAATAAGTACATTGCAACGAGGCCGTCTCCTTTATGCAGCGGTGCCCAACGCTTTCGCACGGAGCAAAGCATCAGCTACACTCAAGGCGGAGGTGAGACATGCTCTCGGTGTGGTCGGGATCGGCAGAGGTACGAGTAGACTCCAGGAACGGGAGACCAGCAGACTGACGTAGACTTCAAGGAAGTACGGCAAACAATGTGGAAGATGGGTGGACAAAAACCGAGGGTGCTCTACTTCAGTACTAGCATGCTCAGGGGCATCCAATTCTCATGGACAACACCCCATAGCCATAGGGCAGATGCGAGAAACTCAACCCTTCTGCGCTACAGCATCCCATTCGCCAATTGGATTAAGCTTCCTTCGGCAGCCTGCCGAACAAGGTGTGCCACCAACGTCACAGGGTAGTTGTCTGGTGGAGCGACCCGCGGAGAGGCAGGCCGCGAAATGGGCCGCAGGCCAAGGCACCCTTGCGGTAGCGAATATATTGAGGTCCAACGTCTTACAGAGCTTAGGAACCTCTAGATAGGAGCTGTTGCGTATCCTGCATTGCTGCTAGCCATGAGAACTGTAATCTGAGCATACTTGACTCGATCATCGGGTCCAACAACGATATATGTACATATGTCTCTCCAAAAGAAAACACGCTTTTCAAACTTTGCAGTCAAATTCTTCAACCAGAAGCGAAACAAAATTGCCAGGCAAAGGGGGAACCCTCCAGAAGCGTGGGCCTCGTCCATCTAGTTACCATTCCACCCAACACCAACGCCCAGCAAGTAGAAGCGAGAGAAGACAGAAAATGCTCCGAAACGCAGACTACGGCGACGAGGGCCGAAACTCCTTGTAGAAAAAGGTCTCGCCCTTCATGCCGTTGGGTAGGGCCCGGCTGAAGTGCGGCACCTTGCCAATCTCGGTGTATCCAAACTTCTTGAAGGCCATCTCGGCCACGCTGTCCGTCTCGGTGTCGACCAAGAAAAAAAAAAAAAACCCACCAGCAACGACCGCCCCCTCTTGGCCGCCTCGTACTCCAGCGCGGCAACCAGCGACTTGGCCCCGTGTTGCCGCCTATGCCTCCGATCGACCAGCACGGCATCGACATGGCCCCTGAACGACCCCGTCTCGGTCTCGGACAGCCTCAGCATGGCCAGGCCGCGCAGGTCGGGCCCCTGGGGCTTCTTGCCCAGGCTCGCCTCGGGCAGCAGCAGGACGATGACGCGGGCGCCGCTGATGGTCTCGGCGATGCGTTCCTTCCACCACGGCAGCAGCTTCTCGTTGGTCAGGGGCGGCAGGAAGGGGCCGACCATGTGGTCGAGCGTAATGCACGAGGCGTGCAGGGCCGCGATGTAGGGGACCAGGTGGCCGTGCTGGTCTTGGGAGAAGACGTAGGTCATGGAGGCCATTTTGTCTTTTTTTTGTTTTCTTTTTTTTTTGTTTAGTTTTCTCCTATTACAGCGGGAAAGTTTGAGTGCTGATTCTGAGACGCGCGCCGCTTTGGTCTAGCAGGAGATAGGGGACGACTTCTCCCGCTGCGAACGATTTCCGAGACCACGACGCCCTTTTTGTCGCATTCCCGCGCCAAAATTGCCCTGTCCCCCCTGTCTTCACACCCTCCTCCTTTCCTCTTTCAGGGCTTGGGTTGAGTCTTCAAATCTATGTGTCTGCGGGGCAGGGGTCGTCAGGAGTCAGCCAATTGTGTGCATGGCGCCGACACCGGATAGTTTTGGGGACTCGAAAAATGTCTCAGGCGGGATGTGGGTGCAAAAATTTTGCTTTTTTTTTCCTTGGTGGGAGGAATGGGGGTTTGGGGGGGGGGGGTCATCACCGTCACACTTGAGCCAGGTGAGGTGGTTCCGTACCTTACCTCTATCGCGAGTGTTGGATGCACACGCTTTGCAGCACGGCTCACCGGTCGCCCTGGCGCCGTCTGCAAGGTTGCAAGCCGGTGGAGCAGCGGGAATGCAGGAAGGTGGTTTGATTTGCAGGCTCTGCCCGCCAGTGCCAGGGACACAGAGTTGAGATACCTGTACTGAATACCTGGTAGGTACCGCTTCCGAAGTAGGTTGGGAAGCTTTTCCGTTTTAAGTCTAAATGGGGTCTTCTCCCGGGTTTCCACGGGCGAGTGCAGCGGCAGTGAGCGGGTACCGTGGCTTGCGCGCGGACCCTGGCGCCACCGTAATTTAGTGCGGGGGTACCCGCGGGAGAGATCACCGACCGAGCGGCATCGCGCATTGACACGTTCTCGTCATGACCGAAGAAGCCCTGTCAGCGGATGGCATTGTATTCTTCAGCTGTGGACCGAGTGACAATCGCGACAAGCCGGCCCATCGGGCTCACCGATAGAGCACGCGTTCCCTCGGTTAGACACATCGATGGCGTTCCTCACGGAGCATTCCACGCTTCAGGCATTTCTGGGAATTCCCGTTTAGGACCACCTGGGCAGAGCCAGCCCGGACATCTTCGGTTCTCACCGGAATCCCAATGGCAACGCCGTCACGATGTCAATGCCACGAGCCTCATCCAGCAAGTTGAGCCCTGCTTTGCCGAGGTGGATTCCTTTCCTCAGCCCTATCTGACCTACACCCCAGCTGGCGAATGACTTATCGCCATTCCCAGACGAAACGCAGCAAGATGGAGCCCTCCCCGGCCCCCACCGAGAAATCCCGGGCCGGCAAGCACGCGCTCAGGGGTTTCCATTGGTCTGCTTCTCGTGACGGCGACGCGGGCAGTCAGCTCCTCACCATCGACCCGCTGGGTCTGCTGGTTGAGGGGCTCGATTCAAGGCTTTCCGTCTCACTTCTCGACACTAGCTTGGTCAGATACTACCAGATTTGGCTTCGGGAGGCCGCCTTTTCCGCCCTTCTTGTCACGTTATCCGCCGTCCCACAAAGTCTTGGGTTTTCCGTTTACTGTTCCCCTGCCCCGCACTGAATTGCCAGCCCCGAGACCGCCCTTGACCAGACTTTCGACGCCGACGCCATGGACTTCCATTCGCTGCTGCGCAAAGCCAAGCATGGCCTTGAGGACCTCCTGCCCGGTGAGGAGAAACATTCGCACACCCACGACGGCCACGAGTGTCACGAGGACGACGCGCACGCCGAGTACGGCACCAACCGCTACGCCTCATTCGCCCCCCAGAGCTCGGGACATGCCAAGTGGTATGTCGACGGTGCCTCTTATTTCTGGGCCGTCTCCATGGCCCTGGAAGGTATGCAGCGTTTACTTGGCGGCCGAAATCACACCCTAACCGTATGCAGAGGCCCGCGAGTACATCTACATCCTGGACTGGTGGCTGAGGTAATTCCCCTTTGTGCGATAAGCCGAAGGGTGTAGCACTGACGAAAACAGTCCCGAGCTCTACTTGCGCCGCCCACCTGCCCGAAATGAGCGCTACCGGCTGGACAACCTGCTCAAAGCCGCCGCTGAGCGTGGCGTCAAAATCAACGTCATCGTCTACAAGGAGGTGCCTCAGGCTTTGACATGTGAGTGGGCCCAAAGCGTATGTACGGCCCGAGACTGACAACCGCAGTGAACTCGATAGTAAGATGGCTAACTGGCACTCTGACCTGACTCGGCGCTGACAGACCACAGCACACCAAGCATGCTCTCGAAGCCCTTCATTCCAACATCAAGGTTTTCCGGTACCCTGACCACTACGTGAGCGGTAACACCTTGGTGACAGGCCTCAAGGACATCCACACCGGCTTGCAGAACTTTAGCCTGAAGACATTTGACCTTGCCAGAGCTTCTCAAGATGCTCTCAAAAGCCTCTACGGAACTGCAGAGGACACAGTTCTGTACTGGGCGCATCAGTGGGTCTTCTCGAAGAGATGGCACTCAAGAGACTCTGCTTCCGAGGTCTTCCGAGATGTCTGTGGAATAACAGCTGACGTCGTTGACTGCTAGTGAGAAGCTCTGCCTCATTGACGGCAAGGTGGCCTTCATGGGGGGTCTAGATATGTGTGAGTACTGCTGGTCATTTGAGGTTGACCCTGCTAACAACTCTAGGCTTCGGAAGATACGACACCAACAGTAGGTCACCCTTATCAGCGAAAGGACCACGCTGACAAGACAGGCCATCCCATTGCGGACGCTCATCCCGGCAACATCGACGACCTCGTGTTTCCTGGCCAGGATTTCAACAATGCGAGGGTCTACGACTTTGAGGATGTTGAGAAGTGGGAGAACAACAAGCGTGAGTGCGACTTTCGACCTCCCTTCTCCCTTTTTGAATTTGGCTGACGTACATACATAGTCGAGCGCACCAAGAGCTCGCGCATGGGCTGGTCCGACATCAGCATCTGTCTCTCGGGCCCAATCGTGGACAGCCTGGCAATCCATTTTACCCAGCGATGGTAAGGAGAGTGCATCTCTTTAGAGGGCGTACTGACTCCCACCAGGAACTACATCTTCAACAAAAAGTACACCACGCGGGATATCGGGAAGTATCAGTTGCTAGAGGCACCAAACTCCCACAGCGGTGGTGCGAACCACCTCCTGGGTGATGGTGAGGAATACTTTGGCGGGATGCAGCAGCGGTTCACACGGCACATGCACCGCTTTCTTGGCGACGAAGAGGAGGAGGCGTCCCCGAAGCCGCAGCGTCAGACCGACGGCGCTCATATCCAGTTGGCCCGGAGGTAGTTGATCCCACCCCTGCTGTTGTGTGCAGAGCTGACTTGAGTAGCTGCTGCCAATGGTCGTTGGGCGTCACCACAGAGCACTCGATTGCCAACGCCTACATGGACGCCATCAAGAACGCCAGACACTTTGTCTACATTGAGAATCAGGTACGTACGTCACGCTCTTTCGAGGTTAGAGCAGAGGCATTGACGACCGCAGTTCTTCATTACCGCCACGTCAGACAAGCAGAAGCCCGTCGCTAATAAGATTGGCCGGGCCATTGTCGACCGCATCCTTCGCGCCCACCAGAGTGGCGAGGACTTCCAGATCGTCGTCATGATGCCCGCCGTGCCTGCCTTTGCCGGAGACCTCAAATCCGACGGCGCCCTGGGCACGCGGGCGATCATGGAGTTCCAGTACGACTCGATCAACCGGGGCGGCAACAGCATCATCGAGAGTCTTCGGAACGCGGGCGTCGAAAACCCCCACAGGTACATCAACTTTTACAACCTGCGCAGCTACGATCGCATCAACACCAGCGCCATTATGGGCCGCGCTGAGCGCGAGAGCGGGGTTCGGTACGAGGAGGCGCGGCAGGGATACGATCAGCGCTACGACGGATACGACTACGACCGTCACCAGGGTCGTGGTGACAGCCGTCGGGGCCAGTACGACCGGTACCAGGAAGCAGCTAGCCACATCTCGGATCAAACCTGGAACAGCGTCTCGTCGTGCTACATGGCGGACGGCGCAGACCTGCGCAGCGTCCCCTGGACCGGCACTCCCGAGGAAGAGTTCAACGCATTCGTGTCGGAGCAGTTGTACATTCACAGCAAGGTCCTCATCGCCGACGACCAGCTGGTGATTTGCGGCTCAGCCAACCTCAACGACCGCTCTCAGCTCGGCAACCACGACAGCGAGATTGCCGTCATCATCGAGGACCCCACTCCCGTGAAAAGCTCCATGGCCGGACGCCCCTACACGGCCTCTGCCTTTGCCACCTCTCTCCGCCGCCAGCTCTACCGCAAGCACCTCGGCCTGCTCCGGCACCAGCCGCCGGACGCGGCAGACCGCAACTGGACGCCCATCTCCCACGACCAGGTGAACGACTACGACTGGGGCTCGTCCGCCGATCGACTGGTGGAGGACCCGCTGAGCAGGGAGTTTATCGATCTCTGGCGGAACACGGCGCGGAAGAATACCGACATCTTCAGCCGCGCGTTCCACCCCGTGCCCAACGACAAGGTCCGCACGTGGGAGGACTACGACGGCTTCTTTTCCAAGTACTTTGTCATCCCCGGCGAGCCGGCCGAGCAAGCGGCCGAGGGGTACAAGAAGGGCAAGGTGGACTATGGCCATGTCGTGAAGGAGGAGTTCCCGGGCGGCGTGGAGGAGCTGAAGGCTTGGTTGAGTGGGGTGAGGGGGAATCTGGTCGAGATGCCGCTGCAGTTTTTGATCGAGGTGGATGATTTGGCCAAGGACGGGTTGGCGTTGAATAGTCTGACGGATGATCTTTATACGTAAGGCTATACGGAGTGCCAGACGACGTGGTGGGTTTTGGTGGGCTTTGGCGCCGACACTGTTACAGGACGGGCGTTGACTCGCCGAGGGATCCTTGAATGGTGACAAGGCGGTCGCCCACTGCTTGTCTAGTTTGATTTCGAGCCGAGCCTGCGAACTTTGGTCAATACTGCTGATTATGATGAAAATTGCACGGTGTCAAATCTTGCCGTCAGCTCGCCGGTCCGGACAGCAAGCGCCGAGGGTCCTTCGTCGTTCATGGCGGGTGTGGTTTGCGTTTGCCGATTTGACATGATGCTTTATCCGACGGGGTACGGGGTGTCATCAGTCGTAGTGACGAATTCCTTTTGGTGATTTGAGAATATAATCGAAGTCGGTCGGAAAAGAAGGTGACGGAAGCAGTTGCTGGGTTGCTGGCTAGTGAGGGCACTGGACAACGCCGGTTCTCTCAGAGTCAATACCTGGGTGCTATCAAGGTTCTCATCCCAACTATTGCGGCCTGATAAGTAGGTGCCACAGGTTTGCAACCTGATAAGTAGGTGCCAGAGGTTTGTAAATAAATAACGTGCAAGAGCTTCGGTTCGGCTCTTTGAAAAAGCTGCCTGAACATCAAGTTTCTTTTTTTCGCACTCTCAAGTCTCAGCCAACTCCAACTCCACCGATACTTCGAATTAACTTCGAATCCACCGATACTTCGAATTCTATTCATCAAAAATACCAACCCCTTCCGATCGCAACAACCTCAGAAAACATGGACGGCATCCACCAGAGCGTCAAGATCACAGACGGAATGCTGCGCGCATTGGTCCAGCGACTGAGCAGCCAGATCGACAGCATGGGCGCCTCAAAGAGCAACGAACAACTCACCAACGTTGCAAAGCAGCTCGCCATATCGCTCACCCAAGTCCAGCGCGTCCACGAGCAGCTCGAGTCGTCGCTGGCCCGGACACTCGACCACGAGCATGCCACCAAGAGCGCGGCCAACCAGCAGAAGGAATCCGCTGAATCGGCGCTGGTGACCGACAAGCTCAGCAAGCTGGCCGCTATCTTCGGCAGCCCCGTCACAGGCACAGCGGGCGATTCTGGCATGGGAGGAGGAGACAAGACGCTGGGCCGCCTGGAAGCCAAACTCGACGCACTCACGACCAAATTCGAGAAGATCCACCAGCTGGGGATTGCGGGCCTGGCTCTACGGAGCGAGATCCAAGAGACTTGGGCCAAGGTGGAGGATGCCGGCAGGACTGGTGCAGACCGGCTGACTTCGATTGACAAAACCTTGCTCGAAATCAACGACCGCATCGTTGCACCGACGCCCAGTCCAAGTGCCGCCATTGAGAATCAACACCAGGCACCCTCTTCCGAAATCGTCGGCCGGGAACGCAAGAGAAAAAGGGAGGATGAGGATGCAGGGTCTGGTTCATCACATCCACTCCAGTTGAGCGAGGATCAGCGGAAGAAGTTGCAGGAACTCGCTCGGCTGCGCTCAGTCACGGCAAAGGTATTTGACGAGCTCGTGCCTTGCCCGGATGGAGGTTCTTGGGACGCCGCAGTCATTTTCGAGCGCTTCTGGCCGATTTTCGCTTCTCATAAGGGGCAATTACACGCTACCAGGCTGAGACAGTTCGTGGATCGGCAGCAGCCGCAGACGTGGTGTTGCGCGTGGCATGCGGCACTTTCTGCCACGAATACAGTGAGTTCTGCTGGCAAATGCACAGGCTGCCCTATTTGGTGTGTCCAGGTTAAACTGGCGACAACACATGAAGGCACCGCGAGCAGGCGTTATTATGTTCGAGTGTGTCCGGGACGGCGACAACGGTACTCGGAACTCGAGGAGGAGAGGAGGAGGGAAAATGGCATGACGTAAACCAAGCCACCCTCCACCATCATGAGTAATGTATTGTAATGTTCCATGGACATAGAATCACCGCAATTAGCTCAGGGTGCCAACTTGAAGTGCGAGGTTTTCGTGTTCAGCACATGCAGTCAAGACATTGTTTTGTTGCCTCAACAGTTTGAATCACCTATCATCTAAGAAGTATTTTAGCTACTGTAGGTTTCCTTTCCCCCCATTTTGGTCGACCTAAACCACCACAAAATCCACACTTTGCGACTTGACGCATATCAGAATAATCTGGCCGATGGAGCTCCGTCATAGTCCCTCTGGACCTGGATTTCATGTCTCGATACATACAGCCGCTCTTTCGTCTCCTATGGACATCGCATCACTTTCAATGCACTCTTCTGCGACTACTTCTTGCGCTCCTACTCCGTTCCCCAGCTTTCCTGTGATGTGACACGACGGCACAAAAAATTCACCGACAACATCCGTCACCCCCATTTCACTTCAACAGCACAGGCCTAGACCCTTACTTTTGCGAGCCGCACCCCTCGCCGCCAGTAGCAGAAGCCGAAGCAGCAACGGAGCTGGTAGCAGCCGCCCCGCCGGTCACGGTCGGCGCCGCAGAACCAGTCGGGAATACACCGCCGGGAGCACCTGAGCCCGTGGGGAAGCCACTCGGGAAGCCACTCGGGAAACCGCTGGGGAAACCACCGCTGGGGAAACCACCGCCCGGCCCACCAAAACCGCCGTTCGGGTTTGCGACACCGCCGTCCTCCTCCAGGTACACGGCCGGGTTGATGGCCTCGCCGGCCTTGGACGCGTCAATGCCAAAGGCGATCCACGCAAACAGGCCGTCCTCGATGCGGTCGCCCAGCAGGGTGTATTCCATGACCGGGTCGACGCCCTCGGTGCCAGCCTCCTGGGCCATAATGAAGTCGTCGGCGTTGGCCATCAGCGGCTGCGTGTTGGAGAGGTACGGCTCCGTCGTCTCGACGGCGGCGATCAGGGCCTGGTCGAAAAAGGTTTGGCCGACATGGGTGGCGTAGTTGTCGCGGCCCAGCGTCTTGTTGGCCTGGAGGGTCGCGTTGGCGTGCGCCATGACGTCTAACCAACAAAACAATATCAGTCAAATAATTCCTTTTTGGGGTGTCTCGGGAGCTGTTCGGGAGCACAGTAGCCGTTTTGGGAGCGCAACGGCTCCCGAGACAGCATTCTGCTCCCGAGACAGCCATAAGGGGAAAGAAAGGGCACGAGTTTGACATACGGATGTGCGGCGTGCGCCCCGTGTAGTGGCCCGGGAAGACGGACTCGAACTGGGCGACGCCGTCGGCGTTGGTTGGCTGGATGCCGCGCAGCCACGTGTTGTCGAGGTTGGACGAGTCGGCCGTGTTGCCGTTGCCGTTGGCCACCACGCCGCCGTACACCCCCGTCGCGTTGCAGTGCCAGATCTCCAGGTACACGTCCGGCACGGGCTCGCACGTCGCCACGTCGATGGCCTGGAAGTCGAGCAGCAGCGGCACGCCGGCCTGGTCCTCGACGACGTTCTCGCGCACGTACTCGCCGGCGACGTCTGGGAGAGGGGTGGGGGTGTTAGGGGTTTGTGGTCTGAGAGGGGGAGCGGGGGTGGGAGGGATGGCGTACAGTACGGGCCCTGAGTGACCTCGGGGGTCAAGAGGCAGGACTTGTAGCCGGCAAAGAGGGTGGCGGCATCCGTGTTGCTGGTGTAGCCCAGCTCCGTCTTGTTGTGGTTGGTGGCCAGGACGGCATTGAAGTCGCGCTTCTTCAGGCCACGCTTCTGGCGGGCCTTCTCGACGATGGCCTCGCGCCTGGCAATGTTGCGGGCCTCGGCGCCGCGTGCCTTGAGCTTGTCGGCGCAGTGGGCGAGCGAGGAGCGCTTGGCAGACTGGAGGTATGCGCGGCGCTCAGCGGCTTCGTGGGCGACATTGTGGCCGGGGTGGGCAGCTACGAGTCCGGCAAGTAGGGCGATGCCGGCGGCGGCCTTGGTGAGAAGCATGATGGGCAAGATCTAAAGATGGAATGCGGAGGCCGAGTGGTACGGTGGTTGAGGAGGGTGGTGAAGAAGAAGGTCGAGTAGACAAGGCCGGCCTCCTGCATGATCTATATACTGACCGAGTCCATTTGCAGCATCTTCATCACGTCGACGACATACGCGGCCAACGGTAGACGCCGTGTCGCCTTCAAGGACCTCCCCCGCCCACCTCGCCATTAGTTCCACGGCGATCCCAGCCGTGGCTATAGACCTCACATGACGATATTCCCTTCGCCCCCATTGCCCAATCACAGCCATGGTAATCCCCCCGGACGATTGTAACCTGGTTGAAGTCGATCCCCACTTCGGACCGTCTACATATCACCGGAAGAAGAGGACGTTCGGGATGTGGGAGAGCGTGCGTAATCGCGGGCCCACAATGCATCTCCGCTTAAACACAAAAGGTTGCGCGTCAACACTGCCCCTTAATCATCATGAGCCAGGCCAAGCATTCGACGGCACATCTAGCGCCGGCAGTGTAGTAGCTGTCCACCGGGGAGGCTCAGAACGGAATTACATCCGGCTGTTTTGTTTCACTGCGTCATGCACAGGGCTAGCGACACCAATGGCGTTGTAGATGATGACCTCGCAACCTTGATCATTGATGCTCAATGATAGGCGAGATGGCCGTCTAATGATTGATCCTAGAGCACGCACGCCGACAAATATGCACCCGCAATACACTAGACTCCACAGTCTATGGGCGTGAATCGAGGGGTTGGGTGACAGGTTAAGAGAAGGCAACCCAGAGGACCTCAATCAGGGATCTAGATCGGCAAGGGCTGCTTGGAAAGCCACAATGATACAACACAATGAATGTTTTTCCTTGGCCTCTTGCTCCTCGCCACGGCTAGAACTGCCGTCTGTGAAAGCCGGCCCTTGTACGCACTACGCCCGTACATAAACGGCCCGGAAGTGCACGGTTGCCTCTCACACCGACCTCGCCGCGTAATCTCGACCCTGAAAACCCCACGATGCAGTGAATTGAGAGTTTAGCTTGCGACCGGCGCAGAATTATAACCTCCCGCTCCCAAATCCCCTTGCCAGCCGACAGGGGTTTATCTCATTCCTGAGAAAGCGCCAGCAGCCCACAGTCGCGCAACCTATCTTGGAGTATTTCAAAGTTTTGCTTCCTCCAATCCAGAAGGACACTGTAGATGTCCCCTGGGCCCTCCGAATTGTACAGAACGGCCGCATAGAAACGATATTGCCTCAGAACGGATTCTTGCCATTTTTGAACCTTTTCGAGTGCACCTGGATCTTCCCGCAGTTGGTTGCAGTCCAGTTTCCAAGCTTCCTCCCAGGACTCTACTTCACCCTCCAACCATTCTGTGTGGCAAGGGCCGCACCTAACCGCTTTATATCGTACGGGCTTCGGTACGCCCTGCCTGCACTCTTCCCAGAGCTTGAGCATCTTCTTCTTTTTCGGTGGCCAGCAGCCTCTTCCCTCCTCACCGGCCGAGCAGCCACACCGGAATTGAATAGGGGTGTAGAAGCACATGGTTGCGGAAATCGAGACGCTGGATAGACGGTTTGGTAGGATTTGTGCAGATCTCGGAAGGTGGTTTTGCTACCGTGTTGCTGTTGATGGTGTTTGTGTTGCGATACTGGCCGAGCAGGCCGGTAACCTAGTTACCTATAAGTACCTTTGCATTCTGTGTCTGTCATTCGTACTTGATCCTGGCCATCCTTCAAGACTGATTTCAAGTGTCACGTTATTCCTTGGTAAGTACCGTGATCATCTACCACGAGCCTGCCCGCCCCTAAGAAACAAACTTAATCTCATCACCAACAACAATGAGTGGTTTTGGAAACAATGCGGTCGACCAGAACACCTGAAAATGAATGCACGGACAAAGCTCTTTGTCCTCGGTTCTCACTCGAAGCAAATACAAAGGTTGAGCAAAATGGCAACTAAGTTTCCATTTTCACAATCTCCATGGCGTTGTCACATTACGCTCTCTGCTTCCCACATCAATTGTGTCACGTAATATGTCTGTCACTAAAAAATAATGTATAAAGTCAAAGTTTTTATTGCTACCGAGGTACAGTGTAGACGGACTACCAATCCCAAAGATTCCCTTGCCACCAGCATAAGTACTTTACCTTCCACTCCCAGAGCCCCAGTCAAGACCGAGACAGCATCATCAAGGCGCGAGCAGCCGTAATCTCTTGATTCACCTGATTGATTTGCTCATGTATGAAGTTCAAGGGGCCCTTATAGCACTCCGGGTAAATTGCCCCCCTGACTCCGGCCTCCCTCCTCGCGATCTGGATCCTCAACTCCAACTTACGAGCGCCCTCCTCCTTGACCCGCAGGACGTGCTCCAGCACCGCCGCGTCGGGTGTCGCGCGGACCACGACCTTGTCCCACAGGTGCTCCCAGTACGGGAGCAACTTGTTGAGCCGGTGCGTGATGCAAGCATTGCACGTGGTCAGGGCCCGTCGCCCCTGTCGCCATTCCTGCACGGGACAGACGAACACGCGTCCCTGGCCTCCGGCCTGGTTGCGTGCGTCAATCATCGCCCGGCAAAGGTCCACGATCACGACGGGGGCGCTGACTCCGCACTTGGTGCAGGGGACGCCGGCGTAGCCGCACATGGTTGCGGGATTGGGGCTGACTAGATACCTTTATCTAGTAGTTCGCGGGTGGTGCTGAGACGCTGGATGGATACTCACTTACTTTTACCTTGGTCTGGTTTGGTGTCGATGCCTTGGAATGAGGATTATCAACTGAAGAGAGCGAGATCTTATTTTAATAGTTCTCGGAAACCAACCTCAGTTCGCATTCTGTTCAACTCATCGCTTTTGATCCTTATTTTGAGGCCGTGATGCCCGAATAGATGCCTCATAAAGCAGTCTCTTCCTGTTGTGTCTTGCGTTCCTTGTCAGCTTTGCAACACAGGTTCCTTATGGCCGGCACTGTGCACAGGAACAATGTGATTGTTTGGCTACAAAGGGGGAACGAGCGTCCTGCACCCCAGCAGTCATGCCGTCTTTGACATGTTTTGTGTGGCAAAGTCTGAATTGTGTAGGCCGGATGGGGGTCGATGCGATGCGATGGCAGGCAGGTGGTGAGGCGAGGGGGTTGCGATGGAAGACGCGGCAGACATAAACGCTGGTTTGCATTTTACCCAGCTACGACCACCGAATTCATTGATAATCAGACGTTCCTTTTTAAGGCGGCCTGCATCACCACACACAGACGACGCAGGTCCAAACATACACGCGCAGCCCCTTTAATCTGCAACAAAAACCCCTCAAATACCAACCCCGCAATCACTCGTCGTCGTCATCTAGCTCCTCAACCCTCGGTGCCACGTAGCTGCGCTGTTGTAGACCCGTAGACACTTGAGTGGCAGTGGCGGTCGTGGTAGCGGTCGCAGGAGCAGGCTGTCCGGTGGTAGCAGAGAAGGTCGCGCCAGCAATCGCCGAGCCCGACGACTTCTTGGCCTTCTTCTTCTTCTTGTTGTTGTTGGCAGGCTAGGGAACTGTTAGCACGTTGTTGTAGTAGACAGACACAACCAAACAAACTCACCTCATGCCACGCCCAGGCCGGTTTGAAGCTGTCCACCACCGAGACATCCTCCCACAGGTTCGGGAAAATCCAGAAGCCCGGCGACAGGATAAAGTAGGTGGCGCAGAAGAGAATGACCCGGAAGATGGCCATGGCAAAGAACAGCCCCATGAAGCACAGGAAACCCCAGCTGAGGTAGTAGCCGCCCTGCCGCAACTTCATGGGCCACAGCGGGTAGCAGACGAGCGCAAAGATGGCCGCCAGCGCCAGCCCCGCGTACACCTTGCGCATCACCTGGCTGCCCTCCCACAGCCAGGCGTAGTACATGTCGTCGCCGGCCTCTTGCTGCGGCTCGATGCGCACCGTCCACAGGCCCTTGGCCCGCTTGCCCTGCTTCTTGGCCGGCGCCGGCCCGTGGTCGTGGCCCTCGTGCGGGTCCGACTTGACGACGCGCAACGCGAGCATCGACAGCGGGAGGAGCTTGAAGGCGTTCTCGAGCGACGCGCGGTCCGTGACCTCGGGGAGCGCGGGGTTCTTCTTGCGCGCGGCCTTGTAGGCGTCGGACTCGAGAGCGCGGAGGGCGCGTTTGACCTTGGGCCCTGTTAGCATTGGCGCGTGTGTTGTATGCATGGCAACCAACTTACCCTGAACATGTCCTTGCGCTCGCCATTGAGAATGCAGGTGCGCGGCTTGAGGCTCTGGCCGCGGAGGAACTTTGCGAGGGCCAGCGCGACCGGGTTCGGGGGTCCCGGCACAATCGGCTGGGGCTGGCCCTGTTGGTGTTGGTGTTGGTGCTGGTGCTGGTGTTGGTGCTGATGTTGATGGCCTTGCTCGCCTTCCTGGCCTTGTTGCTGCTGCTGTGCCTGCATGCGCTCGGCTGCTTGTCGCTTGAGGTGTTCTGCGGCCGTTAGCAAGGGCCGACCCGCCATCCGACGGCGGGCTTACCAATAAACTGCGGCACTGTCAGGCCCATCTTTTCGGCATCGATCGCAAGCTGCCGCTGCATGGCGGCGATCTGCTCTGGGCTGGGCATCATGGGCATCTGGCCGCCCTGAGGGGGCCCGCCCTGGGGAGGAGGAGCTTGCATTGCTCCGAATGGAAGAGTCGAAGCGGATGGTTGCGCCTGGATTCAACACGGGTGCGACTCGGGGTAACTGGCGCACTGCAGGTGGCTGAACGAGTCAATTGCAAGACGTGCAGCGGGTGTGTCGAGTTGAGGTCGAGTCTTTGTGGGCGCCCGTTGCCGTCGAAGTTCATCGGCACGAAATCCGTACACGTATCTCAGAACACCCCTGCTGCAGCTTGGTCTGTGCCCCTGGCCGAGAAAGCTTGGCAGCGAGAGCCTGCAAACGGCCACTTACGTAACCTGCACGGGAGAACTGTTCCTCCGGGCCGAGACATTTCTATGGCTGTGGCCCGGGCTTCTCACAGGGCTGATTTCTAGAAGCCTCAGCCACTGCCGGTTGCTGCATACACCCACCACACACTTCGAGGAAGTTTGGTATTCGTCGACAAAGGTCCAAAACTCCGAGATAAACAGCGGTTCAACGGTTTCATCACTGGTATTTCAAAACCGATCGCACATGTTTTGTGTGGTGCTGCGTGCGCGATGCCCGTTTCGGTCGGGTGTCTCAGCACCGCGCACTCCGAGCCACTAGATTTGGGATTGGAGATGCTTGTCAGATGTCAAGCGATGGCAAACGCGCTGTTCGATGCAGCTGCGCGCAACACCACTTCCTCTCGAAGCTGACGGAGCTTTGCGATGAGCGTGTCTGCTCGCATCATGGCTCCACACACACGCTGCATTGCTGCATCTGACAATCGAGACCACGGGATGCTCGGGATGTTGCCTCTCCCAAACATCCCTCCCTTGCGGGACCTCGACGAGCGCCCCGCGCAAACCATTCCCGGGCGGCGGCCGGCTTTTGAGGAAACATCGAGCCGTTGGTGCAACGGTACCTTGCATTCGCCTGTCGGGTGGCCAGCATCCACCGCGATCGAAACATGTCAAACAAGGGTCCTCTTTCTGGCCTGGCTGCGACAGATTCGGCACCGCGGGTCGCAAAACGGGCCATGGCCAACGCCCGTCGTGCCGCAAGGGCTCGGTTTCAGGAAAGAATAGCAGCGCCCCATCGCCTGGCCTCCCTCAGATCTGATTCTTCTTTGTCGATTGCCAAATAAGGGCATCGGGCCCATCAAAACCCGGCCAATCTGACAGCCACGAGACCCCCTTTTTTGCAGACAGTTGTGGCAATGCGGTCGCGACGGTGGCCGCTGTCCAAGAAAAGAGTGAGACATGGCACGCAGTGCGGCACCTTTCCCGACATGTCACTGGTCGGCGCTCTTGGCTGGGTGTGGGACGGCTGTCCGCGACATCACCCTCCCCCCGGTTTTGTAAGCGCCAACTGGTTCCTCGGCCAGGCCATGCCAGCCTATCAGCTGCCACCCCCTGTGACCTCACATCTGGCCGCTGTACACCACCAGGTAGGTCAGCACTGCTCAGCCGGACTGCAAAGCATGCAACACGCTCGTCGGGCAGCGGCGATGTTATGTAAAAGATGGCTGGTCCACCGTCCGTCCGCGCCGCCGCCTTCTGCTCCCCTCCGCATGTGCTTTATGCCTTTTCTTTGTCTCGGGTGCTGGTCGCTGGAGTCTTTCGTTCTTCTTTTCCCACAAGGCATGACGCCTTCCCTTTCTCTTTAGCTGCTGCGTGTAACCCGCCAGCATGTTGTCAGATACCTTTTCTTCGTGGTTTGTTTCCTTTGCGTCATGTTGTGGCTCTCGCGAGAGCGTTCGGGAGAAGCCTCGGTCGAGCATCGAGAGGAACATCGTCGTCCTGCGGGACCAGCCCGTCGTCATTCCAAGGCCATCGGCTGAGCCGTCGTGGTCGAGTGAGAGGACATATGAGAAGACGCTGGAACAGGAGAGGGAGAAGGCTCGGCTGTGGAGGCCGGCCAGCAGGGACAGCTCCGCGAGGAAGAACTGGTTTTCGAGGTCATCATCATCAGTACGGCGGCTGCAGATATCAGGACCAACAGACTTTCGTCACGTACACTCCGAGTCATTCCAGTTTCCGCCGCAGCAGTCTCGGCCACGCCCCCGTTCGTTCCGGCCCATCGAGCTCAGCATCTACCAGCCGCAGAACCGGCTGTCCGCTATCCTACCGCACGTCGACTGCAACATTACGCCGCCGCCGCGCGCCCACACGAGTAGCTCGCGATGGGAGGGCAGCAGCGACATGACCGTCATCAACGAGCGGGGCCACGAGCGGACCATGTCTTTTCACGTTCCGCGGAAGCACGGCCGGCAGGGATCCGGCAGGTCTGACGCCGGGGTGAGCCCGCCCCGGATACCACCCAAGTCGAGGGCGCGTGCGCTCACGGCGCCGAGCACGGAGCGGATCGTCGAGCGGATCGCCAGTGCGATCCTGGAAAAGGAGCGGCTCCAGACCGAGATCAACACGGTGATTGTCCGGCAGAGCATCTACATGGGCCGGCCATCGATCGGCTACGACATGCGAGGTATGTCGACGTCCGCCGGCGGCAGCACGAGAAGCCTGCTAACGTCCACAGACCTCGAGCCGATGCCGTCGATCCCGGCGCTGCCGGCGGCCGCGCCCTCCTTTGCCGAGCGTCTCAGCGTAGACGACCGCCCGCGCACCGCGCCGTCGCACATGAACAGCATGACGGTGCAGGAGCGGACACTGGAGCTCGCAGCCGCAGCACAGTCCCAACCGCAAACCCCCTACAACGGCTCCCCTCACGACAGCAGCAGCGCCTCGGAGAACGACGACCGCCTCGGACGGCCCCTGGCCCCGCCTCTCCCCCTCGTCCTGCGGCCACCGCTGCGCAAGAAGAAGTCCTTCTCGCGCGTGTCCAACTGGCTGTTCAACCCGGACGAAATCCCTCCCCAGGGGCAGGGCCAAATCCAAGGCGAGAGCGCCGACTCGTCGCCAACGATGGTCTTGACGACATCGCCGCGGCCCGTCAAGGAGTCAGACGGCTTCTACCAGTGTGTCGCGCCGCCCGAGGGCCTGCCGCGCACGAGCATGGAGACGTCGTCGTCGGTGTACACGTGGGTGACGGGCGACGACGACGACGAGGATGAGGATAATGATGTCAGCAGCGAGGAGGAGGGCGGCGCCAAGACGGTGCCGACTACGATGGCCTGGTCGCCTGAGCAGACGCCCAAGCAGGGGAGCTCCAGACATACGACGCCTGTTCTTGGAGGGGGCGTGGCCGCCAAGGGCGGCGAGTTTGAGAAGGAGATGGGTGGTGGTGGTGGTGTGGGTGCGGGGTTGGGGGTGGTGGGGGCTGATCTGGACGGACATCGGCCGCTGAGCGTGGGTGTCGCGTTTTAGGTTTAGGGTCTTTCTCTTTGGTTTTAGTGTGGGAGAGGGTATACCCGTGTATTGTTACAAAGGCATTGTTTGGGGGGGGGATAGAGGTGGGCTTGGCTTGGGGAAAAGGATGGTGGCCTGGTCAGGTCGAGCTGGATGCTTTGACGACGGGCTGGCATCCGGTAATCTGGGGTGGGGGTTCCACTACTACGTATGATACCACGGGCGTTTTGCGTTGTCGATACCTGCGTTGAGATAGACAGGGAGTTGTTCAAAGACATTTATTGCTGGCTCATGCACTTTTTCCACAAGAGTAAAAAAGTTGTGTGTGAGACGTTGACACGGTTTGCAGCCGCCGTGGTTGCAGGTCCTGGAGTCGATATCACGTCCTTGCGGAAATTACCTAACCGCCCGGCACTGTTGTCGCTCGGCTGGGCGCGCGGGCTGGTGGGTGGGTGTCAAGCGTCTCATCCAGGTGGTATTGTACGGGGCTTGTTGGGGGAGCAGAGACGACGGCACGGCAGTGACGAAACAAGCAACGGAGCTATGGGAGCTATGGGAGCTATGCTATGCTGGGGTATGGGCAGCTTGTGCCGCGAGGTGCCCGGTGGTGCCGTGAGGGAGGCGTATCCCCGTAGTAGGGCGTGGTTCTTGGCGACGGAGGTGGCGTCCGCTTACACCGTAGTCGGAAAAGTCGGCCTCGCCTGACAGCTCACCGAAACTTGACGCAGTCTCAGGGGCGGTGATTGCAGTGTTCCAGTTATCCCGAGACGAGGAGCCTGACCTCCTGTTGTGGTTGTCACCGGGGTTTTGATGGCAATTTTGACAGCTATTGGTAGAGGGTTGAGTTTGTGAGGCTGCCCTCGGTCGGGATCCCGGGCCCAGAAAGGATCAACCCCCCCGTCCCTGCTATTTTCAGAAGCGGGACATAATGCCAATGTTATAATCCCCATCTGTGGCCGTGGCGCGGGTCTGCTTCTGGAAGGATGACGGAATCGGTGTTCCTTACGGGCTCGTGCCGATCGTTGGGTCTTTGGGTTCTCGGCCAGCGTCAGGGGCTGAAAACGGGGCTCTTCAGTGGAGGACGGCGGTTTCAGCTGGGTTGATTGTTGGACTTGTCTGCGCCGAGACGATCGATTGTCGTAGCCTGGTCGAGGTGTGGCCGTCTTGTTTTTTCCGTCACCGGGTCGCACGAAGTCCAGAATACAGAATACAGAGTAATTAATATGTAATGCACCAAGCTAAGCCATGACCAACAACAACAAAAGACCCGCTAGTAAGGCCGAGGTTATCCCCGACTCGGCGACCCGGGAACCTCCATTCTTGTCGCCCGTCGGGGTCGGATCAGGCGGAGGCGGCGGACAGCCGCTCGTAAGGACGGGAGGCGAAGCAGCACAGGCGGACGCCGTCAGCGCGGCCGAAATGCTCGATGCCACTGCGCTATCGACTTTCGCTGCGCAGGGGTTCGCTGGGGGTGGTGGAGTGTCGGAAATGATGCCACAAGCCTCGATAACCCCCCGGGAAGGCGAAGTGTGTCGTTCGGGCTTGGTCCCCGTGATTGCAAAAGTAGTGTTTTGAACCGGGCAGGTCTTGAGAACCGCGGTAAGATCAGGTTGTTGGGCGTCGTGTTCGATGGTGAAGATCAAGTAATCCCGAGTGAATCTCCCCGTGTTGCCGCGGGAATCGGGGCAATCGTTGTAGGAAATCCCCCACTCCAGCACGTATGTACCTGCGGGCACGGTTGTGTTAAGCCCGCCGGTCCACCCATTGATGTAGTACGGATCCGAGGAGTTGGTGTTGGGGAGTATGGTGCTGTTCTCCTCAAACAACCGTCGGTCCATATCGAGAAGGCTCCAGGACAGGAGTATCTCGGTTGTCGGCCAGGCGGCAGCCAAGTTCTGGGCAGCAAAAACAACAGGGAACACTGGCGCCGGGGCGTAGGTGTCGTTGCCAGGGAAGACGAGGTCAACCTCGAACGTGACCGGGTAGGTCACCTTGCCTGCCGCGGCAGTTGGGCTCAGGGCGCACGAGAGCGCCCATAGAAAGGCAATGAAAAGGCCCAGGCCCATGTTTGGCAACGTGGAACTGTCGCGTCGTCAACGGATTGCGGGATTGCGGGATTGCGGGAGGTTGAATCTGGCGACGCGGACGCGAGGCCTAATAAGGGACGTCGGCTGTTCGGCATCGAGCCTCGACTTGGCCCCCACAGACATTTTCGACGAGGCATTCCCGGCAGAATCCTTCCCTGTGAATTGGGATTAGTGCTTCGTAATCAGTATTCCCGGTCATCGTTCAGCTTTAGCTCGTTACGTGCCCAGGCGAGTGTTTTGATAGGATCACGATCACGTTCAGAAATGAGCACAGACCTTGAGAAACTGGGGGACCAGGGGACCTCGGGGACCCACCATTCCGGGCCGGACGGCGTTTGACTTGGCGATGGCTCGGCCAAAGCTTAGTCCAACCATCGGCTGTCCACGTCAGACCTCAGTCCTCGGTGCGTTTTGTCACTTTGTGATGCCGGCATCCATCGGCATTGCTTCTCGAGGCGGTGAAAAATAGCAACGGCTCTACCGGGGGACTGACCTTACGGCGGAATGTCTGACAGCCCTTGACCTGCTATGAGATAATGAGAATGGCTTCACTCATGGACTATTTCCGCAGGGGCGGCCCTCAATACACGCCCCTCTCGACTGACGAGGTGCCCAACGGTGCTCTCGACGACGCTTCCGACGGTCCTCCTACCCACCAAGGCCCCGCGCACCAGCAACAAGCCGTCGACCGGCGCCAACGGACCAGACGCATCGTCAAGGTCACCGCCGTCGCGCTAATGCTGGTTATGGTGGGCTATCTAGCCGTCGCCTTCTCGTACGTTTTCTGCCCCAACACCTCCAGGGCTGCCCAGGTGGTCCAACACTAACACCACCAGGAAATCCGGGAACTCCGGACCCCGCCAATGCGACACCCCGGAGCGGGGCTTCCAGTGCAGCACGCCCATGTCCCACACCTGGGGCCAGTACTCGCCGTACTTTTCCGTGCCGTCCGAGATTGACCCTTCGATCCCCAAGGGCTGCGAGTTGACCTTCGCCCAAGTCCTCTCGCGTCACGGCGCTAGGGCCCCCACGTTCTTCAAGGCCGCGTCCTACGTCAACCTCATCGACAGGATCCACGATGCCACCGTCTCCTACAGCCCCGGCTTCAGCTTCCTCAAGAGCTACACCTACACGCTGGGCGCTGATCAGCTGACCCCGATGGGCCAGCAGCAGATGGTCAACTCGGGTCTCAAGTTCTACCGCCGCTACCACTCCCTCGCCCGCGAATCCGTCCCCTTCATCCGTGCCGGCGGCCAGGACCGCGTCGTGCACTCGGGCGAGAACTTCACCCAAGGCTTCCACTCGGCCCTGCTCGCCGACCGCCAAGCGACAATCCGGCCGAAATTCCCCTATGACATGCTCATCATCCCGGAAACCGCCACCACCAACAACACGCTCCACCACGGCCTCTGCACGGCCTTTGAAAAGGGCCCCTACGCCTCCATCGGCCGCAGCGCCCAAGCCACCTACCTCTCCGCCTTTGCGCCGCCCATCACCGCCCGGCTCAACAGCAACCTGCCCGGTGCGAAGCTCACCGACGCCGACACCATTAGCCTCATGGACCTCTGCCCCTTTGAAACCGTCGCGGCGTCCCCGTCCGGCGATGACCTGGCACCCTTCTGCCACCTCTTCTCGCCGCGCGAGTGGCAGGCCTACGACTACTACCAGTCCCTCGGCAAATGGTACGGTTTCGGGCCGGGCAACCCGCTCGGCCCGACGCAGGGCGTCGGTTTCGTCAACGAGCTGCTCGCGCGCCTGTTGCGCGAGCCCGTCACGGACAACACGTGCACGAATCGCACGCTGGACGGGGACGATACGACGTTTCCGTTGGACAGGGCGCTGTATGCGGATTTTAGCCACGATAATGACATGACGGGCGTGCTGGGCGCGTTGGGGGTGTATGACGGGGTGGGCATGTTGGATAATGGGACCAGGCAGGAGCCGGAGGAGGTCGGGGGGTTTTCGGCGGGCTGGGCGGTGCCGTTTGCGGCGCGGGTGTATGTGGAGAAGATGCGGTGTGGGAGTGGTGAAGAGATGGTGAGGGTGCTGGTGAACGATCGGGTCATGCCGCTGAAGGGGTGTGGCGCGGATGAGAGGGGGATGTGTAGGCTGCGGAGGTTTGTGGAGAGTATGGAGTTTGCGAGGGGGAATGGGAAGTGGGATTTGTGCTTTGTTTGATACCCTGGGGACATGTGTTTACGATGGATGAGGGTATGAGGAATTATAGTAGCACCTATATCTTTGGGTTAAATCGAACATGGCCGCTCCGGCCAGTAAATCAATCGCTGTGATCTGGTATCGTGGTGTCCGAGGTCTGTGCCACGCCATCGCCCGCCTAAATCTTGGCACCTGCATGGTTTCAGCCCGCCAAGAGCCCGAAGCTTGGCGGGGCGGGGCAGCGCAACTGGGCTGAGCTGCTTGCGGGTTCGGGCTTCTCGGAACAGCCAAAAACAGCCATCGGTGACACAAGGCTGCCGAGCCTGGAAACCTGCGGCTTTCATCACGCAACGACCAACATTTGCCTCTGATGCCGACTGCGCGCTCGCGCATCCCAATTGAGACGTGCTCCCCCCTCTGATAACCGACCGATCAATCGCATACAGACGCCATGAACACGGCCAACGCAGTCGTGCTCGCCGTCGTGCTGCTGCTGATCGCAGCGGCCGCCGGATGGATCATCTTCACACGCGTTCGCGCATCGCAACTCGGGGTAAGCTTCGCTTCTCTCCCCTCGCGTCTTCCGCGAATTAACAAATGATGTGTACAGCTCCCGCCGCCGCCCTGGAAATCCTACATCCCCTTCCTCAACTCGTCATCCTCCTCCTCCTCCTCCTACGGCGGCCCCGCCCCCGCCCAGGGCGGCATCATCGGCTGGATCAACGATCGCATCCGGCATCTACGCCACGGCAAAAACCGCACCGCTGCCGGCGCCTACGAGGGCTCGTCCTCCTACAACGCCGGGTATTCCGGTGCGGGCGGCGGAAATGCCCGCGACTTTGACCAGCACGAGGACGACCCTTGGGACTCGCGGGTCGGCGGGTACAACCCGTACGAAGAGGAGCGGGAATTGGGGCTGGTCCCGCCGGGTGGCCATGGGCAGCGGTCGTCGGATGGGGATGGGTACCAGATGAACCTGGCTGTGACGCCGGGGATTTCTGCCGCGGGCGCTGCCGCTGGTGGTGGTGAGCCGGAGGAGGAGGAGAGGCGGGGACGCACCAGGAGTCGCTCCCCGGGCCCGTCGATGCCGACAAAGGCGAATCCGTTCGGGGACGACGCGGAGCCGAGTAACATCAGCATGAGGGGGGTCAGCCCGCGGCCGATGGATACCTCGTTTGCGGGGCGGAAGGCGGCCAAGGGGGATGAGGATCGGAAATCCATGTTTCGGGAGGAGGTGTGAATGATGTTTCTGTTGTTTATGTGTGTTATGTCTTTCTTTATCTCGGGCCGGCGACTGTCTGGAGCATTACGGATCTTGGGAGGACCGGTTTGGGCTTGGGCAGGAGTTCGGCCGGTGGATTGTATATTGCTTTTACGCATTCATTGTCGACCATCGTTCGCTGTCATGTGCGACCGGGGGCTCGCCTTGTGTTAACCGACGGAGACCTGGAAGTCCATCCTCGCTGTCACTGTGCGGCAGGAAACCGGCAACGAAAAATTGTCTGCAGAGTCTGCCCAACGCCATATCACGACCCTCTGGCCGATAGTTTCACCTGCGACGGTTAGGGCCAAGTGCACGGCAAGGGCTGCTTGGCATGATATCCCTAGGGCCTTCCAAGCTATCTGGCCCCCGACTCTATGTACATTCACGGCTGCGGCATATTGTCCTCCCACCCTTGATTCCACGTTCCCATCTCGGTGGCCTCGATTGGGCCCCAAATCGGTGGGGTCACCCTCCCACAGCTACCCCGCTACCGGGTACCCCACCATCAACCCCTAAGCAAGCCCGAGAGCTCCGTCGTCTGAACTCTGAACACCCCCTTTTTGGACAAACATCTTTAGCTTCAGACCACAACAATGACAGCAGTCGACCTCCAAGCCGTGCACGACACGCTCGTGTCGGTCGCCTTTGAGGCGGGCCGCATGATCCTCGCGGCAAACCCCAGCAGCATCTCGACCGACACCAAGATGAACGGTCCGCTCCCCTTCCCCTCCCCCTTTCTTTACCATTCCTTACTGTGTACTATACTGACACTAAACCCAGCCGTCGACATCGTAACCGAAACCGACCAGGCGGTCGAGCGCATGGTCTCGGCGCGGCTGACGGCCGCCTACCCGTCCTTTGCCTTTGTCGGCGAGGAGACGTACGAGGCCGGCGTCACGCGCGTCACCGACGTGCCGACCTTTATCGTCGACCCCATCGACGGCACCACCAACTTTGTGCACTCGTTCCCCAACGCCTGCATCTCTCTTGGTCTGGTCGTCGACCGCCGCCCCGCCGTCGGCGTCGTCTACAACCCCTTTCAGGATTTGCTATTTACCGGGATCAAGGGCGGGGGCAGTTTTATGCAGCGGAATGCGTCGTTGGAGGAGGGTAAGGGGCAAGGGGCGAGGGTGAAGCTGCCGCTGGGCGGGGCGAGCCCGCCGGCGCTGGGGGATCTGAGCTCGGCGCTGGTGTCGATTGAGTGGGGGAGTCAGCGGGACGGGGAGAATTTCGAGCTCAAGGCGCGCACGTTTCGGAAGCTGGCGGCGGCCAAGGAGAGCGGCGGTGGCATGGTCGGCGGCATGCGGTCGCTGGGCAGCGCCGCGCTGAACCTGTGCGCGTGCGCGGCGGGGCAGCTGGATATGTACTGGGAGGGCGGGTGCTACGCGTGGGACGTCGCGGCCGGGTGGTGTATCCTCAGTGAGGCGGGGGGCAGGATGGTGAGCGGGAATCCGGGGGCGTGGGAGACCGAGGTCGACTCGAGGGTGTACCTGGCGGTTAGGGGCGCCAGAAGCGGGCAGAAGGAGCTTGTGGAGGAGCTTTGGAAGGTTATTGGGGATGGCAAGATGGAATACAAGCATTAGGGGGGTCGATATCCTTGGCATGTCTGGACTGCAATATAGACTTGGATAAGAGGGGGACATTATGTTACAAAGCCACAACTTGCGGAGTATACACGAACGGAATCCTCCTGCGCGGTGACTTGGCCTTTGTAGCGGCGGATATTGTTGCCTCGTTCAGCTGTTTCGGGTACCCGTCCCGGCTATTTTAAGTTGTCTGCGATTGCACAATTTGCCGTAGACGGACGCCTTACGTACGGTGACTCGAAAGAATAGATGTGGCGGGCTCGTGACGGTGTTTGTGCTCCTATAGGGGTCAAGTCAAAGTGAGCCTGGCGCTGGGAAGCCAGAGCACAGCTCAGCATTTCTGCGACCCAAGGCCGAATTGCTTGTTCAAAGCCTGGTGCCACCCACAAAGGTTGGCCTTTATATGCGTCGTCCTGACAATCCACAGTCTTCGACAATCCACAGCCTTCCGTTGTTTTCGAGATGTGGGAAGCGCAGTGGAGAACTCAACGTGCCGGCAACCTGTTTTGAATCCGAAACCTGGATCCGTTGATAGCCGAGAGGGATGCCTACACAGTAGCCCGAGTCGTCCTCTGGTTTGGTTTTGGGGACGGTGACACCGCGGGGTCAGTGGCTCAGTGACTTCGACATTGCCAAGCCGTCATCGAAAGCTGTGGAACTCCAGGCAGTCAACAACGCATGAACAAACCAATGGTAGGACCGTCAGCCCATGCATCGGGCCATCCTCTCTTGCAGACGCAGATAAGCTGGCGAGATAGTTCATGCATCGCGTCCGCTTCCCCTGGATAAGGCCGAGCCGGGGTCACCTTCGGGTACAGGACATCGGGATGGAGGTACTGAGTCGTCACAGATGGGAGATCGCCACATCTCTGTTGTGAGGCCTGTTCGACTGCAGATCATTCTTGATGTCAGGCCGGGTGGAGCACCCGGCTTGAAAACATTTTCATTGCCACCTCGCCCTTCGTCCCTGAGGTCCCCTTTCCCACTGATCGGATGGTTCGGGGCGACGTCAATAGCTGCTGTGGTTTCTGGTACACACAGTGCGCAGCCGAGAGAAGGGACGGGAGGATTCGGCTAAAGGAGCGCCGCCTGCAGCACAGCGCCCGGGCGCCGTGCATATGCAGGCTCCACACCAGTCGAGCCGCAGCGTGAAGAAAGGAGGGGATGGGGATCGTTATCAGCTCGACGCAGAGAAACGCTGGCCTTGGCCTTGAAGCTGCTTGATTCTTTCGAGTCGCAGCCGCGCGTTATCAGGCAAAAAGATTGATATGTTGTCTTGGCCGCTTCCCCATGCCAGCGCCAACTGCGAACGTAGGGGAACCAGCGCCACCGCGAACGTGAGGGAGCTAAGGTGTGTGACAGTAAGCAGGAGGTGGATTTCGAAACGCAGGGCCGGGTTGCATGTTGAGACCGAAGATCAGATGGTCAGAAAATTCAAAGGGTCACCAAGCGAGTCAAGATCTGGTGAGGGACAGACATCGAGAAAACTCACCGCTCCGGGAGCGGTATCGGCTGCGAGCTACTGGCCACAACCTGCTGCGCATATGTTGATCCTTCGGCACACGACAAAGAGGAGGTTCGACATCCAGCCGAGATACGCGTGTGTCCTGTGCGCCAGACCGACGGTGAAGCGTGATACGACGGTGGCCGGCCAATCCGAAATTTCGATGACTTTCGAAAATGCACGTCGTTGATACGGGACCAAGGCAGGGGCTCTGACAGGGAAGCTTTCCCCACAAAAGCATGGCTCGCTAGCGCGTGCAGAAGCCGCCTAGATCCCTGTTGGCAAAAATTCGCCGTCGTCGGATCCCGGTCGGCAGTCTTGGCGTGTGCACCACAATGTTTCCCACCCTCGGGTGATCTCTCGCGAGCCGAGCCTGGGCCTCGAATAACGCGGGGTTCTGGGGCTCCCGACATTCATGGTCCATTTGAGATGCGGAAAGCATCACTTGGATGATTGTGGAGGACCCAATTCACCATCCGAGGAACCATCGGAACTGCTGTGGTGGGAATAAACCACAAGGCCCACACTGTGCCCGTACAGTTAGCGGGGGCCCGGGTCCGGGCTACCGAGCCCCACCAAAACATTTTTTGGAGGGGCAGCGGGTCGTTGCCTCCGACTCTGACACATGCATGCGCCGGAGAAGTTCCATTCCATCTGTGACGGAGGCCACAGAGCGTCACGGATTCAGAATTAGCTGCGCCGGAAGACCAGATTAGGGAAACGCGGTAGAGATAGACTGCGTTGAAGAAATGGGCGGGGAAATGGAGCACAGGGAGGTCAGGTGTCGGGAAGGACTGAATAGGTAGTGTGTGCGAGCTGATGGGTCTGGACTCTGGAACCCGCTCGGCGTCACGCCCGCCCTCACATCCCGATCCTTGCCACTGCGTTCTAGTGTAGAGCACAGTCCATATCACCTGCGGCCCTGGTCCCAAAAATTTGCATTGCGACCCGTTCCGTCCCCTCTTCAACAAGCAGCAGCCTTCTTCTACCCCATCTTCAGCCGTTCTTTCCTCTTTCCCAACGCCGCAACAAACAACCTCCAGTGACTCCTCACTGCAACTCGAGCAGACCACTTGAGCAGCAGAGCGAGCGACTGTGACACAACACCCTACCAGGTGCTGCGGACTGCGTAAGAGTATAACCAAACCGCGAAGCAATGACTCTAACCATGAAAAGTCACCGTAACCCGGATGCATTCCCCACCGTCCAGCTTTTCCTGCTAGGTAGGCATTTTCCCCCTCCCCTAGATAAACATAGCTAACTGTATAGCCATCGTCCGCCTCGCCGAGCCCGTCGCGCTCACCTCCATCTTCCCGTACGCCTGGGCCCTCGTCAAGCGCTTCAAAGTCGGCAATGAAGATGACGCCGCCTTCTACGCCGGCCTGCTCATCTCGTCCTTCTCGCTCGCGGAGGCCTTGATGGGCATGTACTGGGGCGGCCTGTCGGACAGAATCGGGCGCAAGCCGGTCCTTCTTCTAGGATGCGTCGGCACCATGTTCAGCATGGTGGTGGTCGGGTTCGCCGAGAACATCTGGGTGGCACTGCTCGGGCGGGCGTTTGGGGGTTTGTTGAACGGCAACATTGGCGTCATCCAGACCATGGTTGGTGAGCTGGTCACCAAGCCAGAGCATGAGCGTATGTTTTCCCTGTCCTCGTTTGTTCTGGTATTCATCGCTAACTGGACTAGCCCGTGCATACTCGATCAGTGAGTCCCGAAACACTCGCCTGCTGTTTGAAGACGTGCTAACCGTGCAGTGCCCTTCGTATGGAGCGTCGGCACCATCATTGGCCCCATGATCGGTGGCCTGTTTGCCGACCCCACCGATTCGTACCCCGGCCTGTTCCCCAAGGGGTCCATCTTCGAGCGCTTCCCCTACCTGCTGCCGAACCTCATCTGCGCCGGCCTGCTGCTCGTGAGTATCGTGCTCGGTTATTTCCTGCTCGAGGAATCCCACCCCGACATGCAGCCGCGCGTGCTCCTGCCGGACGACACCTTCCTCTCGGAAAACACCCCCCTAATCGAGACGTCGGACGCCATGAAGCGCCCCGCCGTCGACCTGCGCGACGAAAACTACGGCACCATGCGCTCGCGCGACATCCCCGCCGGCGGCGCCTGGGCCACCAAAGACACGGCCGCGGAAAAACAGCCCGTCGTCAGCATCTTTTGCAAGCGCATCATGGCCGTCATCCTCTCCCTCTCCATTTTCACCTATCACTCCATGACCTTCGACCACCTCCTGCCCATCTTCTTCGAAGACGACCGCACCCTGACGCTCACCCTCCTCGGCCGCGGCAGCCCCTTCTACTCACCGGGCGGTCTGGGCCTCTCCCTGCAGGCCGTCGGCGTGGTCATGGCCGTGCAGGGGGTGATTGCGCTCTTCATGCAGGCCGTCGTGTTCCCCGTCATGGCCGAGCGCCTGGGCATCTACCGGCTGTTTGTCTACCTCATGCTGCTGCACCCGGTCGTCTATCTCCTCGTGCCCGCGCTGCTGTACGTGCCCGAGGGCATGCTGTACCCGGCGATTTATTTCTGTCTGGCGGTCCGCAACTTCTTTTCCATCTTGTTGTATCCGCTGCTGCTCATCCTCATCAAGGAGGCCACGCCCAGCTCGGCGGTGCTGGGGCGCGTGAACGGCCTCGCGGCGAGTGCCGGTGCCGCGTGCCGCATGGCCGCGCCGCCGGTGGCGGGCTATCTGTATGCCGTGGGGAGGAGGATGGACTGCACGGCGCTGGCCTGGTATGGTAGTGCCATCGTGGCTGTCATCGGAGCCGTCCAGTGCTTTTCGGTCAAGCGGGAGCGCGTGGACAAGGGGAAGCGCGCCGTGGTGGATGCGGAGGAGTGAAAAAAGTGTGTGATTGTTTTGATTTTGGGATTTGGCCGGCGCAATGGGACACGCGATACACGGGCGTGGGATAAAAAAGATACACACGAGGCGCAGGGGGTTGGGTGCTTTTGCGAGGCGTTTGGGAGGGTCTTGTGGGTTGGTTTTGATGCTTCCATGACTGGATGATTATGACGGTAGACGGCGCAACCGGAGTCTTGAATTAAAATTCTTAAAAATCATGGTTAGGGTTAAAAAAGAATTTTCTTCCGACTGGAAGCTTGAACAAATGAGCCACCCGCCGGCGAGAGTGTCCCTGGCAGCGCTAGATCGCCGACAACCTTCGCCCCAGACATGTATTTCTGCGCCGCCATCAGCCATTCCGAGACGGACAGAAGCCCGGCCGCTCTCAGGTCCCGAATCGTTTCCTCGGCGGATAAGGGGCTTTCTCTAGCCGTGAGGACAGACAGAAAGCGGACGGGGACCAGCCCCGGGCCCCCAATCCGACCAATCGGTTTCGCGACAACCGATTCGTCGCTGGTGATTGCGACGTAGATGAGAGTTTCCCCGGGGAAGCATGCGAGCTCATCCGTTCGCTCCCCGTAAAAGGCATAGTGCCCGACTACCATGATCCGCCAACCATGGGTGACGGTCGCCAGTAGCCTCGACATGATCGGCCCGGGTGCTGCTGCCAGTGCTGCGGGACGGGCCGAGAAGGCATTGGCTGCTGCTGCTGCTGCTGCTGTTGCTGCTGCCGGCGCTGCCGGCGCTGCTTCCTCCACCCCGTCACCACGGCGGCGCGGTAGGGTCCCGATTCTAGGACTGCGCCGTCGAACGCAAATACGGCGCTGAGGCGGGACAGCGTGTCGGTCTCGTGGCTGACGATTGAGGACCTGGAGGTGAAGGTGTTGTCGTCACGCAGTCAGACGAGAGAGGACTGGTCATCGCGCGCCGCGCGCGTCAGTGTATTAATATTATTAGCCACGCTCTCGGCGTTGGCCTGGTCGTTTTCGTTTGCGCTGCGCGCCGGGAAATGACCCGGGAGCGAACGTGTCTTTCTTGATGGACGCTTCTTCTCCACTTACAGTGAAGCCACCGACAGGAGCAAGTGGATGGCCTGGATCTGGTCACGCAGGGCCTCTCTTCATGGGCGCCAGGCCGGCTCCGGTGAATGCATGTTTGGCGCGGGCCCAGCGGCCGAGTGCGCCGCCGCCGCCGCCTGCTTCGGCCTGCGACGTGGTGGTCTCGGACTGGAGTTCCTCCCAGATGCAGGCAATGATGGTGTTGGCTGAGTCGAGCGACGCTCGGAGCGCCTTCAAGAGGCTCTCGTGTCGGTTGATTGTCGATGCTTGGGTCCTCGGGATACGCTCGAGCTCGGCCGTCGAGGCCTCGAGTGCCGAGAGCTGCTGCGAGATGAGCGACGAAATGGCGAGCTCGGCGGTTTTGAACTGCTCGCGCAATGCGTGGAGGGCCGACGAGCAGCGATGTGCAGCTTATGGCAAGCCCGATGGCGGATACAGGATCCATGGCGAGGGTTGGTGTGTTCGAAACTTCGATGGAAGTGGACTCGGGGTGTGTGGGAATCATGAAACAAGGCTCGGATAGGAGGCCGTCACTAGTACCGAATCGGCCACACCACCTGGAATTCCTGAATGTCAACCACCATCGCGCAGTTCCTTGATGTCCTTATGGATTGGTTGGGGACACTGAACCCGGCTGACTTCTTGTCTCTGGACGGGATTTCAAAATTTCAAACACTTGATTGATTTGGAGTTGGGGGGCGAGTTCCGAGTTTGACCTCTTTCTTCTTTGTCCTACTCCCGCCCGACTCCCAAGATTTATGTTGTTGGATCTTGACTGAGGTCTGATGTGGACATCATGACCACAATTGCATTGTCTCCTTCGGGGTCCTGATCGCTGCACCTGTGAATGGCGGAAACGTGGTTAGGTTGGGACGCTTGAATCCATGATGACTGTCCCGAGACAATGGACCGTGAGAGGGGAGAACGCTGCTGACATTTGCATCACAAGGTATGGCCACCGGTATATATGTTGCGTTGCCGGAGCCAGTTTTAAAACAAATACCACAGAAGCGCCTCCCCATAGTGCAGTGGTATCGGGCGGTGTACCGAGCTAATCAACCTCCCCTTTCGAAGTACTGACTGGGCACCGCTGAGAAGCCACCGCTCTTTTTGTTCGATCCCAGTGGTGGCAGTCTTTTTTTCCCATCTTCCCGACCACCCTCTGCGTCGCAACCAAGCATCAAACTTCAAGTTGGCAGCCAGCGGATGACCCAGCAACCAGCTCAACAACATTCCCTAGACAACCATGTGCATCCGCACGCAAGTCGTTTTTAGCTGTGGTTGCCAACAGAAAAGGGATTGTACGGTGTTCGGCAATGCAGGAGATCTACGAGTGCGAGAACATCACAACAACGGCAAACACAAGGCAACGGCCATTCAAGTGTAAAACCTGTTACCTCAGATGGCGGGACGGAATGGCATCAGTATGGTGGGGGACGTGGAAGTCCATCGAGCACTGGGTGAGCGGACACCCCGAAGCAATCCTGTGTGCCAAGGCAACGAAAGGAGGCATCCACATCGAGTATCGGAATTTGAGCAAGGACCGGAATATATACGGATATTTGGAGACGTGGGTGATCGAACAGGTCGTTGACGCTGTCCAAAGATTGAGGTACTTTCTCGCCGACCTCGGAGATGATTAGGCAGAGACTTGGTTGCAATGGCTACAGAGCCCTGTTCTTTCTTCGAATCCCCATGGATGCGATGGAGCTGAGTACGTGTTGGCTGGAAAGTCCCATGACCTATGCCTCTAGCCTCGAAGCGTAATGACCTATCTCCCAGGTGACATACACACAGTAAGCACGCAAGGGACAAGTGACTGGGTCGGCACACCATGACCCATGAACAAACCGGGTTCATCCAACAGCAATAAAGGCAGCGCAGGCGGTCGGGAGTGGTTGTTATTACAGGGTCAGTATCCCTTTGGCTGTGCATAAAGCCACTTTTTTTGTGGAGCCGCCAAGGCGACTTCGATACCTTGAGGCTAGGGCTTGCCACTGCAAATTAGAGGCTACCGCCTGTATTTAGCGGCTGAACTTTTGAATTTCAGTGGGGTGACAGGGGTAGTAGGGGCTAATTGGAGAAATTTTAGGGGAGAGGGAAGGAAGGCAAAAGTATTACCACCAAACTGCCATGTATTGTGGGTCGGGTCTTGGCGGCTACAGGGTTCTTTTTTGCTGTGGCCCACAAAAAGTGGCTTTATGCACAGCCAAAGGGATGAAAGCGGCGCAGTCTACTTAGCCTATATGGCACTCTAACTTTGTGGTCTCCAGACTCTCCGAGCTCGGTGTGGCTGCTGACGGCATGTCACACGAACCCAGCATGCAACGTGCGTTGTTACTTCCGCAACTTTAACTCCGCGTGGATGGAACGTACCTGAATAGAGGTCAACAACCTCTTTGAGTATATCAAAATGTACCGTGAAGCGGGTTTGGACGAGCGAGCAGACAAGGCTAGTTGCTAACTAAAAAAAACAACCAGACACTGGAGCTGAACATGGCGGTCCCCAATACAATATCGTCGCATACCTGGCAAACGGCATGAACTCACCGACTAGGCAATCCCCGCTTCCCAATGCTACAGAACTAATGCGACTTGAGAGACTGCCCCTGCCCATCCCTGTGCCGTCCGGCCGCTTGCTTCACGATGCCGCAGGAACTGCGGAGATTGGCGGCAGTGTGACGGTACGTGGCGACAGAACACTCGGCCCAACACTCGGCTTAATATTATGCACGTCAGACACAGGAACCGTGGGGTAGTTAAGTTAAGCCATGGCTCATGTTGACTTGTCTTGCGCCAGGGTATATAAACTAAGAATTTCGCTGTGTGAGATGAGGAGGAACAGAACAGTCCAACAGCAACTCTCGAGCAAGTCCACCACTCTCAGAAAAAGCAACAAGATGCAGCTTTTCAACACAATCTGCACATTGGCTATGGCCAGCATCGCCGCCGCTGCCCCGTACGTCCCCCATCAATAAACCCACCACTTGCAGAAAGAAATCCACCCACTAACACTCCCCCGCCTTTTTCAACCAGAGCCCCCGGACAGCTCGAGCCGCGGGCGGGTTACTGGTCAGTGGTAGGCTGGGGCAACCCCAACTGCCAAGGGAACCTTCTCTGGGCGTACCAGGGCACCGGCAACGCGTGCCAGAACGTGCCGACCCTGGCGGCGTCGGTGACCACGTACATCCAGCAAAACACGCAGTTCGAATGGCGGCCCAGCTCCACCTGCGGCCTCAACCGTCGTGATGACGATGACGCCGACGGCAACAACTCGACCGTGTCCACGTTGTTGGAGGCCAGGGGTGGTGGTGGTGATGATGGTCGCGGGAACGCGCTCGCTGCCCGGCAGGTGACGACGGGTTGCTCTAATGCGCCGGTTCTGGCGTTTAAGGTTACGTTTGTTTGAGCATACTGAGACTGGGGGAGTACATACACCGTTGTATATAGGTACCCTAGTTGATATAATTCCCACGTCTCTCATTCATTGCATTCATAGGGACAAGACGCAAACCCCTTCCACAACACAAACGGCACCTCGACATCCCGCGCCCCTTCTCCCCGGCCGCTCAGTCCATATGACATGATGGTGACATACATGGCACTGGGTCTAACGTCCAAGCTGGCCGTGTAGAGCGAGTAGCCGGTGCTCTCGAGGACGACTCCCGTCTTTTCCATGTTCAGCACATACGGCTCGAATCCGGGGACTATGGACCCCTCTTGTTTGACAGGGATCGGGACCGTGAGGATGACTTTTTGTAATAGAGCGTCGTCTCGGACCTCCATACGTCGTCTCGGACCTATTATGGAGGTGGAAGCAGTTTAGTACTAGTAGTATTATGGGGGACTCAGGGGGAGTGAAGCCCGTGTTTTGTGTTGTGTTTTGCAGCACTTTTGCTTACCGTCACTGTGAGGTTGAGGCTGTATTTCTTGCCCATGTAGACGGCGCTACAAGACAGCCGGGCCTGCGGGATGATGTCTGTTTCCACGGGGAAGCCGGTTCCGCCGTTGGTGTGCATGGTGGGGCTGCCGTCGTCGAGGACCTCGACTGTGAATGACGCAAGTCCTTGACTGATGGGGACGCTCATGGTAAAGTTCCACCATCCGAAAGAGGGTGAATAGGGGTGCAAACCCGTGGTGTCCTGTTCCAACTTGCTGGCTATTGCGCCTGCGATGGCCGGTGTGTCGGTGAACCTTGGGTTGAAGTGGACAAGCACTTTGCGGGAGGCGGGGACTGGCTTGTCGTCGATTTGGATCTGTCATGCGGGCTTAGGGGAGGGGGTTGTGTCGCATTTAGAGAGATTGAACATACCCTAATGTCTCCACTAATAGTCATATCACCACTCTCGTCAACGGCGATGAAGATGTTGTCCGGCTTTAGGGGAATGGGCGTGATCACTCTGGAGAGCTGAACCTCTTTTGGCACCGTGTCGATCATGCGTGTCAGTAGTTGACTGCACGTCTTCAGGAAGAAATCTCAAGAGGGCGCCACTGGCAGTTTCCGCATCAGGGCTCCTCCGTCGGAACTGAAGATGCAAAAGTCAGACTGTGTGGTTTCGTTGGGCCCGAATGCGAGGGCATTCTGGGTGTTGTTGTCGAGGAACTGGGTCGCTCTACTCGTGTCAGGCAACAGTTCTGAGGGTTTGGGCATTGGCAAGGTCGTACATGTTATTGTCAAGCGCAGACAGGGTGTCGTCAAAGGGCTGCTTGCTGTCGATATTGGTCTGGCCCATCATCAGCTTCTATCCCAATGTGAGTAGAGGAGACATACCGAGTCGTTTTTGGCTGGAACGATTTCTGGAAAGTCCCGCCCGTTGACGCCGCCCAGACTGTGGCCGCAAGCAACAAGTGCAATCATCTCGGTCGCGTTGAAGCCCGTCTCTTGAAGCTTTCCGTGTGGGCAGAGATATTCTGGTGCGGTTCTGGAAGACCCGGGGGCCCCGGCCCGGTTGCATCGATTCTGGCCCCCCTGAAGGGCAGGTATACCGGTTTCCGGTCGGCCGAGACGGTGCACGCGGTTACCGACATGACAGCGCCGAGGGAAATCAAATCGGCCATCGAGGATTGGGCGCTCATAAAGTCTCCAAAGAAGTCACGAGAAGGCTCGCGGAGAAGGCGGCGAACCCGACATTTTCTGGGCGGAGTGTCTCGAAGCCGATGCTGGCGTCGATGCCTCCGGTGCCGGCCTCAACGTCGGCCGTTGCCATGTCGTGATACGCTGTCCGCACCCATTCGGCACTGTTGGTCCGGCCTGGCCCGAGGTTCGCACCCTCGTCGCATGTTCTCACAAACGTGCCGAATCGGCGTCCACCGTAGCCGTTTTGCTGGTAGTAGATGGCCTCTAGGACGTCTGTCTGAGGATCGGGCCATGTGTAAGCCGAGGCGGATGGGGGGACGAAGAAGCAGGAGAGGAGGGCGAGACAAGGTAGGAGCGTGCGGTTCAGCATTGTGTTTTCAAGTTGTGTCCAATGGCGTCTTGAAATGCAGCGGCGAGACAGGATATAAAAGCATCATGTTCTGCCATCGAAAGTCCGAGCTATGAGACCGAGCTGAGTCTTGACTGTCCTGTTAATTCCAAAAAGGTGATTTGACTGGGTGCTGGTTGAGCCGTGCCGCTTCAGTGTGCATTTGTGTCCATCCATACCACCTCGTGGCTGTAGGAGTCTTGGATGTGGCCTGTGGAGTTACCATCGCGGGAGGCAAAAGTGTGGGTGGCAGTTGCAGCACCGCCTGAATGATGGTGTATACATATATTGCGCGATATCCTCTCGCTGGCAACTGAATCCTTCTCTCAACAACCACATCTTCATCCCATTATCACAACACCACAACCCCTACCCGACTCTGTACCAACCTCCAAACGGGATGCAAGCACGTCAACGCCGTGCACCGCTAGCGGATTCATTTGGATGGCTGGTTGCACTGGATGGATGGGGGTGAACTACCAGTCGGGGGCGGGGGTGGTGGATAGATAGGGCCTGTCGCTGGTCGATGGCATTGGGTTTGGGTGTGGACTTTGCCGCTTTCACTTTGTATAGATCTCAACTAGACATGGAATAAAGAGGGTATTTGAATGTCATCCGAGACCTCGCGGTGACCCTGCCCCCTGACATTCATACTGCTTGTCGCAATAATCCTGGCAATACTCCCACACTCATACATTACGCGTCAACCGACTAACAACCATCTGGCGATTCTTGGCAGTCCGTTGGGCAAGGGGGCGTTGATACCACTGTTTGGCAAGGGGCAAATAATCCCGGCACGGAAAAGGGGGACTTTTTGTCAAGACCTTAGGACGTCTGGTCGCATTAAAAAGGGCTGATTCTCTTGTCAGGCGAAGTAATGATCCCGGACCAGTTATGATTCTCAGACATATTCCTAGCGAGGTGGCAAAGGACACAGCTTCCAGACCAAGCCGCGGCTATATTATCTCCTTCCCGTCACATCTGGCCGGTCTTTGCCTCCCCTGCACCGTAATTAACCATAGGGCGGCGATGGAGGGCGGAGCACTGCAGGATAAATATGCAGACATGCGGTTAATCTCCGACTGCAATGTGCATTGGTTACCTCTCCGAAGCTGGGGGCCTGGAAACAAATGATCTCCACGATCCGTCCAAGCCCGTCCCCGTTTGGCGGGACCATCAGGGTTGTGTCGGCAGGTAGGGAGAAAAACGCAATGACAAACTGGTAGTATTTTCGTAAACCATAGATTTTGACTACATTCCTCATGAACCCAGAGTCCTCCTCCTCCTCCTCCTCCTCCCAAACACCCCCTAGCACTTGCGCCAGTCGAGGGACACGTTGATGGTGATCTTGCCGCTGATGCGATCGACCTGTTTGCGCACACAACCATCAGCACTAGTAGCATTACCATGAGGGCACACAAAGAGGGACTTACAGCAATGAGGGCCTGGTCGCGGGTGGGCGAGATGTTGCACTGCGTGTTCATGTTCATGATGGCCGAGGTGCCGCCGCACGGCGACCACGAGACGACGTCGGGGTCGGCTTTGAGCGTGAAGGGACCCTCCTTGGGGCCGGGCAGGGCGAGCGAGTAGTACGACTGGCCCTGGATGCCGGTGAAGTCGAACGTGTTGGTGCAGAGGCCGCGGGAGCCCCTGGGGATCTGGGCGAAGCCGCTCATGTCGGTGGCGAGGGTGGAGAAGCTGCATTGTCTTGTGTCAGTGGTGTAATACTTGATACTATGGTGGACTTTGAAATTTTCATACGAGAATCCCTCATCGAACTGGAGGTTGAGCGTGAGCTTGCAGTTCTTGCGCCACTCCGAGGCCTTGGTGCCAGGGCCGGTCTGGATGATGTACTCGGAGAAGGTGATCTCCATCAGAGTCTTGGTGGCATCGATCTGGACATCGGCCGTGCCGGCCGGGCAGCCAGAGCCCAGGAGCGAGACGCCAACAACGCGGACCTTCTGGGGGACGGCGGCGTTGGGGACGGTGAGAGAGGGCGCGGCCGCCACGAGGGGGAGGAGGGCGAGGAGCGAGATGGACTTCATGGTGGATGATTGATTGTGAGTGGAAGTGGTTTGCTTTGCAAGACTGTTGATGCTGAAGATGAGGATGAGGATGTTGGGGAGATATCAGTTCTGGTTCGGCGAGAGTTGTGCTAGTCTTTATAGACGTTTCTCCGTCCTCGTCGCCGTCTTCGTCTTGGCCCTTGGAGTCTCTCTCGACCGGTGGTTCAACCCGTGGACCTCGGCCATGCCGACGATTGGCCAGGCTAGACCTGTGTCGAGCTGAGTTTGGCAGTACGGGGATATCAACACCGTCGGCGAGGGCCCGTGAGGTGGTTTCACTCTATCGTCAATCTCACCGGGCTCCTATTTTTAACCCTTGGATCGAGCCTTGTACCGGGGTTTGAGGGTTCTGGACTATATGCGCAATAAACGCGTTGCTATTGTTGTCGACTGTTTGGATTGATCCGGGGTCAAGCGACAGAACCTCATTAAGCGCAATGCACCTTCATCTCGTGTTGATGTACTTCCGTCTTACTGCATCACGACGGCATCCTTTTCCGGCTGGCTGGCACTTTGCAGCCCCCGAACGGAGCCGTAAGCACAGCCGCCCAGGCTGTCAAAACTGCGGTTAATATGTATGTAATTACGCTGCTGGACCATGGCCCGCGGCACGAGATAGAAGCTTAATTACATCTGTTATAGCAGCGTCGCTATGTCCATATCGTGTTGCTAAACTTGTCCACGGGTTCGCTTCTGGAATCCAACCTCTGCATCTAGGACCTCTTGTTGGCGATTTATTTCACGGTGCGGTGCAGACCCTAAAACGAGGGCATCAGGGCCTGAAAGTATTCAGCCATCGTCTCATATCGACCTCGCTTCGTCATTTGCCGGACCGGCTACACCGTGAGCAAGTAATTAGAGGGAGCAGCCAGGTCCCGCTTTGAAAAGACGGTTGGTCCCTACGAGCCGCGCCACTGGAAAAGCATCGGGGAAAAAAGGCCGGAACATATGGAGAAAAGTCCCTGAAATTGCTCAGCTACTACATGACCCCTGACTACCAGTGATTCTAGTAAAGGAGAACAACCCGGCTATTGGTCGAACTCGCCAGCGTAAAGCATGTCTCCAGGGTTCCCGTTGACAGTTTGCCACAGCGAGCGGGCAGTGTGTTCGAGCCCTCTCTTCGACACGTCCGCCTCGGCCAACTCCTTGTCGCCGTCTTCGCGTGCCAGCTTGACTGTTTGCTGTTAGTAATCAATTTGTTGAGGAAGGACTAAAATGAAGGACTAACCATGCAAGAACACGGCCGCCCGCTTCGCGCTAAACATGGCATGCGGCACATTGGTGGTGTTGTCAGAGTTGGCATCGCCAATCGCGTACACTCCCGGGATGTTGGTGATGAGCCCAGCGGTCTGGTCCGCCGCGAGACGGCCGCCGTAGAGCTGGACGCCCATCTCCTCGCCGACGTTGGACATCTGCTCCGAGGGAAATGCGGCCAGGAACGCGGACCTTTCAATGGGCGCGCCCTCGGCAAAGTCGACCCGGAAGAGGTCGTGCTCTGGGGTAGTAGGTAGGCTCGGGTCCTCGTGGCCGTCGGTGCCGTTCTGGAGGCGGGTGATGGACGTGATGGTGCGGTTGTCCACGGCCACGTTGTGGATCTCCAAGTACTGCTCCCACTTGGCCATTTTACCGTCTGTCGTGGTGCGCACCTCGGCCGTGTCGGTGCCGTTGACGAGGGCGACGATGTCCTTGTTGAGCGTCACCATCTCGCGGACTGCCGAGGGGACGTTGTCGAGGCTGCCGAGCAGACCCAGAGCCTGGTCCGCGTGCTCGTGGCCGTCGCACCAGGGACACCAGAAGATGCCCTGGCCCCAGTTCTCGCGGATGCCGGGGGTCAACGGCAAGACATCGCGTAGGCCCGTGGCAAGGACAATCTTGCGCGCTGTCAAGTCCGTTACGCCATGTGGGTGGGACGTGGAAACGATAAAGTGGCTGTTCTCCTCGTCTCCTGGTGTGATCTTCACAACGGTGCCGTTGGTCATGGTGACTGTTGAGTAGTGCGCGAGTTGCTGGCGAGCCGCCCAGCGGAAGTAGGCAGGTGTGACACCTGACTCAAAGATTAGTTGGAAGAGCAGCGTAGAGTGCACGGTGGGAATTACCATCAAACCCGATAACGTCGTGCATGTGTCTTGTAGCCCCGTTGCGATACTCGCCAGAGTCGATCATGAGAACCTTTCGGCGGACACGGGCGAGGCCGCTCACGGCGCTCAGGCCAGCAGGGCCGCCACCCACGACGATGGCATCGTAGTCGGTGACGAGGCCGCCATCCGCACGAGCCACGGCAGAGCCATTGGCAGCCGCCGCGAGTGCCGCGAGTGCCAGTGTAGAGAAGGCACGCATTGTGAAGGAGGGGCGCGGATGAGAAGGCAACGAGGGATCGGGGATGGAGGATCGATGGCTTGGGGAAACTTCATTGCTCGCACCAGAAGCTGCCGGGTGCACAAGATATATGTAAAAAGTCTCAGAACTGACGGGCACTGCACACCCCGGACGGATCCCCGTCCATGATCACCGCGGCCGATCCCGCGACTCTGGAGATCTTTGCCCAACGGGACACACAGTCACACGCTAGGGGATCGGCGATCGCTGCACTACCCACGACGGGTCGGCCAATCCCGCCGAGGGAAGCCGATCCCGATCCGCGCTCGGTAGGGGCTGGGATTGGCTGTTTGGCACCTCGTGTCGCTAGACCGGTCGAGACGTGTCAGTACGAAGGGGGTTGCACTCCTGCAATTGCGGTGAATTTCATGTCATACCGGCTCGTCATTTGTGCATTTGTGCAAGGATAGCAGCCAGTGGCTGCCCTGGGCCACCTGAAATCCGTTTTGGTGTCTGATTTTCACGACAATGGGTAGGTGGCTTGACCCATCGGGTGTTTGCGCATCTTGAGATCGCTCATACTTGATGATCGCTGTTGCTGCATTTTGTGTCGTTGTCGTGGTTTATGTGTGGGGGAGACTGCGAGTCTTGGGGAGGCGGGCCCACACGCGGGTGGTTTCCGTAGCAGCGCACTCACGTTTATTAGGGGCAAAGATGAGAAATCAACCAGTCAGGTGTTTGCCCTTGACACCACATCCACGGCACTCGTCTTCATAACATGACATGTTGCCGTGATCCTCGTCCTTGTGCCGTCCACAGACAGGACAGTGGTCCTTGCATTGCCAGACGGAGGTCAGTGTAACTAGGTACCCAGGTCGACTGGGGACCAATGCGCCTGCCAGCATAGCCGGCAGGGAACAGTGCTTGACCGACTGCCGTAAAGTGCTGGGCGATTGTTTGGGCGCGACTTTAAAGTTGATTCGGGTTCTGACGACCCAAAGTCATTTCCGGGACGTCGACTAAACTTGATTGTCTGCGGACACCTTCACGTTTACCTCGATGGATTGTTGCTGTTGTTGTCATTGTTGTTAACTTGTTGTCATTGTTTTCGTCATTGTTGTCGTTGTAGTTGTTGTTATAGTTGTTGGAAGACAATTTGATGGTGATCGCTATGTCTTCATGATTGTGTGTTTGAGGATGGGGAAATCGAGTGTTTCGACCTTTGGAGTTTTGACTTTTGTGGTGCGAAGTATTCTGTATCGGTGCGCAAAGGCAGGCGGCCCCTGGGGCCGGGGGCAAAGATACTGGTAGGACGAATACTTCCTGAATGGTATTTATTTTGGAATTGTCACGAGATCGTATCACGAGATCGTAAACCGTTCATAGAAAGAAATATTTCTGTCTAATGTATGTCTCCCGGCAGTCAGGCATGGATTACGGGTGAACAATGCCTTGTGCTATGCGCGGGGCTTTTGACCGAGGGGTTGTGGTCAAGGTGGGGCAGCTGCTCACAACTTGAACTGCATGAGACAACGAACTCTCGGCCAAACCAACACGTTCAACAAAACATGCCACAACTTTCCTGCCGTTTGCAAGATTGCCAGCCGAAATCGTGAGGAACAACAACAAAATGGCCTATGGTTATACACAGCGATGTCTGGCTGCGATCCACATCCTGTTCCTGTTCCACCAGGAACATGAAGTCGACGTCGCCAAGTTCAACCGGGGCTTTCTTCTCGTCGTTGAGCGCGAGCTCAAACGGGTGCAGGCAGATACATCGCTCGCCATGTTCGCAAAGACGGTGTACTGGCACGTGTGCATGAGATGCACGGCGGTATGGAATTGACCGTTTCTCCGGGTTCCATTGGAAATACAGACTGACAAACGCGTAATAGAGCCGCCAAAAGTCAGAGAGTGTCCCGAACCGGTGGCACCGTTGCTCGACGCCGAGGCACTGAAGGCCCAGATGGCCAAGGTGCGCTCCGACAAGGATAAGTGCCTGGCATATTTTGCCGAGGCCCAGAGGCAGCTCGAAGTGCATCGTAATACACTCCTCAACAACATGTCTCGTCCTAAGATGCTCAATCACGACGGCGCGCGCGTCGAGGCCGCCAAAGAACAGACAGTCGGCATTGAAAAGGACAACAACCCCCCGGTTCCGCAACCAGCGGTTGACGCCCCGCATCCAGTGCCGCCGCCCATTGGCGATCCCGAAAGCGCGCGGTTGCCCGAGAGTGCGCCGCTGTCCGAGAGCGTTCCGCCGCCTCTGCCGCTTAGTGGAGCCGTGTCGCTGTCCCCGGACGAAGTCGAGATGCTCCAGAAGCTCGCCAAGCGCGTTGGGGTCGAGGCTATTCAGGCGCAGCTCACGAAGCTTATGTAAACGGCACCTGGGGAGAGGCATTTATGAAGTCATGGTCAGGGGAAGTTGAGGAGGATCAAGCGACCGACCGCGCGAAGCAAACGCCCGTCACCCGTCGTCCACCCTCCGCGGCCATGAGTCGATATGAAGAGCGCTAATTAAATACACGCCGGGCATGCTCGAGATTGTGCCGGGACTGGGTTACTTAGGCAAATGGACTAGTTTGTCATTGCTCGTGTGTTCACTGTTCGCTCAGCCCTCTTGCCGCCTTTCCATCATGATCCTGGAGTTGGCTAAACTTAGGTAATTATAAGCGAGGCACAATAGGCTTTTGATGAAATAAAAGTCAGAAACATCAAAGCTGAATACCTACCTTCCAGGTTTATATTCAGTACCGAGGACCTGTGGTTTGGCGACAGGCAGAGCGATTTATTCTTCAATTCCCTGCTCATCGGTTTCTCCATCCCAACCCGCGCTTTGCTCAAACAGTTCCACCTACCTGTCTTGTGGACTCGCTGCAGCACTTGGGTTTTGCCCTGACTCTCCTCGGCGGAATCCTGCTTATGAGTGCATTCTCCATACTGCGAGCAGGTGATTCCAATTCGTCATCTTTACCAGCCGCGCGACTCAGAGGCATAATAGGCCCTAAGCAGCCAGGTATGTGTGAAACTCGGCCATTTCCATATCCACTTCCAGATCTTTCAAACGTATACTTAACAAAACCCACAATCCAGGTCAACATCCCTCCCTCCTGCATCTCACGATTGAGGATGCCTCCCACGGTCTATAATCGGGTCGTTTCACGTCCGTCGACCTCACCAAAGCCTACCTCGCCAGAATCACCGAGGCTTTCGAGTTCAATTCCGTGCTGCAGGTCAACCCCGATGCACTGGATGTGGCCCGACAATTGGACGAGGAGCGAAGCCCGCTGCCGAGTCATCGGTCATAGCCAAGCTGCGAGAAGCTGGCGTCAATATCCTGGGCAAGACCAACCTCCTTGAGTGGGCCAACTTTAGAGGTTTGAACGTCAGTTCGGGATGGAGCCCGAGGGGTGGTCAGACGTTGGGTGCATAGGTACCATCAGGTCCCCAATCACAAGCAGACGGAAGCAACGACACCACACTGTGTCTTCGAGGGATCAGCGTTGACACTGTTCGGGAGGTAGGCTCATGCGATGACGAAACGACCGGGGGGCTAGGATGATATGCCCACCCAAACCTGGCAGAATTTCATCAACTCGAATACCTTGGGTTCTCATACCCCTAGGTCTCAAACCCTAACAATCCAATTTCCCCTCGAGCTATTAACCCAATTGCACATGCTCCAACCAACCGGCAAGACGATCCATCTCCTTCACCCCCGAGACCTTGTCAGTATACGTATTCGAGTCGTGAGCCTTCTTGTCCGACACCTTCTCCTCGAGCACCTGCACCACAGCCGCATAGACACGGCCTTTCATCCGGCCCAAGATTTCACACCAGTCCCTCCTCGCACGCTCGATACTACTAGTAGTAATCGCCGAGTCCTCCCCCCCGACATAATACATATCCGGCAGTCTCCAGTTCAGGTACGTGTTTGGATGCCCCGACCGGAAGCGGACGGGCGTGGCAATGACATGAAAGTACTCCTGGCACAGCCGGCAGACGGGCTTGCTGGTGCCGATGTAGCGCCAGTTGTGGAAGAACCGGTAGGCCTGGATGCCGCCCTCGGTGCGCGCCAGCCAGTCGTGCAGCAGCATCTCGGCGTGCACGATGGGGTCGAGCGCTCTGGTCTTCCACTGCCGCTCCAGCTTGGAGTCGAGCAGGTACTGCTGCAGCGCGGCCGCGTGCTGCTTGTACGCGTCGACCTGGGCCTGCGTGCAGCCCGGCGCGCGGTGCATGATGGCTTCGGTGGTCATGGGGTTGAGGTTCAGCGCCTCGGCCGGGTACGACTGGCTGGAGCGGACCGACGCGATGTTGAAGTCGCGGAAGAGCTCCGTGTCGGCCCAGATGTGGTGCGCCTGCACGGGCGTTTGGGCCGCGTATTGGTATGCGACGAGGCGCCCCGAGACGTGGCGGACTGTTGACCAGGAGCCGCCCTTGGCCATTTTGTCATCCTCGGCGGCGCGGGCGGAAATGTATCGGCGCAGGGGTGAAGTGCTGTTTTCTCGGATGGCCTCGATGAACCGTATCATGGAATTGATGTCTGTTAATGCGTTAGCTGGCGGCCCGCCCGAGCTGGTTGGAGTTTGTGGGTATCAAACAGTTGTCACCCTTTTGACCGTCTTTGTTTGGGTCCGGGAGCATCTGCGCCAACCTTGTCATTGCGTCTCTAGCCTCCATCCCTGGTTTGGACTCGAGTTAGATCCTGCTGGCGGGTCTGAGGCAAGCTTGCTGGATGGATGGTCACATTACCCTCTACACCCGCAGCATCGCACTTTTTGATGCAGGTCGACAACTCCTTGGCGAGGGCGGTGAGGTACGACCGTACGCGGACGTTGTTCCGACTCAGTATTTCTCCCAGGAGGCGTCGTTCCATCACCTCGTCCGAGTCCCTTGTCTCGGCCTCGAGATTCGACTTGAGGATGTCGAGGAAGGCCTTGAGACCTATCCGGGCATTCTTCAAAGCAGGGGTGCGCCTGCGGTTGGATGCAAAGACGTAGCATATCCGCCCATCCCGCCATATAACGGCGAGCGCGGTGACCGTGTTGCCCTTGGGTTCAAAGTCGCAGATCTGAGCCAGCTTGTTGACCAGAGTGTGAAACATCTCCTCGGGAGATTGGTTGGGATTTGGGGGGGGCATCTGACACTTTCTGTGAAGGTCGTGAAGGGCAGATATCGGTGAGACACTCGAGTAGAACGAGCGGCGGATAGAAGGTTTTCCGTAACTTGGTCTGTTGGTTTCCATTGAGAGGCACAAGCTTGCCGGGGAAATCCAGCACGGCTGTGAAGTTGGCATCAGGTCGTGGCGGGAAAAAGTGAGAGGACTGGCAGGGGCAGCTTACCCATTGTATCACTCCCAGCTCACGAGCCCTTTTTCTTCCGGGATGATCATAAACGAACTCTGTGTTGGTGGTGAGAAAGGGGGTGTGGGTGTCCAGCACCAAAGTGGACGGGGAGAATGGATGCAACTGACGCGCGAAGCGGCTGGTTGAGCAAACGCATTAGGGGCTGTTGGTACCCGGGCGACGTAGGGGCATGCCGAAGGCCTAGTGGTGCCTGCATTTCTACCTAACGGGCAGGTCAAGATCCTAGTGGTTCTTGGTCGGCCAATCCCGCAGCTTTGGGGGCATGTTGTACAACACACACGCATAGACGGCACGGCTGGTCTTGTAGGCCTCCTGCGTTCAACATTTTTATTGGGTTCCACTCTTTTCCTTGCAGTTGATCGATGGGCCCAACTGTTTGCAGCCGGCATTCCGGCAGGTATCAAAGCCTACGACCTGCCCCCCCTGTTTTGAGGAATCCCCTTTACCTTCGCTCGTCTTAGTCCCGACCATTGTTGGGTGGTACTGACCGCAAGGATGGATCCCGGGGATGACGAAGAAGACGGAGAGGATTGCCCAGGACATCACCAGGGTGAGTGAGCGTCTTCCAGTCCCCACGGCTCCATTTCATATGCGATTCTAACGAGAGAAGACCGTTTCGCGTTCGACATGGCGTTGGAGCCTGGCCCATTTCCCGATGACGGGCTGGATGCATTTTTTGGTCAGACTGATCCTTTCACTCGCCCCTGTCTCGGAATGTACTGAACGACGATCTCAAGGTCGCGTTACCGAAAGCCCACTTACAGTGAACCCGCGAGATATCGGCATCGTTCGAAACCCCGACACGCTGGTAGACCTCGCTGCTGAAAGCAGCCAGGGTCATGATCCATGGGCTGAGGTGCATGGGGCCACAGATGACCTAGCAACTGATTTCCGGGGACACGACACCACCTCAGGCTGTATGTCGGACCATAGCTTCGGTGCAGATACGGGGTTAGCAGGTGGCCAATCCCGATCAGAGGCCTACAACAGTCCCACGCCGGCACACGAAGAGGCCCGGGCCGCCCTGGCACACATGAGAAGCCAAGTTACTCGACATTAGACGATGGGCTCCGTACCGCAGCACCCGGGGGAGGTGACTCCCCAGGCGCTACAGTCTGGCTTTTCACACAGCTCAGGGTTGGCCACCGGCCAAACGCGTATTGCATTTCCTACCATCTCTTTGCCCCACGCTCCTTTCCCCTCAGAAATGATTCAAGAACAACCATCGGACCCGATTTTGCCTCGACGTCGGCGTCCACCAGCAAGCCCGCTGATCTGCTACCTTGGGAACTGTGCTCGGAATCCCCAAACATTTACTTGGCCGGGCGCTTACAAGTTTGCTTCTTCTTTGCACCCAACTTCTTCCAAGACTAACAAATAATAGGATGCATATGAAAAGGCACACACTCCCTTACAAGTGTTCGGTTTCCGGCTGCCCTCGAGGGCTCGAGGCAAGAGGCTTCTACCAACGGCGAGACCTGGAAAAACACGAGAAGACTCACTTGGGAAGGGCTTTATTCCGTTGTCCAGTCGACGGCTGTTCCAGCAGCGCCACAAAAGAGGACAACATGGTCCGGCATCTGAATACCAAGCATGGAATGAGGGTCAAGAAGGCTGATATCGCAACACTCTGTCCACGTTCGCCCACAACTTCAGTGTCTCCATAAAATGAGGTTCAGCCGCTTCATTGGTGCTTTCTCTCATAGCGGTCGACAATGCCAAGTGCAAAGTGAGTGCTAGTAGAGTCAGCGCCTGAAATAATTAAGCCAGGATTTTGCTGCGAAAGAAGCCGGGGGAAAAGGACTTACTATGCCGTCATGGCCCAATTAAATGGCTCAGTCCTGTTAAATTCCGCCAAAGCCTCATCCAAAAGTTCCCTCGCTCGCCCGGGTTGAAGGGGATGTCACGACTACGGATCTCGTACGGCTTCTTGAGCCATACAACCCCTTCTTCTGCTCTCCCAGTAGGCATAAGCAACTGTCCATTGTGTGACGTCAATGAGCCCTGTAGCCCATTTGTTTGCTGTTCCTCGAACAGCCGCGGGGCGTCACCATCAGGCTAACACACCATGCCTACAAAGATAGATGCACTAAATCTTGGTATTGCTATGGTCCAAGTTGCCAATAGGTGGATGTGTCTCTGTCCGCAATGCCGATGAACTCGGGCTCGAAAGATTATCAAGGGCATAAAACCCGAACCGTCCGGCCCCGCGCTCCATGATATTTCCTTCTCCCGATCGACGACGAGAGCAGCAGCAGGTCCCTAATAGCGGCCGGAGTGTCGGGATGCAGAGGCACACGATCGAGCATGTCACTTCCCCAAAGGTCCAGTACACGGTCGTGGCCGCTGTCCAGCTGGCGTCTGGGTCTCGAAGCGAGGCGTGGAGCGTGGTGAGGCGGAGTGCTGATATTATACACGTCCTGCGAGAAACTGGCATCAGACACCACTGCGCCCTTGGCCAGGGCCGCGTAGGAAGAGGATAGGAGTACAAACAAGAACCCTAGGCCGAATACTCCCATCAGGACAACTTTATGCAGTGGAGGCAGAGGCAGCATCCTCAACATCGGCAGTGGCATGATGAAGATGAGAAGGTCGGTGATAAGATGCACGATGCCGTAGCCGAGCCAATACCAGAAGCGCTGGTTGCACGTCGAAATGGATTCTCGAGGATCCCAGTTTCTCGAGATTGGAAGGCAGATGGTGACGGCTCCGACGAGGCCGGCAATGGCCCAAACACCGAGGAACGCCAAGAAGATGTTACAGAGCCTTTCGAAAGTCGGGAGCGGGAAGACGCGCCGGAATTGGAGCAGGAAAGTGGACTTGAGGAGTATGATGCAGAAGTGATAGCCCAGCGTTGAGACGAAGATGAACTGCACATAAGGTCAGCCCGTCTACAGGTCTTGTTGGAGATGGAGATGGATTCAGCAGCAATGTTCGGCCGCACACACTTTTGAAAACGCAACCCTCTGCTCCATAGAAAGCGTGTCGAAGTGACGGCCGAGCCCTAGCCCGGTTGCTTCAAAAGGGGGTCATCAGCATGGATTACTAGTAATCAAAAGATTCGGGATTGGGACCGGCGCACGTACCGTAGGTGGTTACAATGACACTTGCGATGGTGGAGAACTGGGAACTGGTGTTAGAGTGCCCAGAAAGGGCAATGGGGAGGCTCGAACCAGTGTTACGGCCAAGGCGATATCATCGATCCCAGGCTTACGAAGGAGTCGGAGTCGGACGTAAAGCCGTAGAGACACGACAATCACGACCACGGAGGAACAGACGACAGCGTACGCAATTAGGCTCCGCGGGATGCTGCCGAGCCTGTTGCGGTCCATGCTGGTTCACGTTCTGGGCTTGGCCTTCGTGATGAGACACGACGATGTCTATCTCCAGGGCATAAGGGGGGTCGCGTGAGCTTCGAGGTCAGGGATATCGGGACGGATCACCAGACCTAGTGGGTACTCTATCTAGCGTAACATGGCGAGGACAATATATTGTGAGACGGCTCCAAGAATTTGGGAAATGGGGGACGAAATCCCCACTCGTAAAGATTCTGTGCGTCGTTTTTCTTTATTTTGTCGCCCAATCAAACCAGCCTCCACATGCGCCCAGGCCCCCGATAGGTAGGTAGTCCAGGGGGTTTCATCTCGTATCGCCGATCCGCGCGCTCGCCCCTTTCCAAGCTCGCCAAGCCACCGGGTCTAGTTATCCGTATTCTGTACTGAACGGCTGGGCTAGACCCGCAAATGCAATCGTGCGACCGTATCCGTATTCAGTAACCATTCGGTCAATTCATGCACCCCTACTTATTTAGAGTTGGTGATCATCTTGTCCATCGGCTCCATCCTGTATGGTTAAGTGTGCCAGGCAAAACAGGGACAAACTGATCGTATTGCCACTGTTGTGTGGTGTTGTGTGTGTCTTGGGGGAAAAGGCAGTGGTGGCCGGCTGCAACCGGAAGGATGTGCTCGGTGGGGCAGAGCCCCACCCACAACAAAATACCTAAGTGGGGGTGTTTCAAGTTGAATTGACTCGGACCGAATGGTTACAGCGAAATCAGCGCGGGGTACCTCACCCGATTTAGATTCATCTCTTCCGGTGACAGCGTCCAGTGGCTCGGCACTCGATAGCCTATATCGCTGGGCCAAAAAATAAGAAGGAAGGGCGGCGCGAATTGAACGGAGTCGCGAATAGGCGATGGTTAAACCCGATAGACGGAGTCTCTTAAGGATGTACGACCCATCGGAAGCTCCGGTGTAGGGCATCCGGACACAATTGCCCACTGGACGGCAGGAGGCGATCTATATTGATATCTCTGTTAGTGAGTAACTCGTGAGAAGTGGAGCGTATCAATGACTTTAAGGTGTGGTCCGTCGGCTTGCAAGTTCCCTTATTCTGATATCACGTCCAGGATTGGGAGTACGAACTTGGATCTGCCGGAGTTGGCAGACAAGGGGTACATCAGGCTAGGACAGGATCATCATCCTTAGTTGTTCCCGAGGGCATACTTGTGAAACCTAGGTAGGCGTAGCACTCCCGGAAAAACACAGAGCGCGGGGCCAATGACTCTCGCCTTTGGAACTCCAGGTAGTGTCTCTTCGTTCGATGAGATAACTTCGTGCTGGAAACATTTCTCTCCGGTCGGGCTCACAGCGAGCATTGTCATGGCATTGACAGCCGTCACCCTCTCGGCCGGGCGAATAAAGTGATGATCGGAATCCCAGTCCGGGTACCAGAGTGGTATCATGATATTACCAACTTGTGTCTCCTTGGGGCCAATGCCATAACCCCGACGAGCCTCTGATTTCGGCTCAAGCGGATTCAGCACAAACAGGGAAAACTCCCGCAGGAGGGAGGCCAGATTCCTCAAAGAGTCCAGTATTTTGAGGTTTGACCGCTCTGGCAGCTTCCGGCGAATTTCGTCCAGGTAGTTGTCGAAGGATGGGGTATTGAGAGCCTGGTCTTCCTGGTCATGTCTTGGGGAACGAAATCCTACGATGGCTTTGATCAGAGAGGAGAATGTGAGGTTATGCGCAATTTCATCGGGGCCCCCCGTAAAAAGCTCGCATAAGACTGCGATAACTCGCTTCGCACTCTGCTCCTCGTTCTCTGGGAGTTGCAAAAGGCTTTTTGCAAGCGTGACTCGGCGGGCGTGCAGCCTTGTAATCAAGGGATGCTCATAGATTTGCAGAGCTGCGTGGTGGAATCCCAAGGTACCTGGTAGGTAGGTACTCATCGCACTACCCCGTCTTTGTATTTTGGCTGTTGGTTTTCCAACATATCCATGATTCCAAGCTAAAAACACCACACAAACATGCTTGATTCGGCCAAGTCTGAGGGTCGCCTCCGTGGGGGCCAAAGTCACCACCTCCTCCGCGCACACTACAGAATACCAGGTACCTGGTAGTTACCGCGTACTCGGCTAAGCTAGGCTATAATAGGCGATCAGGCTATATCCGTAGGCCCGATGGTCTTTCTTCAAAGCCCTCAATCAAGACCAATTAACGGTGAGATCCAAATGTCGTGTTCGGTTGCCTGTAACTGTTACATTCAGGAATATGCACCACGCGGCCCGGGCGGGGTAACCGGAAGCCTGGTCCCAGCGGGCTGCCTCTTGTTCTTGATAACTGGAATCCAGCGCTTACCTAGCATCCTGTACGCGGACACTACAGCCCAATCGTGCTTCCCAATATGAAAACAACCGTCTTCCTGTCAGCAGCCTTTGCAACGGCCGCGTATGCTCAGAATGCCAGCACCTTTGTCAATCCAGCAGTGCCAACGGGGCAGCCTATCCCAGGGAACTACTCCGGGGGCTTGCGGCCCCAGGTCCACTACTCGCCGCCACAGTTCTTCATGAACGACCCCAACGGCTTGTTCGTCGATGCCGACGGCACCTACCATCTCTACTACCAGTACAACCCTACCGGCATCGGGGCGGGAAACCAACACTGGGGCCATGCGACGAGCCGCGATCTCTACCATTGGGAGAACCAGCAGATCGCCCTCTTCCCGCCCGAGGAGAGCGTCTTTGTGTTTTCCGGGAGCGCCGTGGTTGACGTGAACAACACGTCCGGCTTCTTCCCGAACCAGACCAACGGCGTGGTCGCCATGTTCACCCTCGCTCGCTATTATCCCAACGCCGCCGGCCCACAGACGCAGAACATTGCATACTCGCACGACGGCGGCTATACGTTTCAGTTGTATAACGGCAATCCTGTAGTAAACAGCTCCAGCACCCAATTTCGGGATCCCAAGGTCATCTGGTATGAAGAGTACTGGGTCGCCGTCATCGCCTATTCGCAGGAGTTTGCCGTTGGCATCTTCACCTCGCCCGATCTGAAGCACTGGACCTTTGCATCCAACTTTTCCTACCACGGTCTGCTCGGGGCCCAGTACGAGTGTCCTAACCTTGTGAAGCTTCCTGTTAGGGACAGCCGGGGTGCGGTGACGAGCGAGGCCTATGTCATGACGGTCTCTCTCCAGCCTGGCGCTCCGCTGGGCGGCTCCATAACGGAGTACTTCCCCGGCGATTTTAACGGGACTCACTTCATCCCGTTCGACGCGGCGACCAGGCTCACCGACTTCGCCAAGGATAACTACGCGGCCCAGTACTTCTACGGCGTGCCCGACCGGGAGGATGCCATCAGCATCGGCTGGGCGTCCAACTGGCAATACGCGCAGCAGGTACCGACGGGCAACCTGGAGGGCTGGCGGAGCGCCATGACGGCCCCGCGGGCCAACTACTTGCAGAACACGACCCGCCTCGGCCTGACCATGATAAACAAGCTTGTAGACCCGGCGCCGGTGCTCGACGTGCGCCTCAACGCGACGACCTTTGGCAACTCGTCGCTCTCGCTCGACTTCTCCCACGTCGTTTCCAACGCGCTGTACATCGAGGCCAACGTGACAGGCCTCAACACGTCGCTCGTAAGCGGCGGCGCGACGCTGAACCTCACCTTCACGTCGCCGTCGTCGGGAGAGTCGTTGCGCTCCGGCTTCTTCTTCGGAGGCGACAACCCATTCTGGATCGACCGCGGCCTGGTCCGCGGCTTCGACAACATTTTCTTCACCGACAAGTTCAGCGCCGCCAACATCTACGGCGGCAGTGGCAGTCTCAGTGGCGACGGCCTCGCGTCCTGGCGCATGCAGGCCCTCTTTGACCGTTCCATCTGCGAGTGGTTCGCCGACGGCGGCGTCCACGCTGCTACCGTGCTCTTCTACCCCACGCAGCCGCTGACGACCGTCTCCCTGGCGTCGCAGGCGCTGCCCCCCGGATCCACCGTGAGCGTCGCCATCTGGTCGCTCAAGAGCGCCTGGGCGCCATACGCGAATGAGCAGGGCACCGTGCTCGGCAATGTCTCGTCGTCGGGAGGGGGCGCCGCCGGCTCCAAGAGGCACATGATATATGAGGGCTCTTTTAGCAGCTGAAACACTTTCAGCTAGGCAGGCTGATTGCCAAGGAGTCGTCCTATATTTGAGGCCTAATAGTCTAGTTGCGTGTCTCTTTTATAGTAGTCAACAAAAAAGGCGGCGAAATCCATCAATGGGGATTAAGTCACTGACACAGATACTGAACTTGAGTTGCATTCTCACCACCACTCCGTATACGTTTCTTTTGCCTGATTAGCGCGGCAACATCTCGACCCTTCCACACATCGGCTGTACAAAAACAGGACGCCCATTCTGTCAATCCAAATCACCGCGCTTTATCTACCTGCTCCGGCAGCCCACCTCCCCAAAGTGTGTGCGGCTCGCGTGGACGGCCGCGGGCGGGTGCAGACAGACTGGGGCGGTAATTGCCTGAATAAGTGCAAGAGCGAGGCCAAGAAGAAGGGGCATGACTGCAAGGCGATCAATGATAATATTTGGAAGGGGGATTGTTGGTTGGGGTGGAGTATTTGTGATTTTGGGTGTAAGACTTGAAGGGACTCGGAGTGGGTGGGTCTCAAAGGGAGGGGGGGGGGGGGGGGGGTTGAAGTCTTTTTAGAAGAAGGGGTTCAATGTTGGGGGCTGATTGGTCTGCTGGAGGAGGGTTGAATGGAGGCCGAAGGCTTTGGGTATGTACATGTGCTTGGAACTAACAGGTATGGATGGGGGTGGTCCATTTGGATTCGACCGAGGCTTTAGTTTGTTTGTGCGCTCTATGTAGAAATACCACCATTTGCTCCTGAATGTTTACCTTTGTGTGTCTATATCCGCATCTGGAATGACAGACTTTGGGTCTCAGCTTCTTGTTTGCGGCAAAGGATCACCTGACATCACAAATGGCAGTCCATCTCGCATCGCCGGGCCGCAATTCGGCAGGTACCTACCGTAGGTAGGTAATCTGTACCTAAAGACAAAACTCGGATTTCGCAGGCTTATACCGCCCACTTCCAGCTCCCCACAGCCGTTCGTCGACATTCACCATTCATCTCCATACCTACCAAAAGTGCCGCGCTACCTATCTCCCTTTTTCGCACCCGACATCTCAAGCGTCAGGTTTCTTTCTTGGCACACCAGACACTAAATCATGCCAGCAAGCAATACACCAGGCAATACACCAGGCAATGGCGCGGCACCACCGGCCTCTGGCGGCGCCCCCGACACAAATGCAGCCGCGAGGCAGTACGCCCAGACCATCTCCGAAGATGATCTCTACCAGCGGGCGCAGACGCTCTTTGCCCCTTTATTTGCCTACCCGCCTGACCGCCCCGTGGTTTTCGTCAAGTTTGGTGGCCCCAAGAAGCAGGCCGAGGGAGACGTGCAGAGGCTCGCCTTCGACTGGCTGCGCCGAGAACGCCAGAGGAACCCGAGCTGCAACATCCATGTTCCCGAGGTCTTCAAGATGTTCACCAAAGGCAGTTTGACCTTCATCATTATGGAGCTTGTCGCAGCAATAGAGGTCCAGGAGTTTGCGAAGAAATTCGACCCTCGCACTTGGGACCACAACAAGTCTCTCTACTACGGCATGATTGCCGAAGGAGTGCATTTGCTGAGCCGCATGCCTGTCCCCACTGGCGCGACCCCAGGCCCGTTCACGCGCGCCGAACGCCGCATCAAACACCTGCTCTTCAAAGACCAGACAGCCCCAGTCGCATACCCCACCATTCAGGAGTTGCAAGACCACTTGAACAGGGTAACTATAGCTGCAACGATGAACATCGGTCGTGTCTTTGCTAAAGGCGCTTTGCAGGTTGCAGAACGCGGATACCGCAACGACCCTCACCCGCCCAAGGTCGCTCTCGAGAGACAACTGGTTTTCTGCTATACCTATTTCAATGACGAGAACTTCATGGTCACCACCGACCCCGATGGCCGTCCTCGTCTCTACATTGTTGACTTTGAACACGCCTCGTTTTTGCCGCTCAGCTTTCTCGCCTACGCTGTGTTGGAACCCGATACCCGCTGGTTTCTGTGCACTTGGATAGCGGATAGGTTTGGCGCCTCTCTTCCGCGGAACAATATTGTGGTGATGCAGAGGATATTTTACATGTTTCAAATAAGCTCATGGAAGATTGGACTCAGGAAGAAATAGTTAGTGCCCCGTTGCCGAGCCTATCCCGTTGCAGCTCTGCATACGCAAACAATGGAAGTACACAATCTCAGGGGGCAGGGTCGTTGTGCTTTGGGACATGTTGGAGAAGATGGTATGTTGGATCCACAGACACGGATCCGTCGGGGACATGATGGATTGCTGTGAAGTATGATCCCCTTGTCAGAGCATTGGAAGGCTTTCAGCGGGCCAAGTTCCCCCAAAATTGATCTTACGGGGATTTGTAGGGGCTAACCACTCCCTCGGATATCTTGGCGATTATGGAGACGCGGTCCACCGGCCCCCCGAACGGTCCGCCATCGCAGCGCTCGTGCTCAACAGGTGGCGGCGTGATCTTTTGCTTTTCCATAATTCGACGTTCTGTGCTCACCGGTCCGGAATCGTGGGTATGCGCCCGCGCGAGACACAGCAGCCATCCTGTTGGCTAAGCAGAGTAGTGTGATGAGGATGTGAGTTAGGGCTTACACTAATCTGTACTCGGTTTCATGGCGTCGCGAAGCCTCTCATTTTCCGGATCCGGAAAAGGCGATACAGCTGAAATTCCCGTTATGGATTCTGGGGAAGACGCTAGCGTCTCTTCCGGGCCAAGATCGTCGGCCTTCTCCCCACTCCCCAGGGCTATCTCACTTGAGAGTGCACATCATGTCATGGACTAGTTATTCTACGGCGTTCTCCGCGCTCTCGGCTTGTCCATCCCGGGACATAAAGTGCGCCCCCCGAGAATCGAGGATTCGGCTGCTCCCTTTCTCCCGGATCCAACCTCATAAATAGGTCCCATGTGGCTCCCCTATCCCCCCGGGACGCACTAGCATCCGATTCTCGGCACAACGAGTTCAACATCGGCCATCAGACTCGCGTCTGGCTGTCGGGAGGCCGAGACGACGACAGAGCAACAACCATGGGTTTAAGTTCGGTCCCGGATCAGTACGTCGCCCCCGTACCGCTAACGCCCAAGGAACTAGCCGCCCTCCCACACGACAATGCGGCCCCGAAGATGATCGCCAGCATCTGGTCACTGGTAGCCGTCGCCACCGCGTTTCTCATCCTGCGCATCTATTGCCGTCTGTTGAAGAGACAGAGCCTGTGGTGGGACGATGCGATCCTGATCGCTTCCTGGGTATGTGCATGCAACACACGGCACATCCGCCACGTTTTCCTTGTGTTAACAAGCCCCCCTTACAAGGTCTGCATCGTCATCGAGTCGTCCCTCCTGACGCACATCACAACCCTGGGCTACGGGCTACACATCTGGGACTTTGACCAGCGCAATATGCAGTACTTGACGCTGCCCATGAACGTGGCCGGCACCTTGTCTATCACGGCCGCCGTCTGGAGCAAGACGTCGTTCGGCATCACGCTGCTGCACGTCACCGACGGCTGGATCAAGAACACGACTTGGTTCTGCATCATCTCGATGAATATCGCCATGTCCCTGTCGGCGCTCTTCCCCCTGGATCAGCTGCGACCCGGTGCAAAAGTCGTGGGATATGACGGTGCAGGGCTCCTGCTGGGACCCCCGGGTGGTCGTGTACTACGGCATGTTCTCGGGGGGCTACTCGGCGCTGATGGATTTCACGCTCGCCTTGTTGCCGTGGAAATTCCTCTGGGGACTGCAGATGAAGCGCAAGGAGAAGATTGGCGTGGGCATTGCCATGAGCATGGGTATACTTGCTGGACTCATGGGCGTCGTCAAGACGGCCAAGATCCATACGATGCTGTCGACCGATTTTGGTAAGTCAGTCATTTCGGGTGTCTATAGTAGCACGAGCTAATTGACAAACCACAGCCGATAGCATCCCCCTCTGGGCCCGGGGCAACGCCGAGGTCTGCGCGTCCATCATCGCCGCCAGCATCCCCATGCTGCGCGTGCTCGTGCGCGACGCCCAGTCGTCCGGCCAGGACCACAGCGGCTACTACGACGACAGCGAGGTGGGCGTGACGGGCAAGAGCAGCCGATTCGTCAGCATCACGAGCAGGCCGCCCCCCGCCAATAGCGATGTCGAGCTGCACAAGCTGGGCGACGATCGTAGCGACAGGAGCATCTTGGGCAACAATGCGCAGACTTCGAATGGGATTGTGCAGGTGACGGATATCAGTATCAAGGACGATGAGGACACGGGGGGAGAAGAGGCTAGGGTAGAGGGTACAAGGGGGAACTAATGGAAAAAGAATTGTTGAGAGTCATTTGGGATATTAAGCCTTGCTGCTGATGCACTCGAGGTACACGGTTCTCTGCTTGGTGTTGCGGTCGCCGCTCTCCTCGGGCCAGCGTTGCTTTTTGCTGCGCCGAGTTCCCGCCCGAGCTTGTTCTGAACTTCAGACGTCGGTCGGCCTTCTGCAAGCCGCCAGCTGTTGGACCACAAGCAACTGGGGGAAACTCGTGGTGATGATTGTCTATGGAAAG
>MU856851.1:172769-222757 GCA_033296705.1 Chaetomidium leptoderma | reverse complement strand
TATAGAGTCTTAGTTATATTGATATTTAGGGCTGTCATTAGATAGCTAGATATATTACAAGCTATATAGTCTACGTCAAACATGCAGGCTCATTAGCCCTGATTTTATGACCAGACAACAGGTCTAACATGTAAGTGGGAAACATACTGGTGACATGCATGTCAACAGTATTGCCGCAAAGTATTATTATGTTACTTTCTCAACATACTTACTACGACCCCCCCTCCCCCTGCTAGGTATCCATTCTCTCGCCTACCCTATCACCGGTGTATCATACATATTATTAGGGGCTAGTAGCAACCCACATTTTGAACCCGGAAACCGACTGTTTTCAAGGCCATGGCAAGTTTCAAGCCCCCAAGCTAGACGACTTACACTGAAGACTCGCGGTGATTCCTCGAACGCCGGGAGATTACCCCAAGGGCACCGACGCTTAAAATGGAATCTGGAACTGCAGGGTCAACGGTGGCCGCCACCTCCTTGGAATCCCCGGACGACAAAGCCTTGTCCTCCACAGTTCCCACCAGGCCATCCATACTTTCCAACTCGCGCAGTTGCTCCTCGGTCAGTTTCCATAGGCCATCAGATCGCAAAAGGCGACCGTCCCGCGCCGCCAACAGCCCCACAACCCTCGCCATAGCCAACGCATCTAACGTCCCGGTCCACGTCGGCACGCTATAAATATACCAAAGCAGCGCCAGTATGCCGATGACTTGCAGCCCCCAGAGAACGCTGACCACAGCCAACGCCACCGTCGACAGCACTGGCGTGCGCAGCTCGACCCCCTCCGCGTACAAGATTTGGTTCGGCTTTCCCAGGTCTCGGGGCCTCGTTGAGCCGTAGGTGACAACTGCTAGCTCGAGCGTGGCCTTGCTAGCGAGGTACATGCCCGTGTTGAGGAGGCTGTCCAGGGAATCATTGCTGCGTTGAAGATCTTTGACGAGCCCATACACTCGGTCGTTAGCCCATCCGTAGTACGAAGCAAACCTCCCCTGTGAGTCGGTGCCCCTGCTCGTCTCCGGGTCCTCGGGTTCACATCGGCGGAGGTCGTCGGACATCCGCTGGAAGGGTATGGGGCTCAGGCGGCAGAGCGCTTGGGAGAGGGTATCGTTGGGTTGAGTGATGGACTGGGCGAGGTCAAAGAAGGATTCTTGCCCGAAGAGGGCGTGGGCAGTGATCGCGAGGGGGCCGGGGGCGGTGTTTAAACTGTACGCGGCGCGGTACATGTAGTCTTTGGGTTCAGGTCGCCCGTGGCGTTCTTCAAAGCGGGGGGCACTGAGGAAGGTACATGTCAGTAGCTACCTATACTCATGACTTTAGTTGGCGATACTTACTCGGTCACTTCGTCTGTAAACTCCCCCGCATTCTTCGCAGGGAACTTGAAAGTGGGCAGCAATGAGCCGAATCGCCTGCCATTGAATGAATTTCCCAGCTCGAAATATCCCATGGAAGTTTGACCGATACACCGCATCGAAAGGCCTCTGTACTTGGCGGCTCTGGGATCCGGGCTCGGCACATTGATGTACATGACCTCAGTCAAGTCCTGTCGGTTCTCGGTGTCGTTCCAGGGGCTGTCACGGCTCGTGACGCCTGGGACGCAGACCTGGACGGTCAGATTCGCATTATCATAGGAAAGATCCAGCGTATGGAGAGGAGCCCCAGGACAGCTGGCCGGAAACTCTGACGGTGCGATATCGTTGCACCACGAGCTGCTGTTCATACGTAGCGCGTGTTGTTTGTACATGCCCGTCGCTGTGTCCCGCGGCACCGCTGACGCAAAGTAGCGGCCGGGCACCAATGACCCATGGCCGAGGCCCGCATCCGACGTATCCGGGTCGTACCATGCCGTCGTCTGCCATTCGGTTGGGAAGGTGTTGATGAGAGCATGCCGCGTCTTCTCGACGGCAAGACGTCCGGGGATTTCTCTGATGCGGTGTACTGGAGGGTCTAGACCAACCACTCGGGCGCTGCTCCAAGCGTGTGGATAAATCGACGGGAATCCCTTGCCGCTTGAGAAAGCCTCTGGGAAAAGCCTGGGTTCGGTATAAACTAGGATCGCCCGGATTGGTGGTAGGATCAGGGCTGCTTTCTGTGAGTCGCTTGTCCAAGCTCGCTCTCGGCTATTCAAACTCACCCAGCAAAATGAGCAAACATCCGAGGAGATTAAGGGACGTTCTTGCCCTGTCGCCCCTCGCGAGGTTGTCATTCCCCGCGAGATAGCGACGAAGGAACCTCCGGTCCGCAAGGCCAAATAGCTGCCTTACGTTTAATGTCTTCGCCCGGTTGGTCCGCTGCGAAAACACAACGGCCGCCCGCGCCAGAAGCGCATAGATAACCGGCAGGGCAGCCAGCGCTGCGATGACATTGAGAACATCGATGAGAAAGGCCAGTCGGTGAAGATGCCCGGCTAGCTCTGGTGTCGCGACGGCCCCCGAGTCATCGTCTGACTGCCGAATCGCCCTGGACGACAAGACGCACGTCAAGATCCACGGCACGATGAGAACAACAAGGTATGCTGTCGCGATCAGCGCCGGCGTCTTGCGGTACTGGAGTGCTGCTGGTTGGGGTGGTTTCGGCATGATTGCGAATTCCCCGCCATGGGGTGGACATTGACAAATTGGTGGAGATTGGCGGAGCACCGATGGTCCCAGGCAGGCAACGGCAACCTTTTAAGGACAATATTCTGCCAAGGTGGACCTGCGTTTAGTTACCCTTGGACGCGTGACATTCTACGGAAACCATCTGGGCTCTCAAAATCCTTCGCGGCCATCCTGACGGCGTGGTTGGTTGATTAACGACATTGAACTGGGCCTGCCAAGGGGGCGGAGGTGCCGAACTCCCGCCCAGTTCAATGCAGCGCTTGGCAAGGAGATGATCTGGGGAAAGGGGCCCATGAAGATGAATGAAAAGACGGCTGCTACTGTGTAGTATAGAAGGAACCTTGAAGAATGGGATATTTACTAGTACTAGTATATAGAGCGGTACGACAGAAAAGCAAGCTGTGAAATCGGTGGCAACAATGTTAGCACTCACATGGCTCGTAGTTTTGGTTACTATTGAAGTTGGCCTGGTGAGCGATTAGGTGCTAGTACTTCGTAGTTCGTACCTGATAGTAGGTAGTCTGCGTATACCCCTAAATTACTACTAGTGCCTTTGTCTTACATCAAACCCACATTTCAAGGTACATTATTTTCGTCCAAGTCCTCATCCTCCTCGGCCAGTGCTGTGTTGTACAGCCTTGCGAAAGCCGAGCCTGGCACGTCGAGGAGGTTATACGGACTATCAAACTCGACGAGCCTTCCAGCGTCCAACACGGCCACCTTGTCAAAGTCCATGATGGTCTCGATTCTATGCGCCACAGCGATGATGGTGTGGTTGGCGAACTTCCTTCGGATGAGGCGTTGCATCGTCTCTTCAGTCTTTGCGTCGATACTGAGAAGTAGGTAAGTGAGCTGAGCTACGCAATCGGGCAAATAGGGGTTGTGATAAAAGGGGAAAAGAAAGACCTTACCTGCTTGTGGCCTCGTCCAAGATGAGAATGGTGCTAGGTCGGAGCATGGCGCGAGCGAGACAGAACAGCTGTTTCTGCCCGACAGACATGTTCAAGGCGTCGACATCGGCATCTAAGCCACCATTCTTGTCGACTGCCTCCATCACCTGTACACATTGGAGGGCCGCAACAATGTCTTCATCCGAGGCAGAACCCATAGGATCGGCATTGAGGCGCACTGAGCCCTTGAGGAGAAAAGGGTGCTGAGGCACGGCGACAATCCGACTACGGACCTCTTGCCTCGGGAGAGTGGCAATGTCCACCCCATCCACACGGATGGCCCCGCCTTGCAGGTCCACGAGGCGGAACAGACTCATGATAAGGGAAGTCTTCCCACTGCCAGTCCTCCCGCAAACACCAATTTTCTCACCGGCCTTGATTGAAATGGACACATCTTTCAAGACGAGGTCATATCGGCTGTTTTGTGCGTTAGCGTGAACCTGATCCTAGCCCATAGTTGCGAGAAACTTACCTGTAGGCGGCAGATAGATTCTCAAACTCAATGGCGCCGGCCGAAGGCCATCCCGGCGGCGGCATCTCCTTTTCCTCAGGCTGGTCCTCCGGCACCGCGGTCTCAGTAAAGCTCCTAATGCGGGCGACCGAGCCGATGTGCGTCTCGAGAGTGGTCCAGAAGGTGACCAGCAGCTTGATGTTTTGACTGAACTGAATCACATTGAGCAGTGCGAGGCCGACGCCGCCAGCAGCCATAGTGCCGCGGAGCTGAACCACTAGCACCATCAGCAACACAGCAACGGCGGCGACGACCAGATCCAGAACAAGGGTTAGCCAGCGCTGGACGGCGAACAGGAGATAGAAGGGTCGCTGCGACCGATCCAACAGTTCGTGATTTCTGTCGTTCAGTTTGTCCTGCCACCCGAAAGCGCGGATGGTGGCGATCCCGTTGAGAGACTCCTCAAACAACGAGTAGAGCGGGGCCTTGGTCTCGATGTCCATCAAACGTAGCTGTCGCGAGGTGCGCAGGTACACTTTCTGGATGAGATACAATGCCAGTAGCACGATGGGAAACGAGATGGCCGCGTAGACGGACCCATAGCCAATGAGCGCCATCTGCGCAAGGCAGAGGACAAATGCTGTGACAATGTTAGGGTTGATAACTGAGGGAACAGAGACAGGGGCTCGTAATTACTGGCGAAAGTGTTGAGTGCAGCAGTGGGCAGTTCCATGTCTATCAGCTGCAGGTCTTGGCTGAAGCGGTTCAAGGTGACACCGGAATCTGTGTTGACGAAGAACGACATGGGCGCGCTGAGGACTGTGTTGAGTAGCGCAAGGTGGAACTTTTCTCCTGACAGCGGCACCATCGTGATGATCATTTGCCTGTGAGTGTTGGTTTAGTATGATTCTAGTATGGGTTGCGGAAAACATGTACTCACCAGCAGCTTATGAACAAGCACACAATACCAATGCCTCCCAACATGGCATATATTCCAAGCCAATAGCCCAACCTGCCGTTGGGATCGGATTCGTTGTAGGCCGCCCACCACTGCACCCAGATAGCTATTCAAGGCTAGTCAGCAACTCGGCATATCCACGGGCGTGCCACGCATTTGGGGGATGCAAGGAGCAGTAGACCTACTCGGAAACGAGAGGCAGAAAACAAAGCCGATAATAGCAAAGACAAAGATGAGACTAGCCCACCAGCCGACAGACCTGACGTAGTAGAGGTATATCTGCACGTCACCAGTTCGCCTGCTTGTCCCATCCTCTCTATTTCCTGGGCACGCAGTTTCGCTGGAGTTTAGCGACGCGCCGGAATCTGATTCCTTGAGTTCAGCGGTGGCCATGCCCTGTTGTTCCTTGGCAAGATCGACCTGAACTATTGCATCGTCCTCCTCGGGGATATAACTCCAGTCGGCACGAGGCAGGGAAAACGAGGACACGTAGCCCCCGGTATCATTGAGGTCAGAAAATGTGCCCTGGGCGCTGATCTCCCCATTTGGACTAAAGCACACGATGTGATCCGAGTACGGGAGACGTTTGGCTGAAGAGAGAGCGAATTAGCAGGTTGCCGACGGCATAAACTGTTGACAAGACCCCCGGGGCTTTTATCAGTAAATTCAAACCTACCTGACGACGAAACGACCAGCACGGTGGAATGCATCTCGCGGAGGATTCCCTCTTTGCCGAGGAGACTGTGGAAGACGTGGTGCTCTGTAGTCGTGTCAAGCCCACCTAGGACGTCGTCCATGATGACAATCTTCCTTCGAGCATAGACCGCGCGAGCCAGGGCCTAGAGGACGGAATCAGTGCTACTCCTAAGGGAAAATGTGGATGAATCGCAGCCTTACAATGCGCTGACTTTGCCCGCCGCTTAGGGCAATTCCCCCACTCCCGATCCGAGACGAATCACCCATGGGCAGCTCTCGGAAGTCTCTTCGGAGCGCGCAGGCATGCACAACACGGTCATACCACTTCTCATCGACCTCTTCGCAGCCTATAATAGCCTGCCGGACTGTACCGTTCATGTGCCAGGGGTCCTGGGCGCAATAGGCGATGCTGCTTGACCCAAGGCGCACCGAGCCTGCTAGGGCAGGGACCTCGCCTAGGAGGGCCTGCATCAATGTCGATTTGCCACAGCCGACTGGGCCAACAACCATGGTGAGCTTCTGCCATGGAATGGACAACGTGATTCCCTTGAGGAGGGGCTCCTTGGTTGGGTCCCATCCGAAGTTACCGCCATGAACCGCAATGGCGTCGGGAGCTGAATTGTCAAACTTAGGCTTCTCGGACTCGTCCTCCGACTGGTGCATGTCTGCCCGCTCCTCCGATTCGAGAAATTGCTGGATGCGGACGAAGCTGCCGACGCCCCCCAGGAAAGCCGCCAGGGCCATAACTAGAGAGGCCAGCGGCTCCGAGAGCAGCGCGAAAAGTGACAGCGCTGTAAAGACACGTGCCGTATCCAAGGTTGTGTCGCCGCTGTCGCGGGCACGGACCGAGAAGACGGTAAACGTCAAGACCGGTGCGAACACTTGGGTGACGTAGGCTGAAGAGCGGAATCAGCTACCGTTTCTACCAGTCTTCTTGTTGAAAGGCGGTACTCACCGAAAACCATGTTCCAGATGATCAGCTTCCGGAACTTCTTCGAAATGCGCAGCTCGTCGACCCGCAGCTGTTGCAAACTAGAGAGCAGCGTGTCCTTCAAACCGCACATCTTGACGCCTTTCATGGATGCCAACATGGCCGAGGTGGCCGAGATGCGTCTCTCGATGGCCTCGAGCCACATAGCCTGACGGGACATGATGAAGTTCATGGCAAATATGGACCCCAGTAATGACACTAACGCTGGTTAGCCGGGGGGCACTATTTCCATTGTAAAGGTCACTGAGAAAGGGGACATACGGATGCACACTGCGACAGGCACAGCACATGCGACACCCAGCTGCTGCTCGAGGAGATAAATAGCAACGCCAACTTCAATGGCGTTACCCCATATCTCGTGCATTGTCTGCCAACCTTGGACGATACGCTCAATGTCGGCACTCATGAGCGTCATGGACGTTGCAGGGTCAATGTCCTTGAGGCTCAGGGTGCCCGTCTTGCGATAGATGAGGGAGACGAGACCGCCGCGCATCATAGCAATGGTGCGGTAAGTTCGGTGCTGGTATTGGCCCATGGAGACCTGGAGGTCGAGTCAGCAATCCGCAAGGGGGGCATGTAATCAATACATCTGTGGGGCTTACCGCAATACCAACATAGACCAAGAAGTAGGCGCCAACAAGGCCGTAGCCCCTCTGTGTCGTTTCATCGGTGATCGGTTCTTGGGACAGCTTGATGGCGTGGTTGATGAGAAACGGCTGGCAGAATGAGAGGGCAGTGAGACAGGCACGTGGTGGAATGGTTTGGAGGACAGGCCAGCTCAGTACACCGTAAGATACCCCCAAGAGGGAGTACGGCGACTTCGAAGCGACTGTTACCAGCGAGTGTAAGTCAACGAGAGCAAGAACAAGAAAGATAGAAAATAGAAGCAAGGAGGAGAAAACAAGAACTCACCCGAACTCCAAGCTTCCCGAAAACGCGTGTAACAGTACGAAGCCTGAATATGCTTGTCCAACACATACAGGTCGTCAACGTCTAGCTCCCGGCCAAAGCCCTGGCGGAAAAGGGGGTTCAGCCACCAGAAGAAGGACCGGCTGTAGATGCTGCTAGTAGCCTCAGGCGGGTATGCCCGATACTCGGGACGCAGAAGCCGACGCTTGTCCAGCGCCTCGAGCACGAGCACGATGGACTTGACCACAATGGTCGCGACCGAGATGTAGGCAATTGCATGATTTGGTTGGTCCGCAGCGCGGAGCCAGAGGGTCCTCGCGTGGGCGATGTCAAACATGAGGGTGGAAAGCAGGTATGTGTTGAGAATGGAGGAAGGCCTGACGGCACGGGTGTGCTCGGCGTACGAAAAAAGAAAGACGGCAAGGGTGGAGAGAAGTGTGAAGGCAGCGGCGGGCAGAGTTGTCCGTGTCCGGGACGCTGACTGAGTTGCCCAGAGGATCAGTGCGGTAAGCTGTAATGCACCGAGGACTGTCCAAGCAGACTGTGGGCTGTTAGTGAATGGTTAACAACGGCTTGGCACAGGACTCGTACTTACAATCTTGACAGCTGCCGAGCGGTTGCCATTCGCCACTTTCTTAGCGCGCTTCAAGAGGTACCAGACACGCGGAGGAACCACGAGGAGGAGGAGGCCCGCTGGCACAAGAGTGAGAATCGTCTCCTCAAACAGAAGCGTGAAGTCGAATCCGCCCCGACAGTCGCCGGCGTGAGGGCCAAACGAGTCGTCGAGACGAGCACACGCAGAGGGAGACGATTGGGCCATGGCCGCGTCAAAGGCGCAAAGGCAAAAATAAAGTGCTATAGCTGGGGAGAAACCCAAGGGGCAGGAAACGGGGGGAATGAAAATCTTCGATCGACAAGAACACCCCAGAGCGCGGGGAACAAGGTCCTGGGTTGCAGGGCTACATATTGATTTTCCTCGCCTCATCCTTTTCAAACTCACTTTTCCTGGTTCCCTTGGCGGGCTTGGGCCCGACGATCCGGGCGAGGGAGCAGGGCAGGGACGCAAGGTTTGCTTCGGCAGGTTGACGGCCAAACTGATTCCACGGCCCCGGAAAACATGACAACGCATAAAAGGCCATAATGGCCTCCACAACAAGGAATTGGACTATAGGTGTGCTTGACAGTGTACCCGGAGCTCCCGATGGTCAGCCACCTGCGTCGATATGCAGCCGGGAAACGAGGCAAATGCGACTCTGGATACCGGCACCCGTCTTTCCCACAAGCTGCAGCCAGGGAACACGGCACGGGAATCCTGTTTCCCAGCCTCTGCCCTCGGTTACGGAAACTCTCTGACCAAGTTCGCCGACCTGAGCCGTTGGCAGACCTTGGCAGGCCGACTCGCCGATCTCCGCCCCGGCGCGAGAAAAGTCGGCATTCGTGCTCAGCGTAGCATATGCGGTCAGTGGCGTTAGGGCAGCCCAGAAATTGCCCCCCCGTGGTAATGCACGTTCAGCCGCGTCTGTGGGTGGCTTCAGCATCCCGTTTGGGGCTCTCGAGCTGTCGCTCCGCCTGCAACATGCGGTTGGTTATATCCAGAAGGCCGACTGCCATTCGATGACGGGCCAGGGATACGCCGGAGCCCCCTTGGCTTATTGGCCACCTCATCAAAAACCCGGGCTGATCGACAGAGCCGTTACCCGTCGTGGGGCCCCGGGTAGATTGCCGCTGCAGCTAGCTGAGCGGCCCCCTGCACGGCAAACCCTGTTCCCCTGCATCTGAGCTGGCCCAGCTGGGCCAGGCTTGACGTCTCCCGCCATCGAGACTCGAGATGAACACATACACGTGTTGATCTACCTGCCCAATGCCGTAAGCTCCATGTCGATCACTTCTCGGCCACCTGAGAGTTTATCCAGGGGGAAAGGTATTCTGGCGATTTTCGGTGATTTTCGGGCAGGATGTTTGACATGACTAAAAATAACTGGTTGTCAAATTTTGCCAGATGTCACCCAATACTGCTACGGGAGCCACCAGTGATGTTTGTTCTTACGCCGATTCTATACCCTCCTCCTCTTCGGAAGGGCGAGAAGCAAGGAAAAAAAGAAGCCACAGCCTACAGGCAGCGGAGGAAAGGGCAGAAAGCCGAGTTAAGCCTATAACTACCAGATTCGTCTTGGCCCGAATAATCGTCCCAGTTTTTATTCCCTGCCATGACGATTGTTCCTAGTGAGACATCTGGCTGGCTGTTCCTGAATCAGAAACCGTCTCTCAACTCTTTTGCTCCGACAGTGTCTCACATTTAGCAAACACGCCGCCCTCTCCATTGGCAACATAGCCACTTCGTGCTGTTTACCCACTCAACGCGGCCAACCTCGATATCCTCATTTTTATCCACTAACTCATCATCTTACCCTACCGTTTACTTTGGGCACCACTGGTCCGATACTCTGTTGTTGAGATACCACCATCATTAATCATGAACTCCACCACCGCGATCAATGACTGGGAAACGTATCTGGATGGCTTGACGCCCTGCCGGTTCCCGCGGTTCACCCGCCCAGTCAAGGATACCGCTACTCCGCTGCGACAAACCCCATCAGCCCGAGTAGGTATCGAGCAGGCGGACAAACTGCTGGCGCTGTCTACGGCGGACCCCGACGGGCTGGCGGCAGTGCTCGCCACGGCATGGGCGTTGTTACTGCAATGCTATACCGGCCAAGACGACGTGAGCTTCAGCTTCCAGCGCGGCGGCGGGGATGTCACCAGTGAAGCCGTTGTTGCCCGCTTCCTCCTCGACGGCGACTCGGGAACCGTTTCGGAGACGTTGGTCCGTGCCCAGGCGGCCCTTGCTGGCGATCTCCCTCCGGTATCCACCCGGCTCCTCCGTGCGGGAGGCTCGGGCCAACCCCTGTTTGACACGGCGATCGTGTTGCGGGATTTTACCGAGAGATCGGCGCCTAGCCCTATTTCAGAACCGGTACGTCATCATCCCTTCAAGCACGCTTTCGGGTTTAACCCTAACCCTTAGCCCCTTTTACGATGGTGGTTGACAAGAAAAGCAGCAAAATCAGAAACTCCGGCTCTTGGCAAAGCGAGGCGACGACAGCCTGAGCTTGTTCCTGGAATGGAGCAGCACTCCACTTGGCATAACCGCGACGCAGGGCACACTGGTGGCTAGCACGCTGAACAAGCTCCTGTCGGGCATTCTCGCATGTCCCCCAAACGCGCCCCTGAGATCGCTGAACTGCTTGAGCCAAGTAAATCTGGACCAGGTTTGCGCGTGGAATGACAGCTACTCCATCCATCCAGTTGAGCGGTGCGTCCATGATGTGATTGCGGACCAGGTTCTTGAGCGTCCTGATGCCGAGGCTGTCTGTGCCTGGGACGGCTCGCTTACATATCGCGAGCTGGATGCTGTGACCGGCCGCTTGGCTGCCCGGCTTGTGGCACTTGGTGTTGGACGCGAGGTTTTGGTACCACTATGTTTTGAGAAATCGGTTCGTCCTTTCCTCCTCTTCCCCTGTTTCCTGCAAGTCACTTACCTAACTGGCTTGATAAACAGAAATGGACACCAATAGCAATGCTCGCGGTGCTGAGAGCAGGGGGTGCGTTTGTGCCACTGGACCCGTCTCATCCCGTCGAAAGGCTTCGGGGCCTCTGCGACTCGGTCGGAGCGCAACTCTTGCTGTGTTCTGGCCACCTCGTCCAGACGCTCGCTGGCGTGGTGGAGACGGTGCTGCCCGTAGACGACAGCACTATCACCGACTCTGACGGTATTAATGCCGTGAGCCTTCCCGTCACCTCCGGCACCAACGCGGCATACGTTATTTTTACATCCGGGTCTACTGGAAAACCAAAGGTAAGCAAATCGATAGACAGCTTTCCGCGACGGTTGGCCTAACGTTGTGTTAAAACCAGGGCACGGTAATCGAACACCGAGCATTCTGCTCCAGCGCCCGGGCACACGCTCCAGCACTGCGGATCGACGGCACCTGCCGGGTTTTGCAGTTCGCCGCGCACACCTTCGATGCCAGCCTGGTCGAGATCCTCACACCGCTCATGGTTGGAGGCTGTGTGTGTGTTCCCAGCGAGCATGATCGGCTCAACGATCTCGCTGGAGCGATGAATCGCATGGGCGTTGACCACGCCGTGCTGACGCCTTCATTTATCAACTTCCTTACACCGGCCACCGTGCCCGGGTTGCGCAGGCTCGTTCTCGCGGGTGAAGCCATGTCGCCTTCACACGTCAGCACATGGTCTCACATCGAACTCGTCAACGGCTATGGGCCGGCGGAGAGCTCTGTCGCGGCAGTCGTCAACTCACGCGTCGGGCCCGAAACCGAGGCCACCGACATTGGTATGCCGTGCGGCGTGAGGGTTTGGCTTGTGGATCTTGCCGACCATCATCGCCTGGTGCCCGTTGGATGTGTGGGTGAGATGATCCTAGAGGGACCGAGTCTGGCGAGGGGGTATCTGAACGACCCTGGCAAGACGGAGGAGAGTTTTGTCTCTGATCTCGCTTGGGCACAACACACCTCAGATAGGCGCCACACTGGCCGTCGCTTTTACAAGACCGGTGACTTGGCGCGGTACAACTCGGCCGTGGGCTCTCTGAGCTACGTCGGGAGAAAGGACACGCAGATCAAGCTTCACGGTCAGCGCATCGAGCTCGGCGAGATTGAACACCATCTGGCTGTCGATGAGAGTGTACAGCACGCCCTAGTTCTTCTCCCGAAGCAGGGCCCACTGGCCAAGCGGCTAATCACCATTCTCTCGCTTTCGGATCTCGCTGTTGCTGCCGCCAACAGCAAGCAGACTAACGGGACAGTCATGAAACTGACCGAACACCCATCCCTGACCGAACCCATCTTGCAGCGCATCCGCATGCGGCTGGAGAAACGCCTCCCTGCGTACATGGTGCCATCGACATGGTTGTGCGTCGAGGCCATTCCCATGCTGCCCTCACGGAAGATGGACCGCAAGACGGTGGCCACATGGGTCGGGAGTGTCCTCACTGCTGAGCAGTGTCAGGAGATCATCCGAGGCCACCACGCTTCCGAGCCCAATGCGACCCCTGAAGACGGCGGGAACAACGACATGCTCCCAACTGAGGTGGAGACGAAGCTCCGTGACATTTGGAGCCTGGTCTTGAACTTCCCCGCGGACCAGATCAATCCCAGTGACCGCAGCTTCCTCAGCCTGGGCGGCGATTCTATCTCAGCCATGGCTTGCGCGAGCCACGCCAAGAAGGCACGACTTGGAGTATCGGTGCAGGATGTCCTCAAGGCCAAATCCCTGAGACAACTGGCCGCTGTCGCCAAGCCCATGGATCAAACTCGTGAGGAGCAAGGCGACAGTGACCACGAACTCGAAGGTGCTCTCAACACGCCCTTCGAGCTCACCCCAATCCAGCAGCTGCATTTCGAGGCCCGAGCCGAGGCTCAGGGTGATGAGCACTTCAACCAAAGCTTTTGTTTGCGTCTTGCGCGCCGCGTGGATGAGGCCGCCATCCGAGAAGCCCTCGAGATTGTCGTAGGACGCCACGCCATGCTCAGGGCCCGCTTTGCACCAGGAGAAGGCGGACAGTGGAAGCAGTGCATCACAGCCGACGTGGAGGCATCCTACCGCTTCCGGACACATACAATACTCTCCCGTGCTGAAGCTGATGCCGGCATAGCCAGCGCCCAGGGTTGCCTGAACGTGCGTCAAGGCCCCCTTTTTGCGACAGAACTCTTTTCCTTGCAGGAGAGCGGCGAGCAGATCCTGTTCATGACGGTGCATCACCTTGTCGTCGATCTCGTGTCTTGGCGGGTGATCCTCGAGGAGATAGAGGAACTGCTAAAGAACCCTCAAGCTGACAAGGTGACCCTGACTGTCCACCGGTCGCTGCCATTCCGGAAGTGGGCGGCCCTGCAGACAGATGACTGCGCAGGCACGGCTCTCAGCCAGGTTCTCCCCGGTGCTGACCAAGTCCCCACCGCACAATTCGCCTACTGGGGGATGAACGACCAACCCAACCTGTACGGCGACGTGGCCTGTGAGGGCTTCGAGGTTGACGCAGCTACTACAACCACTCTGCTCAACGAGTGCCACAACCCTTTCGGCACCGAGACTGTTGAACTACTCCTGGCGGCCCTCATCTGGTCGTTCCAATCCACCTTCACAGACCGTTCCGCCCCTGCCATTTTCAACGAAGGCCACGGTCGTGAACCGCCTCAAGAGGAGATTGACATTGCCCGCACGATCGGATGGTTCACCACGCTTTTCCCAGTTGCCCTCTCCTCCCCAGCCACCTTCGCCGATGCCCTCATCCAGACCAAGGACCTCCGCCGCCGCGTCCCAGGCAACGGACGGCCGTACTTCGCCACACGATTCCACAAACCCGAGGGCCGCGAGCGCTGGGGGCCCCACCACAGGGACATGGAGGTCTCGTTCAACTTTCTCGGCCGCTACCAACAACTGGAGCGCGCTGGCGCCTTGTTCCAACCCGCCGAAGGCGCCCTCATGGCCGGCGAGGCCCATCCGGGCAGTCCAACGGCAGACTTTGGACACAGGGCGCCACGCTTCTCGCTGTTTGAGATTTCGGCTGTAATCATTCACGGCGCCTTGCGGTTCGGATTTGCGTGGAATGGTGGGATGCGTCACCAGGAGCGTATTCGCGAGTGGGTTGCTGCCTGCCGTGAGGTGTTGGTTGAGGCTGCTGCTACGTTGCCCAGCTTGAAACCGAGGATCACGGCGAGTGATCTCAAGCTACTTCCGGAGCTCACCTCGGCGGATCTCGGCATCTTTGAGCGGACTCAGCTAGCGAACCTCGTCGGGGAGAGAGGTTGGGACGCTATCGAGGATGTTTACCCTACCTCACCCATCCAACAGGGCCTGTTGCTGAGCCGGACCAAGGACGGTAACTTTTATGCCGTTCGGCGAGCGTTCCAGGTCAAGGCCGGTGGTCGATATCCGAAGGCCGTGGATGCTGCGCGGGTGGTGCAGGCGTGGAAACAAGTCGTGCAGCACCACGCCCTGCTCCGGACCGTCTTCGTCGACGCCATCAGCCCCACACGGGCAGGGAGTTATGACCAGGTGGTGCTGAAAAGCGTAGAACCGCCGATGCTAGTGAGCCAGTGCCCTGGTGGCGAGAGCGAGATGCACAGCCTGGTCGAGAACATGGAGCCCATGCAGTACAGGGACGAGACGCCACAGCACCGCTTCTCCGTCCTCCACAGCAAGAACAGTCTCGTTTGCGTGTTGGAGATGAGCCACGCGATCATGGACGGCGCTTCGATGGATATCCTTCTGCGGGACCTTGGGCGCGCTTACGACGGCGCCCTCGACCGACTTCCAAAGCCGCTTTTTAGCCCCTTTGTGGCGAGATTGCAGCAGCGCAGCGTCGAGACAGATGTTGCCTTCTGGACGGCCCATCTCGCCGGCCTCGAGCCGTGTCACTTCCCTGTCCTAAATGACGGCGTCAACGTGCCCGAGACGGAAAGAGAGCTGTGCACACTCCGAGTCGAGTTTCCCGGCCTGGCAGCACTGCAAGAGTTTTGCAGTGGGACGGGGTTCACCCTGCCCAACGCCTTCCACGCCGCCTGGGCTTTGACTCTGGCGTACTACACCGGCACCGACGACGTGTGCTTTGGCTTTCTCGTCTCGGGACGGGACGCTGCGCTCGAGGGTTTTGAGGATGCCGTTGGTCCCTTTATCAACATGGCCACCCAGAGAGTCAAGCTCGCCAGTGACGGAGTAGAACAGTTATCCCTGCTGCATCTTCTCGAGGTTGTGCAGCGGGACCAACTCGACTGCATGCCCTACGCTCAGACATCCCTGGCCGAGGTACAGCACGCACTCAACCTTCCAGGAGGCATGGCTCTGTTCGACACATGCATCTCTTACCGCCGTCAACAACAGAAGTTGAAAGATGCGGAAGAGTCGTTTGTATGTGAGGACTTGGGCGCCATTCATGATCCGACTGAGTATCCCATCTCGTTGAACATTGAGATGAACGACGAGGGAGGGGCTGCCATCGACCTCGACTACTGGACGGATGCAGTGGCCAGCCACCAGGCCAAACACGTCGCAGCAACCTTTTTGCAGGCACTGCGCAACATCGCCGAGCACGCCGGAACGCCCGTGTCGCAGCTGGACACGGTCCATCATACAAGCAAGGAGCATATCTGGACCTGGAATGCCAACATGCCGGCTACGACCGTGGATTGCGTGCACCGTATGGTGGAGAAGCAGGTCGCCCTCCGTCCGCAAGCCCAGGCCATCCGTGGATGGGACGGCGACTTCTCGTACGAAGAGTTGAACAATCTGGCAAATTGTCTCGCTAGTCACCTGGTCAACCTCGGTGTCGGCCCTGAGACGCTTGTTCCCGTGTGCTTCGACAAGTCGGCCTGGACGACCATCTCCATGCTCGCCGTGCTCAAGGCTGGTGGTGGAGTTGTGCCCCTTGATGCTACGCACCCCGCCTCCGCACTCGAGGGCAAAGTGGCTGATGCAGGCGCCCATATCGTGGTCGCATCCGAGGCCCGGGCAATGCTCTTTGAGGCCATGGTGCCGCACGTCGTGGCCGTTGGCCCCGAATTGCTGTCCCAACTTCCTGCAGCATCTAGCAAGGGAGAAATACAGCCAGGGGTGACCCCTGAAAACCCGGCGTTTATCATGTTCACCTCAGGCAGCACCGGAAAACCAAAAGGCGTCGTGCTCTGCCACCAAGCTCTCGTGTCAAGCGCATTCGCACACGGTTCCGCGCTGGGTCTCGGCCCGCATACGCGCTTCCTTCAGTTCGCCGCTCACACCTTTGACAACAGCCTCGAGGAGATGTTCACGACGCTCATCCACGGCGGTTGCGTGTGTGTGCCGTCGGACGCCGACCGCCTTGGTGATCTGCCTGGCGCTATCGACAGGCTCGACGCCAACTTTATGGACCTCACCCCGACAGTGGCGGCGCTGATTCGGCCCGAGCAGGTCCCCAAGATCCGGGGCATGGCCGTTGGCGGGGAGGCCCTGACACGAGAGGTTCTGGATACGTGGGGAGGCGCTGTCCCCGTGCACAACCAGTACGGCCCGAGCGAGTGCTCCATCAACTCGGCGCACAAACTGCACCTCGACAAGCACGGCGACGTTGGCAACATCGGAACCAGCGTGGGGAGCGTGTCGTGGGTGGTGGACCCCAAGGACCACAACCGCCTGGTGCCTGTCGGATGCGTGGGCGAGTTGCTCATCGAAGGTCCCATCCTTGCACGGGGATACCTCAACAAGCCTGTCGAGACGGTCAAGGCATTCATCGAAATGCCGAGGTGGGCGCCGGAGGACCCTCACCACGCTGAGAGGGCGAACCGGAGGATGTACAAGACGGGCGACCTGGTGCGGTACAACTCGGACGGCTCGCTTATTTACCTCGGACGCAAGGACACCCAGGTCAAGCTGCATGGGCAGCGCATCGAGCTGGGCGAGATTGAGCATCACGTCAAGACCCATCTGCCACCCACTGCGCAATCATCAGTCGAATTGGTAGCCCCCGGGCAGTCCAAGAAGGCGTTGGCCGTCTTTGTCTGTGTCTCCCCTTCATCCGACAAGGTGGACGAAATCCAACTCCTCCCCATGGACGCCGGCTTCAAGTCCCTCGCCCAGGCCATTGTGGGGGCCATGGCAACCCAAGTCGCCTCATACATGGTGCCCAGCCTATTTCTGCCCGTGACTCGGATGCCACTCACTTCGTCGGGCAAGTTGGATCGCCGATGCCTGCGCACCATGGCTCAGGCACTGGATGACAAGATTGCCGAATATCGCCTAGGAACCGAGACTGCTGGCGGCCGTGCTCCGGAAACACCCATGGAGAAGCACCTGCAGGAACTGTGGGCGGCCGTGCTCAACCTGACTGCCGACTCGATATCAGCCGATGACAGTTTCTTCAGCCACGGAGGTGACTCGGTCGGGGCGATGCGCTTGGCTGCGGCAGCGCGGCAGAGGGGCATTGTGCTGACCGTTGCCAACATTTTCCAGTCGCCCAAGCTCTATGAAATGGCGAACACAGTGACGGGAAGCGGTATTGATGTCGGGGGCAAGTCCGGGGACAGTTCCGCTAGCACCGTGGTCGAAGACGAACCACTGCCTGGACCAGCCGAGGCATTCTCCTTGCTCAAGGACAAAGCACCCATGACCCTCGAGCGGTTGCAGGAGCATGTGGCCACGATTTGCCACGTTGATGTTGACTCCATCGAGGACATCTACCCCTGCAACCCGTTACAGGCAGGACTGGTTGCCGCATCTCAAAGGCAGCCGGGTGCCTATGTCGCTGTCAACCTTTACGAGCTACCAGTTGGCATTGACGTCTCGCGATTCAAGAGGGCCTGGCAAGAGGTCGTGGATTCAGAGGCTATCCTTCGAACTCGTGTCGTCTTTGTCGAAAACATCGGCTTCTTGCAGGTGGTTGTTAAGGGCGAGATCAGCTGGACCACGGCAGCAAGCACAGACGGCCTCTCTGGGGCGAACCACCGACACCTGCCACCACACGACGGTGGCATCTTGTCGCGGTACACCATCCTCGGCGAGCAAAGTAGCAAGCCAACGTTTACCTGGACGGCCCATCACGCAATTTACGATGGTTGGAGCTTGCCGACGCTGCTAAGCCGGGTCGAGGCGCGGTATCGACACCCAGAGGCGCCCATAATCTCCTCGCCTCACTACTCCCGTTTTGTTGAGTACCTTTCCGGCCTCGACACCTCAGCCTCGGACGCCTTCTGGAGCGAAAAGCTATCCGGACCCGGCACCACGCACTTCCCCCAACTCCCCCACCCAGGCTACCGTGTGCAGGCCACGAGCCAGGTGTGCCGGCCAGTGCACTTCACTCGGCCCAAGGGCGCAAATCTGCCCATGGCATCGTTCCTGCGGGTGGCCTGGGCGATGGTTGTGGGCATTTACTCGTTGTCCGACGACATCGTCTTTGGCGAGATCCTCAGCGGGCGGGACATCCCTGTCGCTGGAGTCGAAGACTTGGTCGGTCCCACGCTGGCGTCTGTCCCCCGGCGCATCCGGATCGATCGTGCCATGAGCGTGCACCAGCTGCTGGCTGACGTGCAGGCGCAGCTCAGCGATGTGATTCCGCACCAGTTTGCAGGCCTGCAGCGCATCAAGGCCCTCAACCCCGCTGCTGCCGCTGCGTGTGACTTCAAGAACCTGCTGGCCATCGACATGGCCGACGATGTCGCCGAGGACAGCCTGTGGAGCAACATGACGGGCGGCGGGACGGCTCAGGGGCCCGACTTTTTCAGCCTACCGCTCAATGTCACTTGCACTCTCGGGCGCAACAACAATGGTGTGGAAGAGATCCAAGTCCGCGCCATCTTTGACGCCGAGGTGGTGCCACAATGGCAGGTTGCTCGGATGCTCGGCCAGTTTGAGACGGTGCTGTCGCGCCTCTCGGCTCCGGAGAGCCAGCGAGAGAAGGTTGGGGACGTTGACCTGCTCAGTCCGGACGACAAGGCCATGCTGCGCGAGTGGAACAAGGTCCCTGGCCTGCTGGTTGAGCGGCGAGTACACGATATGATTTGTGACGAGATGGCCCGGCAGGGCAGCGATGCGACAGCCGTCGTTGGCTGGGACGCGACCTTGTCCAACGGCGAGCTGGATGTGCTCTCGACGGCGCTAGCAGGTGAGCTTTTGTCCAAGGGTGTCGGTGCTAATGGCAGCAGATTCGTTCCGTTTTGCTTTGACAAGTCAACTTTTGCCGTGGTGGCAATGCTGGCTGTGCTCAAGGCCGGTGCCGCGTTCGTCCCCCTGGATCCTGCACATCCCGTCGGTCGACTCCGAGAAATTGTTGGGGACTGTGCGGCAGACGTGATTCTGTGCTCGCCGAAATACGAGAGCCTTTGCACCGAGGTTGTCAAGACGGTTTTGCCGGTCGATATGGCCACGCTCAAGAAATTACAAGATGCGACGACGGCGATTTCGATCCTTGAAGGTGCGTCAGCTTGTTTACTCTACCCCTGAAGGGCTTGTTTATTTGCCCCTGAAATGTGGAGACGTACTGACGAGATGCTGAACGGAAAATAGGCTGCCAACCAAACGACGCCGCATATGTTATTTTCACTTCTGGGACGACAGGAAAGCCAAAGGGGACAATCAGTACGATAACTCTCTCAGTTTTTCCTTTTTTTTCTTCTGCCAGTGGCCTCTGCCCCTGCTGTTTTGCCTTTTCAGGTTTTTCCTGGCCGCGTTGCCCCGCGTTGGTCCGTGCGCAGGCCCTGCCCTCGTCTCCCTCCCACCTGTGGGCCTCGAAGCTTCCACTTTCATCAACCACACACCGTTCATCACAGACGGTAAACAGACTCTCGCGCATTGTGCATTCTCTTTGCTACTCGGTCATGGCAATATTGAAGCCATCGCCAGTTCCATTGATTTGTGTTTTGCATTTTCATCTACATTCCCGGTTTCCCGCAAAGTTGCGACCAACCGATGGGCGGCCATCGCCCAATTCAGTGCAATGGCCGCCACGCGTTTGACGCGTTCTGCGTTCGATCAAATGCAGCCCGAGTGGCATTTGAAGTCAAATCCAACTGGCGACCTCCGCACATATTGGCAAATAATGCTGCATCCATAAAATGACTCTGACCAATATATCCAGTCTCGCATACGGCATTCTGCTCCGGCGGTGCCGCACACGGCCCAGCCATGCTCATGACGCCGCCTTTCCGCTTCCTGCAGTTCGCATCTTACACCTTCGACGCCTGTCTCGTCGAGATCCTCACTACACTCATGATGGGCGGCACTGTGTGTGTACCCCGCGAGGAGGACCGCACCAATGGCAACATCGCAACCGTCATGGAGCAGATGGGCGTCACCATGACCCTCCTCACACCTTCGTTCGCCCGAGTTCTCGATCCAGCAAGCGTCCCAAGCCTCAAGACCCTCATCCTCGGTGGCGAGGCGATGGCCCAAGGTCATCTGGCCACTTGGGCTGACAGGCTGAACCTGGTCAACGCCTATGGCCCTAGCGAGTGCGCTGTTGTCGCAACTGTGAATCCCCAGATGAGCCGCTCGTCCAACCCTGCAAACCTGGGAAGAGGCATCGGGCGTTGCTGGATCGTGGACCCACAGAACCACAACCGTCTCGCGCCCCTCGGATCCGTTGGTGAGCTGCTGGTTGAGGGCCCAACGCTATCAACGGGCTATCTGCGCAACGAGACAAAGACCCGGGAGGTATTTGTCGACAATCTCCGGTGGGCCTTGGATGCAGGCCTGCGCTATCCAGACATGGCGTCCCGGACACCTCGTCGTATGTACAAGACGGGCGATCTAGTGCGAGTGTGCGACGATGTCTCGGGTGAGATGGTGTATATGGGCCGAAAGGACGCCTCACAAGCCAAGCTCAACGGCCAGCGACTCGAGCTCGACGAAATCGTCCACCATCTGGCTGCGGATGACGCGGTCCGTCATGCTGTTGTCGTTCTACCCAGGAGTGGACCTTGTGTCAAGCGCCTGGTTGCCGTGCTCTCGCTTCGGGGAGTCACCGGCAACGCCGCCGACAAGTTTGAGTTGGTCGCTTCCAGGGAGGCGTCTTTGGCGATGGAAAAAATCCAGGAGCGATTGAGAGAGAAGTTACCAGCATACATGGTGCCCTCGACTTGGATCCTTCTGCAAGCCATACCGTTATTACCGTCTGGGAAGCTTGACCGCAACAGTGTGGCTGGGTTTGTCGAGGGCATGAGCGAGGAGACATTAGACAAGATTAACGCGGCCGACTCGACTCGCCAAGCACACGACGGCAGGAACGCATCCTCTCAACCGAACCTCCCGATCGACGAGAGGCTCAAGTCTATCTGGAGCCAAGTGCTGAACATTGCTCCCGAAAGAATCGGCCGGAACGTCTCCTTTCTGCACCTCGGAGGCGACAGCATCACCGCTATGCAGGTCATGGCCCGGTGCCGATCCCAGGGCATCACTGTCGCCGTGTCAGACATCATTGGCAGCAAATCCGTTCACGACCTCGCTCTCAGGGCCCGTGTTCCCAAGGATCAGAAGCAAGTCGCCGCAACGACCGCCAACAACGAGGATCATCACGAGTTCGACCCAGCGCCCATCCAGCAGCTGTATTTCCAGCTCATGCATGTGGGGAACAACAAAGAACGATCCGCTGGGTCACACATGCAGTTCAACCAGAGTGTGCTGCTGCGACTGGCCAAGAACACCAATTCGCACGAGCTCGGGCGCGGTCTGCATGCCCTAGTCGAGACTCACTCGATGCTCCGCGCACGATTCCGGCGTGATGGTACCGGCAACTGGCGGCAGCGGATTACGTCCGACGTCAGCGGGTCTTACCGCTTCAAGACTCACGTCATTGGGAACGTAAGCCGCATGGAGAAGCGCATTCAAACCTCACAAAGCGCGCTCGACATCCAGAAAGGGCCCCTGCTCGCAGTAGACTGGTTCAGCATCGGGAAGGACAGCCGGGAAGTCTATGTCTTCATCGCAGTCCACCACCTCGTGGTTGACGTCGTGTCTTGGGGCATCCTGCTCCAAGACATTGAGGACTTCTTGGCCACGGGTAGCCTGAAACCTCCTGTCTCGCTTTCGTTCCAAACTTGGAGTCGGGGACAGTCAGAACAGGCTCAAACAGAGAAGAACGGGCCCGGTTTGCTTCCACACCACGAGGTTTCGAACACGGATTTGGAGTATTGGGGCATGACTGGGACGCCGAACGTTCATGGCGACGTGGTCCCAGCCGGGGATGTCGAGCTCGACAATGACACGACAGCCCTGCTCCTGGGCCCCGAGTGTCATGCCCCCCTGCAGACCGAAGTACTCGATGTCCTGCTTGCCGCCCTGCTGCTGTCATACCGCAATGTATCAGGGGGCCGCCGTGGAGTGCCAACCATTTACAACGAGGGCCATGGCCGTGAGGCATGGGACGACACGATGGATCTGTCGCGGACCGTGGGATGGTTCACCACACTGTACCCGGTTCACCTACCGGATGAGTCGTCTTCTGGTAAGTTGCGTGAACGGGAGAAACGGAAACACCAAAAAGACAGTCTGCTAATCAGATCTTAGATGATGACATTCTTAGCGCCATCCGATGGGTCAAAGACTATCGGGGACGCCTGGCCGGCAAAGGTCGACCCTACTTCGCCTATCAACTTCTGACTTCCCAGGGCCGTGACGAATACGACCACGACTGGCCAGTTGAGGTTGCATTCAACTACCTTGGGCAAATGCAGCAGCTCAGCCGGACCGATACCTTCCTCCAGCCCTTTGACAGCGGCGTCGGACAGGGCGTGAACACATCTTCCGACATTGGCAACCGTGTTCCCCGTTTCGCCCTCATCGAGGTGTCGGCTGTCGTGGTCGGCGGCAAGATGAGAATGTCCTTCGCGTACAACAAGCACATGAAGCACCAGGACTCGCTCAAGCGGTGGGTCAAAGAGTGTCAATCTCTCTTGCAGGAAGCCCCACGACGGTTGATGCAACATACACCACAGAAGACCCTGGGAGCCTTCCCGCTCCTGCCCCTTGCCTACTACGGCTTGGAGAACCTGGATCAGAGACTCCGAGACGTTGGAATCCGCTTCGGTGATGTCGAGGATGTCTACCCCTGTTCTCCCATGCAACGGGGCCTGCTGCTGAGCCAGATGCGGGATCCCGAGAAATACGGATACAAGGCCGTCTTCCAAGTCGAGTCTTCACGACAGGAAGGCATTGACTCGCAGCGTCTGTGTGATGCCTGGCAAGCTGTCGTCCGCCGCCACTCGACATTGAGGACCATTTTCGTCGACACCGTGGGCGATGAGGGTCTGATGGACCAGGTCGTTCTTCGCAGCGCTCCAGGACGGATCCAAGTGATGTTATGCGGCGAGGACGAGGATGCACTACAAATGCTTCAGGCCACCAACCGCATTGACGGCAACGAGAAGAAGCCGCCACATCGCCTCTCGCTCTGCAAAACCACCAGAGGCCACATCTTTTGTCAGCTGGAGATCAGCCACGCGATCTCTGACGGCTCCTCGGTGCCGATCCTCCTTGATGATCTCGCTGACGCCTATGGTCAGGGCATGATCAACAAGCCTGTACCGTTGTATCGCGACTACATCGCCTACATTCAATCGCAACCCCGCAGCGAGAGCATCCGGTACTGGAAAGGCTACCTAGGCGGTGCAGAGCCGTGTTTGTTACCCACGCTCACGGACGGGGAGTCCGACCTGGAGCCATCACTTGGCTCACACGCCATCACCCTCGGCAGCATGTCCAAGGTCAACGACTACTGCATGAATTCGGGCATCACCCTGTCCACACTTCTGCAGTTCGTGTGGGCGCTAGTAGTCCGGTCGTACACGGGCGCAGATGAGGTGCTCTTCGGCTACCTGGCGTCCGGGCGGGACATCCCCGTCGCCAACATCGAGCAGGCCGTGGGAGCCTTCATCAACATGCTGGTCTGCCGCCTCCGCATCCCCGCCGACACCGAGGTTGGCGAAGCACTCGACATGATGCGTGGAGACCTCGCCGATGCCATGGCTCACCAAAGTTGCTCCCTCGCCGAGATGCAACACGAGCTTCGACTCCCGGGCACCGCGCTGTTCAACACGGCCTTCACCTATCAGAAACGGACAGAGGCCGGTCAGGGCCCGAGGCAGCATTCCTCCCAGTCTGCCTTACAATACCGCGTTGTGACCGCCGACGACCCGAGCGAGTATGCCGTCGCGGTCAACGTTGAGGCCACAGACAAGACGGTCGAGGTCCACTTCAGCTACTGGCAAAACATCGTCTCGGATGCCCAAATACAGAACATTGCAACCACGTTTGAGCAGGCCCTGTCTGACCTGGTCGCGGACGGCGCGGATGATCGCACCGTGGGAGAATTGGATCTCGTGGCTAGCACCGGGATCGAGCAGATCCGCTCGTGGAACAACTACGAGCTGCCGCGTGTCGAGCAGTGTGTGCACGGTGTCATTGAGCAGCATGCTCTACACCGTCCGGCCTCGACACCTGCTGTTTGTGGTTGGGATGCCTCGTTTACCTATCGCGAGCTGGACAAGGCCGCAGCTGCTCTAGCACGCCACCTGGTGGCCCATGGTGGTGTTGGGCCCGAGGTGTTTGTTCCCCTTTGCTTTGAGAAGTCGGCGTGGACTATTGTCGCGCAGCTTGCGGTCCTGAAGGCTGGTGGTGCATTCGTCAACCTCGACCCCAGTCACCCCAACAGCCGCCTCGAACAGCTCATCCAGGATGTGGGCGCCAAAACCGTCCTCTGTTCAGCGAAACACGAGGCGAAGATGAACAAAATTGCGAACCGGACCTTCGTGGTTGACGCCGAGTCCATTGCAACTCTCGGCAACACTCCAGGTGCAACAATCACCTCCGCAGCGAAGCCGTCAAACCCGGCGTACATCATCTTCACATCAGGGACGACAGGAAAGCCCAAAGGCACCGTCATCGAGCACGGCGCCTTTTGCACTGGAGGAATCGCCCACGCCAAGGCCATGTTCATGCATTCCGATTCCCGGGTTTTGCAATTTGCTTCATACACCTTCGACGCGAGCATCATGGAGACACTATCCTGCCTCCTGGTGGGCGGGTGCGTCTGCGTGCCTTCAGACGAGGAGAGAATGAACGACGTTGCGGCCGTAATCCGCAACATGGGTGTCACCTGGACGCTGCTCACGCCGTCAGTAGCGAGCACTGTCAAGCCCGAGAGTGTCACCTGCCTGAAGACCCTCGTCACCGGCGGGGAGGCCATGGCCCCTGGTCACATTTCGCGATGGGGCACTCAGTGCGCACTTGTCAATGCCTACGGGCCGACCGAATGCTCCGTCGTGGCAACCACGAGCACCAAGGTTGATGAGTCCCGGCTGGTCTGCAATAACGACCGCTCTAACATCGGGACGGCTGTTGGGGGGCGTGTCTGGGTTGTCGATCCGCATACCCCTGACCGCCTGGTGCCGGTCGGCGCAGTCGGCGAGCTGGTGGTCGAAGGCCGCCTGGTAGCCCGCGGCTATCTCAACAACAAGGAGCAAACCGAAAAGGCTTTTATCCGGTCGCCAGAGTGGGCAAGACACCCCGGCTTCCCCGAGTCCATGTGGCTCCATCGGGATAGCATGTATCGGACAGGCGATCTTGTCCGCTACAACTCAGACGGATCCATCTCGTACATCGCACGCAAGGACACCCAGATCAAGCTGAACGGCAGACGGATCGAATTGGGCGAGATTGAGTTCCATTGCAGGACGGGCCTACCAGACGATGCTCAATCTGCCGTCGAGGTGGTGTTGCCGGCCAACAACCGCACTACAACCAAGTCCCTCGCCGTCTTCTTCAGCTTCCCGAGCAAAGAAGCATCCACGCCAAAGTTTTCTCTTCTACCCATGGGCGAGCCACTCCGCAACCTCGCACTCGGCATGGAAACCCATCTCTCCAGCCACCTACCGTCCTACATGGTACCGCAGCTTTTCGTCCCGGTCTCGGTGATGCCCTGGACGAGTGCGGGCAAACTCGACCGGAGGCAACTCCGCCAAGCGCTCGAGGAGTTGAACCGGGAGATCGTGTCAAGTTACAGGCTTTCTGCTGCCGCTGCTGCCGCCAAACATCGTGGGGTAGCCAGCGAAATGGAGAAGAGACTGCAAAGTCTGTGGGAGTCGGTTCTCGGTCTGTCTACCGGCTCGGTTGGCACTGGGGACAGCTTCTTCCGCCTCGGCGGAGACTCTCTCACGGCTATGCGACTTGTTGGGGCAGCACGTGCCCACAAGATCGTGCTGACAGTGCTAGATGTCTTTGAGAAACCCGTTCTCGCCGACATGGCTCGGGCATGCGGCGGTTTGGAGGCGGCGGCGGCCCCTCCCCCGGAGCTGAAACCTTTCGATCTGGTGCAGCGCCCCCGATCCGAGCTTGATTCCCTCATGCAAGAGGTTTCCACTCAATGCCATCTTTCTCACGGCCAGGTCCAAGACATGTATCCCTGCAGCCCGCTCCAGGAGGGTCTTGTCACCCTCGCGAATAAGCAAGAGGGCGCATACGTGGCAGTGAACACCCTAAAGCTGCCGGAGCATGTTGACTTGGATCGGTTCAAGGCGGCTTGGCAAGAGGTCGTTGCCGAGACTGACACATTGCGCACTCGAATTGTGCATACCGCCGCATCGGGGTTCCTCCAGATCGTCGTGGCGCCAGAGCCGATCGATTGGTATGAGGAACCATCTCTTGAGGAGGCACTTGTCAAGGGGAGGGCACTTGGATTGCAGAATGGGGGCGCCCTCACTAGATACGCCATTGTCGAAGCCCGTGAAGACCGAAACGAAGGGCCACTGTTTGTCTGGGCCATCCACCATGCACTTTACGACGGATGGAGTCTGCGCCTCCTTGCGAGACAAGTCCAAGACGTGTACAACAACAGCATCTCCGGATCTCAGAAGAGCAACGATACCGCCCGCGCCTCATATGCCAACTTCATCCACTATCTAGCGCAAAGGGATATGGATGCCTCAGAAAGGTTCTGGAAGGACTCCCTGTGTGATGCCTCTTCGATCACACACTTCCCGCAGCTCCCACCGATGATTGCGAGCCAGAGCGAGACTCCGAGCTTCCGAACCGAGACCCGCCAGGTCAACGTCCGCCGCAACGGCATTCTCATCGACATCACCGTCCCGACCTTGATTCGAGCGGCATGGGCCATCGTACTGGCCGCCTACACGGGGATGGACGACGTTGTATTTGGAGAAACGCTGGCCGGTCGAAACATTGATGTCCCTGGCGTCACGGAAATGGCCGGGCCGACCTTTACCACCGTCCCAACAAGGGTCCGGCTAGGCCGTGACACGCGTCTTGTCGACTTCCTCCGCGACATGCACAGCATGGCCAGTCGAGTGGTTCCACACCAGCACCTGGGGCTGCAGCACATCAAGAGACTCGGCCCAGACTGCGCAGGGGCTTGTGATTTCCAGAATCTCCTTGTCATCCAAACTTCATCACCCGCCTCCACTCAACAAGAAAAGTCGCAACAACACAGCCAAGAGCCCGATTGGGACTTCCAAGGGGGTTCCTCGACGGACAGCTTCTTCACCCATCCGCTCGTCCTGGAATGCACCGCCACCGACACTACTATTGAGGCCACCTTCCACTACGACGAAAAGGTGCTCTCAAAGTGGCACGCGAAACGCCTTGTCCACCAATTCGAGGCCGTACTGAAGCGGCTGGCCGGCAAATCCGGGAGCAAGGACGGTACCCTGGCTGACATCCACGCCATCAGCCCTGAAGACCAAGCCCTTATCGCGAGATGGAACCGCACCGGTATGGAAGCGGTCGACTCGTGTATTCATCATCTCTTCCTGGAACAGGCATCTGCGGATCCCCAGCGGGTCGGCATCAGCGCATGGGATGCCGAGCTGACCTACAGCGAAATCCGCGAATATGCGTCCCGTCTGGCGCTACATCTCAACCAACTCGGCGTCGGGCAGGAAACGCTAGTGCCCGTCTGCCTCGAGCGTTCGGCCTGGTCTGTCGTCATTCTCATGGGCATCTTCATGGCTGGTGGTGCTTTCGTCCCGCTCGACCCAGCCCACCCCCTATCCCGTCACAAAGGACTCCTGGAATCGATCAATCCCCGCCTCATTGTCTGCAGCCCCGAACACGCACCCCGCTTCTCCGGGATTATCAACACACGCGTATCAGTCGACGGTGCCATGCTCCGTGGCCTTCCTTCCTTTGAGGGCCAAACTCTTCCCGCTGCCACCACCCCCAGCAACACGGCATACGTGCTCTTCACCTCAGGCAGCACGGGACGCCCAAAAGGCGTCGTGGTAGCCCATCGCGACTTCTGCAGCAGCTCGCTTGGATATGCCGGCACCGTCAACATGAACGCGTCTTCGCGCGTCTATCACTTCGCCTCGCTGACCTTCGACGCCGCCCTCCTAGAGGTCCTGACGCCCCTCACCCTTGGCGCCTGTGTGTGTGTCCCGACAGCACATGAACGCCTTCACGACCTTGGAGTGTCCATGGTCCGGCTACGCGCGACCTGGTCATTTCTCACGCCGTCAGTCGCCAACCTGCTCGACCCGGACATGGTCTGCCAAACACTCAAAACCCTCGTCTGCGGCGGCGAGGCCATGCTCGCCGACACAATTTCCCGCTGGGCTGACCGCCTCGAGCTCATGAACGGTTACGGACCTACCGAGACGTGCGTCTTTGCCGTCATCAACTCGCATGTGTCGACAGAAAAGGACCCCGGCGTCATTGGCCGCGGCACTGCTGCAGCACGGTTGTGGATTGTGGATCCCAGAGAGGAATGCAATGACCGCCTCGCGCCTGTTGGGGCTGTCGGCGAGCTGGCCATCAGTGGGCCCCTCGTGGCTCGCGGCTACCTTGACGATCCGGACAAGACAGCACGAGTGTTCGTCGAGAGCCCTGGCTGGGCGAGGAGAGAACTACTTGGCGGCGCCACACCTCCCACACGCATCTACCGCACAGGCGATCTCGTGCGATACCGGTCTGATGGTGCTATTGAGTTTGTTGGCCGCAGGGACGGCCAAGTCAAGGTCAACGGCCAGCGGATCGAGCTGGGCGATATCGAGTCCCACCTGTCGGCCGACCGCCATGTGCGCCTCGCCGCCGTTGTGCAGCCCAAGAAAGGACCTTGCAAGAAACAGTTGGTTGGTGTCGTCACGTTGGCCAGCGCCGCTAACAGTCCTACCGCTTCCCAAGAGACTCCCGCCGCTGTAACCATCACGTCTGGCGATTGCCAGCCCCTAGAGGGGCCACCAGAGCTGCTAACCCAGGTCCGTTCCGAGGTCAGCCAGATCCGCGCGCACCTGACAGACAGGCTCCCGCACTACATGGTTCCGGCCGCCTGGGTCGTTCTCGAAACCATGCCGGTCGTTGTGTCGGGCAAGCTAGATCGCCAGAGAGTGGCGAGATGGGTCGAGGGGCTAGACGACGCGGCGTACGAACGCATTGCCGGCAGCCTCGGCGAAGATAGTAATGACGACGAGAGCCAGGTGACAGGGCCTGTGAAGACGTTGAGAGAGATTTGGGCGAAGGAACTGAACCTTCCCGTGGACCGCGTCAAGCTCAATAAGCCGTTCCTTGGTCTAGGTAAGATGATCATCAAAGCCTCAACTTCTGTCAGACCATATCGACTAACTCGGACACACAGGCGGAGACAGCATCAGGGCCATGGGTGTCGTCTCGCGGGCTCGGAACGCCAAGCTCAAGCTGTCCATCCGGGACGTACTCCGATCCAAGTCCGTCGTTCATCTCGCCGAGTCCGCCAAAGAGCTTCCTTCGTCGACAGTAGCCAGTATGCACAAAGAGGAGGAGACCGAACAGTCATTTGCTCTCTCTCCGATTCAGAGGATGTATCTGAACTCGGCCGTCAAACACCACGGTGACGCCCGTTTCAACCAGAGTTTCACCCTCGGTGTGCCCCGACGTGTAACCACCGCCACCATCAAGAAGGCCATCGAGTCGATCGTCCAGCGCCACGCCATGCTTCGTGCGCGCTTTGCCAGGACTAAGGATGCCAGATGGGAACAGAGAATCGCAAAGGTAGGCTTTTGTCCCCCTCCTTTATCATTATTTACAGCAACATGGAAGTCCTAACTGGGTACAACAGATGGGGCCTTCAACCTACCACAGTTCAGAGCATCATCTGAGCTCTCGGCCTGAGATGATACCACTCATGGCAGCAGCACAAGCCGGCCTCTGCGTTGAACGCGGCCCCGTATTCAGGGTCGACCTGTTTGACGTGGCTGATGATCAAGATCAAATCATCGTCTCTATGGTTGCCCACCACCTCTGTATCGACATGGTTTCCTGGCGCATTATCGTGCAGGACTTGAGTCAGCTCTTGGAGACGGGCGTCCCAGCAGCAGACACGCCTCTTTCCTTCCGGTCCTGGTGTGCTCAGCAATCTGCCCACAACAACAAGACAGTCAGCTCGGATGCCGAGACCCTCCTGCCGTTCAAGGAGACCCCGCCTGACCTAGGCTATTGGGGCACACAGGGGCCGCTCACATACGGCCGGACTAAAACTGAAATCTTCAGCCTCGGCGAGGATGTGACAAAACTCGCTCTGGGAGACTGCCACAGGCCCTTCAGGTCGGACCCGGTTGACCTTTTTCTTGCCGCCGTTGCCCACGCATTCGCAAAGACCTTTCAAGACAGAAATGTGCCGACACTGCACATTGAGAATCATGGGCGCGAGGCCCCCGAGGGTTCCAACGTTGACTTGTCCCAGACAGTTGGCTGGTTCACCACAACTTGTCCCGTGGTTATCCCAGCCCGCGCCGTTGATAACGATGTTCTCGACACCCTGCGGCAGACCAAGGACACAAGACGCAGCATCCCAGCGCACGGCAGGCCGTACTTCGCCCACAAATACCTCGGAAAGCAGGCCGACGCCACGTGGACCCCGATGGAGGTTCTTTTCAACTATCTGGGTGGTGGCGTTGGAGTGCAGGATCGCGAGGACCCTGGGTCTCTAATCCGCCAGGTCGACCTTGACGACGTCGAAGGTATCGATTCTTCCAACACCGCTGCAGACGTTGGCCCCGAGACAAGGAGGCTGGCTCTCTTTGAGATCTCCGCCATCGTCGTCAACAACAGGTTGCAGTTCACTTTTATGTACGACAGCAGCCTCCGCCGAGCAAGCGATGTCCGCAGGTGGATCGGGGCATGCAAAAACACCCTCGAGGAGATGACCCGGAGCCTGGTGCAACGCCCTGTCGAGCCAACGCTGAGCGACTATCCTCTGCTGCCAATAACGTACGACGGCCTCCGCATGCTGACCGAGGTCGCCCTCCCTCGTGTGGGCATCGACCGTGCCTCCTGCGTCTCCCAGATCGAGGACATTTATCCGTGCACGCCAGTGCAAGAGGGCATGCTTATCAGTCAACTGCGCAACCCGGACGCCTACATCTTCCACATCATCTACAACGTCAAGCACACAAACCCCAGTCACCGTCTGGATGTCGGAAGGTTTGCACGGACGTGGCAGAACGTGGTAAATCGCCATGCGGCCCTCAGGACTGTCTTCATTGAGAGTGTCCGCCGCGGCGGCGTTTTTGACCAAGTTGTTCTGAAGGAGGTGGACTGCGGAGTTGTTCTGCTTACCAGCAGCGACAAGAGCGCCATGGGCAAACTCGGCGAAGTCACCATGCGGCAAGTCAAACAACCTCAACTCCCTCATCGACTCACCATCTGCACAACGCATAGCGGGACGGTGCTCATGAAGCTCGAGGTCAACCACGCCGCCATGGACGGTGGCTCGCTCTCAATTATCCTCGAAGAACTAGCATCCGGATACATGGGGACTGTCCAGATCGCTCCTGGTCCCCTCTACAGCGACTACGTCCAGTACATCCGCAGCCTGCCTGCCCAAGAGGATACCAACTACTGGATGCGCTATCTGAAGAGCCTGCAACCCTGTTACTTCCCGAACCTCAACTCCAGCTCCACCACGCTCGCCACCGACACAAGGGCTCTACGCTCTGCGGCCCTCCAGTTCGACCGCTACGACGAACTCCGACAGCTCTCTGAGAAAGCTCACGTCACCCTCGCCAACATCATGCACGCCGCATGGGCTTTTGTACTACGCCGGTACACCGACTGCGACGACGTCTGCTTCGGGTATCTGACAGCAGGCCGCGATGCCCCGGTCGAAAACATTGGCCGTACCGTGGGTACGCTCATCAACATGCTCTGCTGCCGCGTCCAAATCTCCAGATCACAAACACTCGAGGACGTCTTCCGGGCAGCCCAGGACCAGCATCTCCAGAGCATGCAGTTTGAGCACTGCTCACTGGCGCGTGTGCAACACGAGCTCGGCTTGGCAGGAAAACCTCTGTACAACACTTCGATTTCGACACAGAATCATTCTGGGAATGGAGAGGGGGAGATGGAAGAAACCATCTCGTTTGATATGGAGGAGGGTCATGACCCGAGTGAGGTAAGTGGTGTTTTTCCAGGGAGAATGAAAGATATCCGTTTGCTAACCAAAGGGGGCTGCAGTACGCCATTACTGTGAACATCGAGACTTCAAGGAATAGCGAGGGTGTTGTGTTCCGATACTGGTCCGACCATGTCAGCGATGACCAAGCCCGGGAGGTGGCACGCGCCATGGCTCGGGTCCTGGACGCCTTCATCAGCCGACCCGCACAGTCCGTCGAAGAGCTCGACTTGGAACTTGACGGCAATCCGGCAACAGTCACCGAGTCAGCAGACGATCTTGGGATTGAGAAGCTACATGATAACTCGGGCTCGGCGACCCCAAGAAGCATGGATTCATCTCGGAGAACATCTTCTGAGCGTTCCTTGGAAACGCCCGTCAACGAACCCGCCGGTCAAAGCCCTTACGAAAAGACACTACTGGTGTTGTGGAGCGCCGTGCTCCACCTGCCCGAGGACTCTATCGCTGGTCAAGACAGCTTCTTTGACCTCGGCGGGGACAGCATTACGGCCATGAAGCTCGCTGGCGAGGCCAGGGACTGTGGCCTCCCACTCACTGTTGCAGATGTCTTCCGAAATCCATCCTTTGACGACATGGTTGCAAGCGTCTGCGCCACCGGTGATATGCATGCCGCGAGCAGCGGACTCGCCAAGGGCGGGAAAGGAATAATTACAACCCAACACAAGGGCGACCTCTATGAGAGATTCTCGCTCCTGGCTGCATCCAACGTTGATGCGTTCCTCCAGACCAGCATCGTCCCGCAAGTTTGTGTCTTTAGGGGCGGCATCTCAGACGTCCTCCCCGCAACGGATTTCCAATCCCTGGCCGTCGCCGGTGCCCTCCTCGAGTCCCGCTGGATGCTGAACTACTTCTATCTGGACGGCGATGGGACCCTGAATATCGGACAACTCAAGCGCGCATGCTTCCGACTCGTGCAGGCGCTGGACATTTTGCGTACCGTCTTCGTCCCTTCGGGGGGCCGTTTCCTGCAGGTCGTCCTGCGTACTCTCCGGCCTGCATTCCACGTCGTCGAGACTGACGACCCTCTGGACGGCTTTACCGTGGGCCAAGAAGGGAGCGAGCCACGGATCGGCGAACCGTTTGTTGAGTTCACAGTGGTCAAGCACCGGACCAGTGGCCGCCACAGGCTTTTCCTGCGCATCTCACACGCCCAGTATGACGGCGTGTGCTTCCCCAAGATCCTTGGCGCCCTCCAAGCTGCATACAGGGGCGAGACGGTCCCTCGTCCGCCCTCATTCGCCAACTATCTTCGGGCTTCGGCCGGGGCACTAACATCAGAGCACTACCGGCACTGGAAGAAGCTCCTCACCGGGGCATCCATGACTGAGATTGTGCGGCGGAACGGTCCAAACTATCACAGAAACACCGCAGGGTCAACAGCCACCTCCTGTCTCAAGAGAACGGTTCACCTACCGCCAGTAGAGTCCGGCCACATCACCACCGCCACCGTTGTCAAGGCCGCCTGGGCGTACGTTCTGGCGCAAGTCTCGGCCAGTTCCGACGTCGTCTTCGGGCACACCATCAGCGGGCGCAACGCCGCTGTCGAGGGCGTGGGCAACATGGTCGGGCCCTGCCTCAACCTGGTGCCCGTGCGCGTCCAGTTCGGCAGCGAGTCGGGCTGGACGGCCAGACAACTCCTTCGCCAGGTCCAGGACCAGCAAGTCGCCAATATGTCGCACGAGGTGCTAGGTTTCCGCGAGATCATCCGCCACTGCACCTCCTGGCCCCGCTGGACCTACTTCACGTCGACGGTCCAGCACCAGAACGTGGATCAAGGCGGCCAAGTGCGCCTTGGTGATGTTGACTACAAGGTTGGGTGCGCGTCAGCAGCACAAGAAGACTTTGCCGACTTGTCGGTGTTTTCGCAGCCCCTCGAAGACGATGAAAAGTACGAGATCATACTCAGCTTCGCCGAAGACGGAGCCATCCCACGCGACTTTGCCGCGCGCGCGCTCGACATGTTGTGCGACGCGGCACAACTCTTTGCAACCAACCCAAGCATGGCCCTGCCCTCCGCGGATGAGCTGTGCGGCATGTCCCAGCAGATGCCGTTCCACGAAGTGCCATCATCATCAGGTGATAGCAACAACAACAACAACAACAACAACAAGACTATGGAAGCAGACGCCCATCTCCAACACCTCAGCCACGCCCAGCTGACAGACCTCTCCGCGCTCGTCAACACAGCCTGGCATCAAGCGCTAGGCCTCGACTCAGAGCAGCAGCCAACAACACTCGAACCCAAACAGGAGACAGGACCAGAGACCGGCATAATAGACAAAGACACGTCCTTCTTCGCCCTCGGCGGCGACATCATCGGCCTCGCCCAGCTCGCCTGGCTCCTAGACCAACAACAGAGCGTCGCGGCGCCGCGCCTCGAGGAGCTCATTGAGCGCCCTACCGTGCGTGGACACATGGCGCTGCTCGCGAGGTGGATTCCCGCTGCTGCTGCTGCTGCTACTACTCCTGCTCCTTCTTCCCCTAGTGTCGAAGCGTCAATGGGGGTGCAGAAGGCTGCTACTTTCCCCATGGTGGTGCAAAAGATGGCGAGGGTGGATTCGTCTTTGAAATTGGCCAAGGCGTTGGGGTTGGTGAGGAAGAGGTTTGCGAAGCGGAAGGGGGGGGACGATGTGATGGCTGTTGCGTAGGTGGCTTGTAAAGGGGGGGGACGGATGTGTTTTTTTGGGACGTTGTGTAATGGGGATATATCGGGACTGGCAAGGCTGTTTTAAGGCCGTTAAAGGCGTTTGTTTGGTGGACATGTTTTGTTTGTATTGTTTGTCTGTCTCATCTCTCTTACCTGTTTCTTGTGTCTTCTTTTCTTTTCTTTTTTTTGTTCTTCTTTTTCTCTTTGCCATCTTACAGGTTCCTCTTTGTTCCTCGTGTGTTTCGGTAGAATAAAAGAGTTTACTGTTTTGCCATCTGCAACTTCGGGGAGGTGTGGTTCTCGATCCCAGGCTCCAGATGATCTCTGCCACTAGCACTTGACGACACGGTGTTGATGGAGAAGCACGAGGATGTGGGGCCTGCTGTTGGTTCTGCAGGTGGTTGGGTGGTACGACAGGCAGCCAGCCACGTTTCATCCGCTGAGTCTTGGCGGGAATCGTCGCCAGGCAGGATGGATGTGTCGTCGTGAGTTCGTGGAGGGATTGAGCAGAAGGCTCTTTCTTTCCCCGCCAACATCCAAGTCGTACATGCTGGATTTAAGCGCTCACTATGTACGAGATGTGCTGCGCCATATGCGGCTGCTCCCTCGTGGGCGGCGCCATCGGTTCAACCGCACCGAGCGCCCTGAGACGGCGTCGGCGTGTGGTGGCGAGAAACCGCGAAGCCCGGGAGCGTGGCGATGCCGACCCGGAAGCAGAATGTGAAGTGGAAGATCAAGAGAATGGAGAGGGGTGGCATGTAGAAGATGAGGATCACAGCTACGATCCAGCACTGGTCAATCACGACAGCCTCCGATGGCTCTCTGAGAGTTGCTGCCTAGGCACCCACGACTACGAGACTCGTCTAGACGGTGATATTGAAAAGTAAGCTTCTACGTATCACCTCAACCCCTGATCTTCGGCTGAGCGAGTTCTTCAAGGGCTTTTATCACGGACAAATCGATTTTTTCCGGGAATGGTGTAAGTGCACTTATTTATTTCCTTGACGAGTCGCGACTAGACTAATAGTGATTTATTTGCTAGTCCTACGTGACAGGAGTTGAGCCTGACAGTTGTATGTTCGGTTTCGGGTTTTCGTTACTACTATGAAATTGATCCTGTGTCAGGTCTGATGCTAAACCTAACCATTTACAGACCCAAACCAGCCACCAGACCGAGTCCCTCTGCTATGGTAGTGTTGATCATGTCCTCCTTGCTAGCCCGAAGAACTCACAACACTGACTCCAGCCGCACCAGTTACGACACCGGACATGGAGATGGGATAGTCGTTTATCCCCTCCACCGCTGCTGCCTCAACATCCTCGCTCGGGTTCTTACAGGCTCTGGAAATGTGGCCAAAATTGATAAGCATGTGCTATACGACACGATGGAAGAGGCCAATATTGATTGGGAAGGGGCTAGACGTCTGTTTCTCGACTACGGTATACGTGCCAATGGGCAAAAGGAGGTCTGGGCCTCGATCCCTGGGGAAGAGGTACGAACTACCTTGGCTTAATCCTACTCCCGCAGGAGCTCAAAGACTGACGACACGTTCCAAAGTTTGCTGTGACAAACCCCTCGCCAACACCCGAGGTTACAGAGTTGCTGAAAGGTTTCCTAGCCGACGGCGTTTTTGGGCTACGGCCTGGCAGCCATGGGGTTATGCGAGTACCCCAGGTCCGAGATCCTTTCTCTCGGCTGCCACCTGAACTACTGATCAACATCTTCCGCCTTCTCCCCGGTCACACTCTGCTAGCGCTGCTCAAGGCGTCCTGGCCCGCGTTCTGCGCGACTCGCCGCAACGGATTTTGGAGGTGGTTCCTCAAGCACGACATGCCGTGGCTGACCGAACTATGGCCGCTGTTGGATGAGCAGCAGCAAGGCCCCGAACCGAGCTACAAGGCTCTATACCTATGGCTGAACGATATCACCATCTCGAAGTACGGCATGAATGGCCCCTTCATGTCGCTCGCGAATAGGAGGCGCATCTGGGGCGTGTGTGAGCAGCTGGCTTCTGGCTACTTTCGGCAGCTCCCCAGCATGCCTTTGGCCGAGCCCCATGGCGGCATGCTGAAAGGGGCAATCTGCCATCGCATGGCCCTCTTAGCGGAGAAGCAGCAACCGGACTCTTCCTGGACACTTCATGAAGCCCGCTTTCTATACTCCGAGGACGAGATTCTCAACAAACCCGTTATTCTGGAGGCCTACTGGGGAGAAAGCGGCGATCTGGTTGGCCTGTGTGCTCTGCTCGGCCACCAGAGGCGCACCTTTGGACTCAATGGTGCCGGCATGTCCCACGTTACCAGATCAGCCGTACGTATCAAAGGGAACGGCCAGATTAGAGGCTTTGAGCTTTCGGTTGCGACGGGGGACCCAAACAGGGGTGCAACAACGTCACCCAGGGTGATTGCTATCAGGGTAGGTCCTAATACCAGGCTTCCCACCAGTTATCACCCGTGATCGCTACGGCCCTGACTCGTACCAGGTACTTACTACGCCCGATTGGGTGGGCAGGGCCGTGAATATGCGCTCGAACTGGGAAGATCACCTGCAAGGAGGCAGCCCAGAGCTACAGGATAGAGTCTCGGCAGTCCTCACGGTCCCGGACGGGTCATGGCTAGTCGGGATTACGGGTCACATCGATCAAGTAAGCACCTACCTTACGTACCGAGGACACCAGGGCTTCTTTGCATAGCCACTGACTATCTAAGTACGGGATTATACGAAGCATCGGTCTTCTGGAAGCATCAGCCTCTCGGTCCGGCTTGCCCGGGCTGCCCCCGTCGCCTGCACGGCAGGAAGTGTCGCCGTGTATATATTACCACTTCTGGGCACAACGCGCGGCGGTAAGATTCAATCGCGTCGGCGAGACCGACATTTCGCAAGTCAACCACTTCAAGTTGCTTCCCCTCACGGCAATCCCCTCGAGAGTCAGTCTGGTACCGTGCCATCTGATTCCTCAAGAACCTCTCGTTTTTGGGATGGAAAGGCACCAGCAACATGGTGACAATTTGTTGCTGTCTAAGCTGGTGCGCATTTCTTTGTATGTCAACCCCGGGACTGGCATGGGCCAGGCAGCTGTTCTGTACGGTCTAAGTACACAGTTCACGGGGTATATGATTTGGGTGGGAGACCAGTACGTGGGGATCAGAAGCAACATAGAACCCAGATACGAGCTACCGACCTGGCCCGAAGGCCAGGTCGTCTCGCTCGACATTGATGGGCCTAGGGGTGAGCGGATCGACGAGGTTTCTGTGAGCGAGGAGTCGAGCGATGCACTGGCTTTCAAGGCAAGTCGTCCCGAGTATTATTTCAGACCGACACACCCTGCTGACATGGCTGCTGGACGGGGGGCTAGATCAAAACCAACAGAGGCCGCGAGGTGTCTGTCGGGGAAGCAGGAAGTCGGGGGTGGACATCTCAACGCGCACCCGAAGGAGAGGTTATTATCGGGCTTGTTGCTGGCTTTACGGGAAAGACCACGATCCCGGTAAGTGACGGTTTACCTTTTGCTTTCGGGTGGGGGATGGATGCCAAACTGACAATGTCAAATTTCAGGGGTATGGTGGTTTATCCTTGCTTCGTGTGATAACACGGCGAGTCCCATCTGCTGGATAAGGAAGGGATGGTATAGACATACATGTACATACATACCACGTCCTCTCCGTTTCTTTTCATCTTCCATAGTCTCGCAGTCGATCTTTCACTCTCCCTTCGCCTTCTCCTCCCCCACGGCCTTGCCCCCAAGCAAATAAAACACCACCCGCGCCCACTCGGTCGTGCTCGGGTTCCGCCACGCATGCATGGTCCCACGCTGCACAATCGTATCCCCAGGCGTCAAAAACCCTGACCTCGCCCGAATCCAGCGTCAGCTCCACCCTCCCGGCCACGCAAACCCCCAGATCCAGCGTCTCGGTCCGGTGGAGGGCAGACTCGGCACCCGGCGCCCAGTCGCAGTACCGGAGGAGTGAAGGAGTGACTTCCCGGCGGCGGGGAACCAGACCTTTGCTCATATGCGAACTGTTAACTGCAGTCGTGACGCTGGGTGGGAGTGAGGGCAAGGAGAACACATTATTGCTTTCTTTCCTGTCTATCTATTACTCCTTTCCTTCTATCTATCCCATGGTATCTGACAACTGAAATTTTAACTGGACACGCTTTGAACCTCAAGCCGCAATTTGCTGCTCTGACTTGGAGCTTCTTTTGAACAGCCCCTTAACAGCACCCACACCCTTGTCAATCGCCCGGAAAAGGGGCCCAAAGCCGAAGCTCATGCCCTTGACACGGACTGTGTAGATGAAAAAGTACACAAGCCTAGAATAGAAGTACCCCGTTAGTCGATCATCCTTAAATTTAAAATTAGAGTGATGAGAAGAACTTACAGCCAGTTAGTGACGCAAAAGACCAAAAAGATGCCAAAGTTGCGCCACTTGGTGTCGGGCGAGATGCCCAGTGTCTGCAGGTACTCAGACCCGTTGGCGTACGGGCAGTAGCCACAGTTGGATGTCTCATCGGGGTTCATCAGGTACCCCTGGCCGGCCTCGCGCACAAAATCGCCGGCAAAGTCCAGGCAGGTCTGGCCCGAAGGCGGGTTGAAGTAGGCCGCCTCGCTCGGGGCACAGCGGACCGTCTGGCCGGCGAGGGTAGCCGACAGAACACCGGAGATCCAGTACGAGCTGGGATTGAGCCAGTAGAGCTGTTGAGGTTGTCAGTGAGTTGCCGGTTCACTAGGTAGCTGGAGACGACAGAAGAGAGAAACCTACCCAGTACTTCCAAAACACATTCAGCTGCGAGTAGGGCACCACGACGCCGTTAAACAAGCAGAAAATAACCAGAAAACACGGCAGGATGTTGCTGATGACAGTGAAGCTCGGCGCCCACGCGCAGATCCACTGGCCCCAGCTGGACTGGAACAAGAAGAACAACAGCGTCATCAGGAACACGTAGCCGGCCGACGAGGCATCGTACGGCAGGCCCGTCGGCAGGTACCACAGCAGCCAGTACAGCACGCCGGCGACCAGCGAGCCGGGGATCTCGGAGAGCACCTCGGCCGTGCAAAAGGCCACCCACCCGTAGATGCGCGACGGGTGCTCGCGCGCCTCCCACAGCGCCATGTTGGAGTAGAACTTGGGCAGCACCGCGTTGAGGACTGTCGCGGGGATCATGATAATCAGGAAACAGGCTAAGGGGGGCGTTCAAGGTTAGTAATCTGAGTTCAAAAAAGGGGTAGTAGTAGGGAGGTAAGACTTACTGAACATGCGGTTCTGCATGTCGGCGGCGGTGTCGCCCAGCTTCCAGAAGGTGAAGCCGTTGAAGATGCCGATGACGACGGCCGTGAAGAGGCGGCCATAGATGTAGGACGGGTCGCGCCACTGGCGCGTGAACATGCGCGTGGTAAGGTGCAGGATTTGGGCTGAGACGGGGGCCGCGAAGGCGTGGTCCACCGATGAGGAGGCGCCAGCTTGGTCGGAGGAGGCGGCGGCGGCCTTGCTGCTGCGCTCGGCTTTGAGCCGTTGAATCTCAGCCAACACAGCCTTGTTCTCCGGGGATGAGCGCCACTCGTCGGACCAGTTGATGCGTTGGCCGTTTGGACGGCGGCCGCCTTTGATGGCCGTCTCGAGGAGGAACTCGGCCACGTTGCGGCCGGGCGGGCATTGCACGCCGCGATCGGCAAAGTAGTCCACCACAGCGCTGCCGTTTTGTCCGACGGGGCCGAAGTAGATGACGTTACCGCCCGGGTTGAGCGCCAAGATCTTGTCAAACTCTTGGATCAGGTCCGACGAGGGCTGGTGGATGGTGCAGATGATGGCCTGTCCGGCCGCGCAGAGCTTGCGGAGGAAGCGCACGATGGAGAAGGCCGACTGGGCATCCAATCCACTGGTGGGCTCGTCGAGGAAGAGCAGGAGGGAAGGTCTTGCGGCCAATTCGACGCCGATGGTCAGCCGCTTCTTGTGCTCTACCCCCAGCGAGCTGATGATGGCGTCTTGGATCTCGTGGAGTTCGAGCAGATCAATCACCTTGTCGACGTAGTCCAGCTTCTCCTGACGGGGGATGTCGCGGTTCTGACGAAGCAGCGCGGAAAACTCGATGGCCTCACGGACTGTAGCTGATTCCTCGTGCAGGTCCATCTGCTCGACGAACCCGGTGCTGCGCTGGAAGTCGTTGCCCAGGGGGCTGCCGTCAACGAGCATATCACCGCTGACGACACCCACGGTCTGGCGTTGCGAGAGGGTATTCAGGAGCGTGGTCTTGCCGGCGCCGCTGGCTCCCATGAGGGCAACCATGACTCCGGGCTTGGCATAACCGTTGACACCATTCAGCAGGCGCTTGGGGCCATCCGGGGTGGGAACCGTGTAGGTCACGTCCTCCCAGGTGAACACCCTGTCGCTCCCCGTCAGCCCCTTGAAGGCGCTGTCATCGACGCTGGACGGCACTTCAGTGGACGAGGAGCTCCCGGACACGTTCCCCTTCTCTTCATCGGCCGGTGCTGCTGTCTTGACCTGTGTGGCAGTCTTCTTGGATCGCTTGAAGACGAGAGCGCCGCCTCCTGAGCCGCCAAAGGACATGATCTCGGTAGCACCAACGGTGACAAGGAGGTAGAGCACGGCGAAGGCGATCACGACGCCAAAATTTGGCCAGAGATTGGCCCGGTTGTAGTCGAACTGGGTGCTAATGTAGTCGTCGCCGAGGACGCTGGTGCTGCCAAGCTGCGCTCCGGGGAGGGCACAGCCCTGGTTCTCGGGCAACACCCCGGGGCCCTGAGGCACCAGCTGCGAAGGCGCACACTCCATCAGGCGGCCGTGGAACTCGTTGGATACGACGGCCTCGAAGGAGTAGCTAAGCTGTAAGGGGTCAGCACTAATGTCTCCTCCCGCACTGCTCCAGGGACAAGGTCGGGCTTACCGGGTTGATGTATGCGATCCAGCCGAACCAGATCTTCTGTGACAGCAAGACAGGCTTGGAAATGGCGTATCCAGTGTAGATGACAAGCAGGTTCAGCGCCATGCCCGAGAAGCGCACGGCGTCGTCCATGGACGGTGACATGGAAGCCAGCATGCGGTACATTGACGTGATGCAAAACGTGGTCACGTACATGAACAGAAGCTGGATGAAGAACTTGCCGGGGTGAAGGTCGAGACCGGTCATGAAATAGATGAGGATGCCGAAGGTGATGACCTGGAAGATTAGGACTGGCAGATCCACGAGGGCACGGGCGAGCGTGACAGCGCTGGGCCGGTAAAAGGCGTACTCCTTGTGGCGGGCGACAATACCGCGCCCTGAGACGGCCTTCATCAGCTCAGCAAGCTGGAGCCAGCCGAGGAAGACGACGGAGAAGAACAGGGCACCGCCGCGTAAGAAGCCGCCGTCGGTGGAGGCGGGGCTGTCGTAGAAGAGGGAACCGACGATGAGGCCGTTGCTGATGATGGTGAAGTATTTGGAGTAGAGCTCCGTCCGGTTGCCCGCGATGAGCCACAGCTCGCGGCGAGCACATGCCCAGACCTGCTTCCAGAACGGGATGGTGTAGTTGGAGCCAGATGTCACGCGGCGGGACTTTTGGTCCTGGACCGACTCCTTGAACTGTTGCCTGTCGGCGTGGCCGGTGTTTTGGAGGTGCTGCTCAAAGTCTTGGACATCGGCGAGAATCCTCTGGTAAGCGGCACTGCCACGGAAGGCCGCCTCGAGCTCTTCGGCTGTCTTGGGGCAGCGGTCTTGCCAGCCGTCGCGGAACTGCCGCGATGTCGGATCGCAGATGGACGTCAGGAAGTCGGGAGTCGTCTGTCGTGGCGGTGCATAGAAGCCGAGGTTTTGGAAGTACTGCCTCGCCTCCTTCGCAGGGCCCTGGTAGAGCATGCGGCCCTCGTCGATGACCATGACCTTGTCCATCAACTCGTAGATGCCCTCGCCCGCTTGGTACAGCGTCGTGATGGTCGTCCGGTCCGAGACGTCGGTCATGATCCGCAGCGACTTGGCGTAGTCGAGCGCCGTCGAGGCGTCCAGACCCCTGGTCGAGTTATCCCAGCAGACGATGGTGCTCTTGGTGGCCAGTGTCTCGGCGATGCTCACCCGCTTCCTCTCACCCCCCGAGACACCGCGGACATAGGCGTTGCCGACAAGCGTGTTCTCGGTGTGCTTGATGGCAAACATGCGCAGAAGCGCGTCGATGATGACCCCGACGTCTCCCCTCAGATTCTTCCTCGTCTTGTTGAGGAGGGAGAACTTGAGCGTCTGGCCAACCGTCAAGGTCGGCATGTGCTGGTCGTCCTCGGCATTGTAGACCACCTCGCCACGATATCGCTTCCGGGCTTCGTCTGCGGGGATGCCGCTGTACGACACGTCGCCCTCGACTAGAGCATACGAGTCCCTGCTGTTGGCGATGACCTTGAGGAAGGTGCTGCACCCGCTGCCGGGCCGTCCGAGCACCATCATCATCTCGCCGTGCCGCACAACACCGGTGAAGTCGTTCAGGAGCGTCCGGAGCTCGCCTCCGTGGCCCATGCGGAGCCCGGGGATGAACCTGCAGAGGATGCCGTAGGGATCGGGGCCGAACGTACCAAGGATGGCCTGGGGGAGTGTCCGAACAAAACTCGCGCCGCTGGCAACGCCCTTGACGGTCAACCCCTTGAAGACCACGCCCAGTTTCTTGGCCGATTCGCCGGACTCGGTCCGCTTCTCGAGGTGGCCGTCCCGCATGAACTGTTCCAGGGGGAACCCGTCTTCATCTGTGGTACTGTCGTTGTCCGAGTCCTCCGCCGCTGCCTCCTCGTCGTTGGCATGGCCGGCCCCGGCGGCCCCGGCGGCCTTGGAGGTGCCGCTTGCGCGGGATGTCATCCGGCGGAAGAAGCCCGACTTGCTTTTTGTCGATTTCTGCGAGGCTGCCGCATGGGACCGAGTTGCCGTCAGCCTGGTGGTGAGCTCGTGCTGCAGTTCCTCAAAATCCTGCATGGCCAGGCGCTGGCTGACAGGGCCGCCGACATCGCGCTCGCCCCATGTGCCCTCCTCGGATTCAGGGATCGGAGGGATCATGGTGGTCTCGCCCGAACCGTCCTGGCTTTGGTTTGCTGGAGATTGTGTCTCGTCTCGGTGGTGCAGAGCCTCCGGGAGGACATCTGCTGCCTTCCGGCGCAGGGCTTCCTCTGGTGAGTGCCCCCACATTGTAGTAGTGAGGTAGAAGGGTTTTCGAGTTCAAGTCTGCAGAGGAAAGCAACAATTGAAGAAAACAACCAATGAATACCCCCAGTCGGCAGTTCGTGCTTCCAGAAGATGCACGGTCAGAACAGCACAGCAGTTGCTATACACTGTTCAAGCCACTGGGGAGGGAGATGGCCTTCCGAAGTGAACCAGAATCCGCGAAAAGAGTGCCGCACATGGTTCCCTTTATATCCCATTGTTGATTTCTCAGCAACAATGAAGTTCTGAAATGCCACAATGCCCATCCCCGCCCTTCCATATCCTGACATGCAGGGTAAGGGCCAGGCAGGCTCGGCAAGGTATGTACATACCTCTGCACGGTCAGCACCCAAGCGAGCGATGGTGTCTGGTGAATCACCGCCGGACGGAGATACGGGCTGCCGAGATGTCACAACAGCCGCGCGCCCTGCCACGATGATTGAGTGTGAATCAACCAGTCAAGATGCCAGTCTGGCCCACACATTCCCGCGTTGGGAGCCCGGGACGGCCTTGACAAGGACCGTTGGTACTGTACATGTACATACCCCTGAAACAGTGAAACGTCGCTTGTTGAGACCCAAGTGAGCCAAGTTCAACCCTTCGAAGCTTATCGAAGCCTGGATGGTCCACTCCTGTTCGAGAGATTGCACTAAACCCAAATCGTATCGGAGTTAGGCATTTGGAGCTGGGCCCCTGACAAATAAGGCTTCCCGGCTCGTCGGTGATTCATCCGAAGCTTCTCCGAATTAGAAATCCATCCTTTTCCGATGGATATCGCGCCAGATCCCCTGCACTTTTGTGTGCTTATGAATGGATTCAATCCCCCCCCACTCGGCGTTAAGTCATGGACCTTGAGCTCTTGTCTCCGGATCCCTGATGGCCCTGTTTCTGGACGAGTGGCCAATTGTTCCCAAACTGTGAAAATTGCACATTTTGATTGACGCTAATTAGTGACCCCTCCGTACACAGGCACGACAGGGCCATGGGCCAGAATGAATGTTCCCGCGGTGGGGCGGACGGCAAGTCATGGCGCTACCCAGCCTTGGCGGCTCCTGATTCGCAATGATTCATTGACAACGGGAATGAAATCATCGTCTAAAGTTACGGCAGGGGTGAGATAAGAGCTGTGGGGGAACCCTAACAGCGGGCGGTGGTGCTTTGGATTGTTGGATCACAATCATGTGCAGAAGAGAGGAAGCATCTCATTTGTATCTTCTGGGTCGGTATTTTTGTGCTGCCACTTTATCTCTCCTGACTCAGGCTGTGATGTGATACAAGAGGGTGAGGAGAGATGCTATTCTTTCGGTTTAAGGGCGATTGATATCTGGACAGTTGCGGGGTCGATTGCTGTTGACTTGGGGATTCGAAGATCCAGCGCTTCGAGTTCAACAACTCAAAGTAGACGCACTATTGGATCGCTTTCGGCTTTGAGGGCAGGCCCTTGACACATTACAGCAGAATAATGCCTGTCACATAATCATCGGTAGCGGTCAAATGAGACACGGACACTGTACTCATCGCATTCACCCTCCATGGCTACCGAATAAATAGATACAAAACAACCGTCCAACCTCAGTCCTTGGACCCCTCTCCCCCAAGCTTCATCTTCAACATCTCCCTCAGCGCAGCCACTTCCGCCTCCTGCCGAGCCAGGCGAATCCGGAGATCATCCCGCTCCTGTGTCACATTCTTGACCACATCCTCAAGCTCCTCGATGCGGTCAATCTTTTTCTGGCGGTAGCGCTTCGCCGCGATGTTGTTGCGATATCGCCGGGAAACGGCTTCTGCATCGTCGTCGTCTGCTGATGACGTTGCTGGCGTCGTCGATGACGGGGCGGCCGAGCGCTTGGTGATTCTTCCGTCGGCTGTATGTGATAGCGATGCGCCGGCCGGCCGACGTCCCGGCTTGGATGCTGGTTTGGTGGAGGGCAACTTGAGGCCCGGGAAGAGGTCGGAGCCGTCCGGGCTGGGCGGCGCAGGGGAAGGAGATTCGAGGAGGGTGGTTGCGGGGGTGTTGGTGAGAGAGTTCGTCGCCGAGCTCAAGGGTGGCGGCGGCACCTGCAGAGACGAGGGAAAGAGGTCAAAGAGAGGTGTGACAAAGGTGTCGAGACAAGGTGGTGCGTAGTCGAATTCGAGGTCGGGCGTGGTGGAGAAGGTTGCCAAGCCTGCAACGTCGGCTGTTGTTGTCGAGGCGGGATCGACGAGGTCGAGCCCGAGCCCGTTGGCGGCTGCTGGGTCCCAGGCGAGATCGTTCAGGAAGTCAAAGTCATTGTAGTCGTTATGCTGCGGCAGATCGCTCGGTGCGTATCTGAGGCTGGAAGAAGATCCAGGAGAGAGAAACACATGTTGCTGCTGATGCTCCTGCGGCGGCCATTCTTGCAGTATGTAGTAGTGTCGGCCTCTTTAGAGCAGAGGCCGGAAGTGCCTTGAAAGGGGTTGCGAGATGCAGAGGAACAAGAAACGAGGTCATGAGGCGAGGGGCGGAGGGCCGTTTTGTACGCGACCGTCCGATAAATACTGAATACACCCCCTGGTTTGCCAAGCTGCCGGTGATCACCCCACTCCCCGGTCGAAACGCACAGCCCCCCGGGTTCGACTTCAATTGTGACCTTGTCCTGCCCCTCTGTCGAAGCCCGCCCACCAGCCACGATCGGAGGAGCACCCAACGTTACACCACATTTTGTATGTTCGGCAGACGCAGGCGGGATTCCATCGCATTCAAGCGGTCAAGGATAACTCAGTCAAAAGTTCGTTCGATTTCGTTGACAGTTTCTTCACTGGAAGGATAGTTAACTCGAATAAGCCCAAAAGGTGAGACACCAGAAGCTGTCAAATCGTCTAACCAGAGTTGCTGGTGAGAGTAGAAGTGCCAAAGCAGGGTAGATCCTATCGACCCTTCTTCTCTGCAGTAGTTGTGAATAACTTGGGGAAGAAGAAGAACACCATTCACCCGGCAATGCAACATGATTCAGGAAAAGGCGCTACCAATCAAACGATATTGTTTTGAGTCCGTGACGAACGGCGAGATAGCAGCGTTTGCTTGCATGACCTTCCCGTTTTCTATAGATTATCAAGGGGATGGTAAATGCATATGATATGAGCAGCGGGTGCTTCCAATATGTAATTGGGCTGAGACTCCTACTTCGAGTCCAGTCAGTCAAGACGAGCGAGGACAGATGAAAAGTGAAGATGGAAAGCCGTCTCTTGGCCTCCGCATACTATTTCAGGGGATCCTTCTTGACTTGACGCTTTCTTTGGATGGGCCAATAGTGGTGGTTTATTTCAGTTCGTTGTTTTGGAAGACCAAAGATCATAGTAGAGAAGTTTACAAAATCCAAGGCCGAGCTATCAAATAGAAGCACGTAGGCCCGGGGCGCTCCAGTCTCCAATACAGGATGTTAATAATATTGCCATTGGAAGGATTAATAAAAGACGTTGCGCGGAGCACATCTCCAACATGCATGTTCCTGGTCCTTGGGGGACATAAAGACATATGAAGTCTGGGTAAATTATTCTGGGCTTAAGTTCCCTACAGAGCCAGGACTGGCATTGACTGTGGCTCGTTTTGACATTTAGTTCTAATTTTTTCCAATTGCACCGTGACACAGCTACTAGCACAACAAAACGAGGAAGCTCCGTCACCACCCTGGAGATGAAGCGACAACAAACATACTACGCTATCTGTGTCTTATAGCATACATCTAACTAACGATGTACGATAAGCTTATGCTGCTACTGGAAACCCAATCAAGAACCTAGCGCTCCCAGTCGTCAAACCAAGCTCAAGCCATTTCGTAGGAACGGCCGCCTTCATCGTGCGGGCTTACGTGACATCTTGGTCGGTGGTGCCATCTCCGATTATCCTCGCTGTTCTCTTTTTTCTTAGCTGCCTCCGAGACCTCCAGCGGTGCTGCTACACTCAGCTGGAGGTTCGAAAAAGTAGCGTGTTTTGTCGATGTCTATGCCTCCCTCTTTGACCCGGCAGTTGTCGCATCTCTCGACTTGGCAATAGAACCTGCCGCATGTCCAAAAATGGTCGGATATGATGTCATGATCGCAGCCCAAGCACCGGTACTGTGCATCAGACTGGGTGAGCATGGTCAGCTCCCAGATGTGGAAAGGGCAGTTGTATGGCTCTTGATCTGGGTTTCTTTCCCCCCCCAGGGCCGCCTGGCATCCGCCGCAACAGTCCATCCCGCAAACGCAGCTGTCACATCTCCAGAAATCGTCAGAGCTGACAATGTCGCCACAACGCTCGCACGTGTACGGTGGACCCGTTTCCTAGACCGTGATCCGGACCCAGGTGTCGTGAGAACAGCTGTCTTGCTGGTCTGAATCGGCAGGGGCTGGGGTACTGCCCGCCCCGTCAGGTATTTCGGTATTTCCGGGCTGAGGTCTGGTCTCGAGCGGTTGATGGGACGGCGATCTACCGCAGTCGCAATATCCCCATGGCTGGCTGCACCTGTAACAAAACGCGGCTCCGCAGGGGCAACTGCATGTTGCCTAGTCAGCCCCGGCATGCTGGCCGTGCCTCGGTCGAGGAGCGCAAAGTACTGACCATATAGGGTAGGAGCCCGAGCCGGGGTGGGCGGGCTGCCCGCATTCGGGGCAATGTCCACAACCTCTCTCCATCTCAGCCGAAGACAGAGAGAGTATCCTTCTTTGGTCGATATGAGTTGGATACGGGGTTCCCGCGGTGTTTGATGCACCCCGATCACGGCAACGAGGTCTGGTGGCAGGTTCAGAAAGTTGACGAGGATTGGTTCCAGTTTCGTGCAGCTTTGAAAAGAAAACAGCCCTTGTGTTGTCGTATCGGGCAAAGCTGGCAAACGTGGAGGTCGAAGAGTCGGTGCTGAAGGTTCAAAGATGAATCGGAGGGGACTTCCCTCGAGGCTCGAAGAGAAGTTGATGGCTGGCATGATGCATGGTGCTTTCCTCTGCTAGTCAAACAGCCTAGGTCCTCCCTCTCTGCTCCTCCATCGTCCCGCACTGCAGAGTCCGCAATCCACAATCGTGGTTTCCTCGGTCCCCCTCAGGACGCCAGTCACTTGCGACTGGCACCTCGGCGAAGCGAAGTCATTGCCATGGTGGCACTACACCCGCGTGCGCTCCTTGGGCTGGTCTTCGCCTAGAGCGGATGCTTCTTCAGTCGCGATGCGGAACTGAAGTGATTTGCGAGAAAAGACGGGGGGATTCCCTTTGTTGACTGCACCAGTCCGTCCAATCAGGACGTTTGATTGTTTGTGGCGATTCAAGACCCACTTCGGCACAGCAACGCCCATTCGAGGTCCGCAAGTTTGCAACCTAACACAAGCGGCAGACAACAAAACCGCAGATCGGAGCTTGAAGTCAACACCACACCCATTGCACCTTTCGGTGTCGACCCCGACCTCCGAACCACGGGTTCTCCCAGGCATATTCGCCCACATCACTAGAGAAATACCGCAAGACCCAGCCGACCGACGTTAGCCAAGTAAACAACAATGTCCACCCAAAACCCCGCCCCCACCTACCGCGACTGCGTCACCTCCTTGCGCACCTCCCTCTCCTTCCTCGAATCCTCCGTCGCAACCCTCGGCACAGGCGTACAAGACTTCCCCCGCCTTTCTTCCGTCCTCAAGACAGTCCGCGTACGCTCCTCTCTCCCCCAACCCCCCCCTTCTTTCCCCCAACCCCCCCCCCC
>MU856851.1:64680-172759 GCA_033296705.1 Chaetomidium leptoderma | reverse complement strand
ACCTCGTCCCTCGTCCCTAACAACAAACCCCCCCCCCAAAAACAGCACTACGAACTAATCCCCCAACCAACCCTCGCGGCGGCCGAAACCTCGCTGCGCGACGAGATCGGACCCTTTGTCGCCCTGCTCCTCGACCGCGCCGACAAGCACCTGGAGCGCCAGGCGCGGCGCATCGAGACGCTCAAGGCGCGCACCGACCTGAATGCGGGCCGGCTGTCGCATTACCCTTCTTCTTCTTCCGGCGCCGCCGCGAGCTACAACGACGACGATCATGGCGACAACGACAGGCATACTACTACTACTGCAAAGGGGAAGGGCGCTACAGCTAGACATGGGAGTAGTAGTAGCGGGAAGGGCAGGCCGCTTGATGGTGGGGCTGCGCTGAGGGCCAAGGTGGTGCGGCAGCGCAAGGAGGCGTTGAAGTATAGTGTGGAGAGACTGGAGTTGGAGGTGTTGCAGAAGGAGAGGGAGTTGCGGATGAGGTTGGAGCAGGCGTGAGAGAGAGGGGGGCGTTGTTATATCCCCTTGTCTCGGAACGACTTCGTTACACGACGGCCATGTTGCGGGGGAGTGCGGACGGCGCGGGCATGCGTGTCTCCGTACAACCTTGGTGCGGCATCGCCTACAGACACGTACTTGCCGGTCGATTCTACGGCATGGAACCTCGCGACTCTGAACCGAGAGAACCCCTGGAAAGGAGGGCGGCGCGCCAAGCATTACGAGTCGGGGTTATCACCGCTGAACACGCTCTGGACTCGCGTGGCTTTAGACAAGCGCTTTGCATTACCCGCCTGCCAGTACCTGTACATCACGGAGTCGAGGCCTAGCAGGGGAAAGACGGCAGGGCGAATAGGGACGAGGCGCCGATGGCTGTGGCAAGATGATCATCTTGGCGTGGCTTTACTTCTCCAGGGAGAAATATCCTATTCCGAGTGGAGATGGGCTGGAGGTGCTCGAGCTCAGGGCGGGAGTTGCTTGGCAGGGCTCCGTGGGTCATTGGGTCGCGTCCCTGTCCAACTGAGATGCAGGAGCAGACGATGTGTGTTGTCAGGAGGGGCTGGTTTGGAGCTCGCGAATCTAGGGCTGCGGGAATTTGGTCTATCGAGCACTGGTGAAGACAATGGCCAGGCCGGCGAGATTCGGTATCATGGCCATTAGTGCATCTAGGTATACACAGTCTCTAGCCGCCATGGGCGTCAGCGGCCTCCGTCGTGTCATTCTGCAGTCATCAGTGTCGCTCTGTCGATGTCACAAGTTCCAATTCTGACTCGCGCCCGGTGTCATCATAGTGGACCAACTTGTTGCGAGCATCACATTCTACGGCAGAGCCAAAGAACGCCGGGCTAGGGATCACGGGCAAGAATAGTGTCATACACAATTGGTACATCGAATAAATAGGGGTCTTGAGAAGGGAATCCGTTCAAAAGATGAAAAGTTAAAAAAAAAGAACAGGGGAAACCCCAGCCAAGCCAAAACCAGTCAGACCCGCCCAAGAACGACCACGATTTTAGACCACATCCAACGCATCCCAAGTCAAGCCAAGGTAAATCCGCGCATTCCAGCGTGTCCCATCACGCTGCGCTGTCTTATCCATGTGGATAGAGGACGGCGGTGGCGCGGTCCGCGGCGAGCGGACAGTTCCCGTTCATGTAACGCCGGATGGGGTCGATTCGGTTGTAGGGTATATAAAACGTCATCCAGACGAGAATAAGAAAAGAGAAATCATCCACATGCTATCATGCGTTTAGCCTTGGCGTTCCATTGCTCGCAAACACCGCCAAAAAAAGTAACCATCCCCTCCTAGTAGACGCCAGCTTGGGCCATAGACTATAATAGAATGAGGTAGTTGCTGGGCGCAATGCCTGTGTCGCCGCTCTCCTTCCTTGCTTGCCACCACCTGCCGCTGACGTCGCTGACTTCGAGAATTTCGTGCTTGGAGAACGAGATCTCGTTGGCGTCTTCGGGGTTGGCCTCGTAGCTGTAGATGGCCTTTGCCCGGTAGGGGTACTCGGTCGGCGGCACTATTTCCGCATCCGGGTTGCCGGACGGGGGGGGTGCCTTTTGGGGAGGCGCTGCCGGGAACGCCGGGGTAGCCATCGAGTTGCGCATGGTGGCCGTCATGCCACCAACGGGCGACGGGTTCTCAAGGCCATTGAGCTGGGCAGTGTACATCTGTGGAGGCTGCACCGAGGTCGACGTCTCGGGCCTGCGGCTGCCGTAGCCGCCGGTCATGGTCTGGCGATTTGACATGGTCGACTCTTTGGAAAGGGCGAACGAGTCAATGTATGCGCGGGGGACGGCCGACGGCGCGGACCCGAAGTAGAAGATCCACACAATCTGAGAGAAAGGGGCGTTAGCATGAGGCCGGTCCATTCGCAACACCACGAATGTGCACGTACCGTCACCATGGAGAGAAGGATAAAGCCAGCGGCCGAAGCTTCCTTGGCGCCCTGGCTGGTATGGATCAGGCCGTTGACGGCGGATGTGGAGAGCACCAAGCCGCAGCCGAGATAACCGACGAGCGCGACGTGATAAGTCTGCGTGCTATCCGACGCGACCACGACGAATACGCCAACGATCATTGCGAGGTAAAAAACCAACGACCAGTAAGTGTAAAGGGGGAAGTCAATGGGCACCTGGATGTGTGCCAGGATTGTCGCGACGAAGGAAATAATCCATGCGAGCTAGAGAGGGCAATGTCAGCAGGTCAATCGCCAGGAAAGCCGGAGACAAGTCAAGAAGCTTACCGCAGCGATCGAGATAGTCGCAAGAGCAAACGGGTCGCCGATGATATTCCCGAGGCTCACGCCCTTGCGGCCACCACCATACTGGGCCCTCGAGTATTCCATTTTCCTGAGTGACGGGGAGTGAAGTGATCCGTAGCCGGGCATATGTGCTGGAGGTCAGAGGGCTGACGGCCGGGAAATGGCGGCAGTCCGATGTGTGTCGCGCGGTGGCAACTCAGTTGACGCAGGCCTTGATTGTGTGCATGGGGCAGCCAGTCGTCTGATGCAGCAGAGGCGTGGGAACTGCTTTAACAGGCTGTAAGAGCAACGGGATCGGGTGGAGCCCAAGTGAAATGTTCGGATCGGTGCTGTCGACCTTGCAGAGTCGCAGCAAGCGCAGCTTCGTGTCGATCGCGTTGGCCGACGACTCGAAATGAAAGACAAAAAAAGACGACGAATATGCTCGTGTCGAAAAAACGGCAATCAAGAGAACGTGATGAAGTGGATGTAGGAACTGAAGCCGGCCGACCCGGGTTCAAAGGATTGCTGGGTCGTCGATGAATCGTTGCTCAAGGAGAATCTCGGGGCTCCGTGGTTCGTCCCTCCAGTCGAGTTCCAATTCCCGACGCTCGCAAGTCACGTCAAATCCCTGGTCGTCCAAGCAGCCCTGTGCTCTTTTATGTCGCAACCGCAGTACCCGCCAGCGTGGTTTAATCAATCGGTCGATGTGGAAGCGTCGATCGTGTCGAGGCAAATTCGTAGCCGGCGCGCGTGAAATGGGGTGGCCAGCGATGGGAAGGGGAGCCGTCGAAAAGAAACGAAAGGGGAAGATGCCGTGAGAAGAGGAGATGGGGTGGTAATGGGGTGGTAAATGGGTGAATGCGAGGTGGAAGGGAGGGAGGCAGCACAGCCGGCCAACTGGGGCTGCGGAGCGGGAAGGACGGGAGGACCTGAGTGGACAAGACCTGCCAGGGGAGGGCGGATACGATGAATGGGACACTCCAACCTGCAAAAGTGAGGGGGGGTGGATCGTGCGCTCGCATGCTGTGCCCTTGAGCGCCAAGGATCCATTTGGCTGGACCTCAGCAAGCAGTTCGGTGGGTTTGCGCGCGCGCAACGGAAGCCAGGGGCAACTTGCAGGTCCCGCAGGCATTCCTGCTGGAGCATTTCATCCAGTCCAGCGGGCATCGCTTGCGATTTCTGATGCTGGACTTTTTCCCCCCGAACCTTCTTTGCAGTGGTTTCAATCTAATACCTTATCAGGTCAGCTTAATACGCAGTTAACAGCACAGCGCATGCTCCGAACCCGGTTGCCTGATGAGGGCCGGGGCTGGAAATGCCGTAATGCGGCGGTCATCTCAAAGGTGCAGGCGCTTTCCCACCCGCATCACTAAATTTCGCAGCCTGCAGACGGGATGCAAACACAGCCGGGCTTGAGAACGCAGCCCAACGCTTGAGTCTTGGGACAAGACAGTCGACTGCAGCGTTTGACTGCAGTTGGAAGCTTGCAACTGTGAGTGCGACAGCCAGATCGGATGATGTGGAGTGAACGACTTCCCCACACGGGCGAGACCCTCATACGGCCAGACCGGGCAGGCCGTTGCGTTGCGCTCGAACCCGTCGACAAAACCGATGGAGTCGAGACATGCACACCAATCGAAAACGATGCACGGTTAACAGCTTATTGTCAAGATTCGGCCCAACTCCATCTCCGTCTCGAGTTTGAAAGGGCTGACCCCCAAGGAGATTCCGTTCGTTACGACAGCTGGAACACCCGCGCCGGCAAATCGTCGTGATTGCTGGGTTTGATTGGGTTGAAATCCATGATCCAAGTTGTGGTGCGTGTGCGCCCCTGGCCCCTGGCTCGAGCCTGGCCCCTAGATCTTGGCGACCACCAACGCCCGCCCCACTCCGGTGTTTCAAGCTTGGAGTTTCACGGACTCGACGGCGCCGACCAACCAACTGGCAGGCGGAGCTCACGTTGACCTCGAAACACCACCTCGAGGAGCGTTGACTGGTGACACGGACATCGCGGGATCATCAAGGGGGTTGGTCTGGATCCGTGCTCGCTGTCGAGCTGGAGCCGCGGAACCGTGGAGCCGTGCCAGCGGGTTTAACATCTGCGATGACACGACGCGGGTATGTCGCTCTCTTTCTGGTTCAGTCGAGAGCTGTGTCTCTGAGTGTGCTCCTCAACGAAAGAGGTCAGTCAGCGTGCTGCATGCTCTGTGCTTGAGTTGTAGACGATCGTCAAAAAGGGATGTACGGGGTTGCCAATTCCATTGCTACCCCTCAGTACTCCGCAAGTCTGAGATCCAGCCAACAAGATGCCCCAGTTTGACCTCATCGATCGACAGTCAGCAGCTGGTTCCTGCATTCGATGTCTCCATTTGTGGTGTTATCGAAAAACAGCTCAGCAAGCATCAGGCTGTGATCTGCTTAGAGGCCCAATTTTTGCAATTCTCTAAATCCTGTTCCCATTAAATCAGCCGGGACTTATTAATATCGACCGCGTCGTTCCTAGATTGAGCATATCACATTGGACCCACCATTAAAGCCAGAGAATAATGCCCTTGATGAGAGAAACTGTAGGACCTCAGCTTGCAGCCAACACTCGTCTCCCTTAGCCCCCCCACCTTCTTCGGGGCATCTCGGGGCGTCCACCGCCCTGCATTCCATGGAGTGGCCAGAGTGTCGACGGCCACGCAGATCCCATCCCTCACAACAGCTGCGTCCTTGCGGCGGGCTTGGTCACGATGGCCATCCACCTCACCAAAGGTTTCGATCACTGTCAGCCAGCCACTCGTTGACAAACCGCTCAGCCATCTCACTCTTGGCCAAGTGCATTGTCTGCATGCGGGGAGGTCACAAACCAGCGGGCCAGCCCAGGCCTGAGGCACAGTATCGCGACCAGTTGGACCAACCTTCAGCTTCCGTCCCAATCCATCCACTCGGGCCACCTTAGTCTGGCCGCCCTGCGGGGTACAGACCAGCCCAGGTCGCAGGCGGCCAGCTGTTTTGTACAAACGACAAGAGCTGCTGTGCTGTGCCGTCTGTCTGAAGCCACTTCAGCCAATTTAGGGGGCAGGATTTGCAGCACTTCTGCTCTGATCGCGGCATAATTGGCCCTTGAAACACGGAAATGCGGATGCCGGGCTGAGAGTCGCACAACGCCACGTGCGGACTGCGCCGCCAGATGCGCGCAGCCTTGTCCTCGCACATCTAGATCATGTTTGTCTGCCGTCACTCTGTGCCATGTACGTACATACATGCGTCTTCTATGGGTGGCATGGATTGTGGCCATCTGGGTCCCGACCCAGATGACCGGGAGGACGCCGGGCCACGGCCACAGTTCCCCGTCCGTCCCACACGCCGACGGTACCGCCTCTCTCTCTGGCTCAGTCGCCTCCGCTTGCGGTAGGAAACGATGCCAGCATTCGCCAGTGTAACGTTCGTCTGCTACTCTGATGCTCCATTCGACCCGGTGAGGACCCCGGCGAGGCCAATGCCATTGCCCGCTCCAACATCCGTTTCCCATCTTCTCAAGCATCGACGTGACGGTGGAGTTATACCCGGCCGATGCCAACCCATTCCGGGAACCGCTCCAAAACTGATGGGCGGAGGATTGTATGTGGCGAAACCGTAAGCTTGGGGGTATTCGTTTTCGGTCTCCCTCCCCAGAGCTGCTGAGAAACATCCCCTAGGACCCCTTTCCTGCCTGTCGCGACCAAACAAGCCGGCATTCCTACCGCAAGCCCCCATCCTCCGTAGAGGGTGAGCCCCGTCGCCCTCCTATTATCGTTCATATCCCTTGCTCTTCTTGTCTTCCCCATATCAACCCCCCAATAAACCATCACGCATCACGCCGCAGCCGCCGCCGCCTCCTCCTCCCTCCCCCTCCCCACCCTCCTGACCCCGCGCTCAACCCTCTCCAACCGCCCCTCCACATCCGCCAGCTCCACCCCGTACCGCAACACGCCGCCCTCATACCACGCCCGGACGGCGCGTTCGCTCCGCCTCCGGAGCTCGGCCATCTCGGCCGCCTGGGCGCGCTGCAGCGCCTCGACGGCGCGCATGCGCGGGACGAGGGCCGCCAGCGCCGCGCTCTGCCGCGCGTCGGGTACCGGCGTGTCGGATGTCGCGGCCGCGAGGGCCGAGGCTGTCGAGGAAAAGGCGGTTGCGTACGAGAGGACGGTGGCGCGGACGGCTTCGGGGCTTAGTTGGGTGGGTGGTTCGGCGGCGGTGGGGTTGGAGGTCGAGGTTGGGTTTGTTGTTGATGATGATGATGATGTCGAGGTGGAGGGGGGTTGGAAGAGGGTTGGGTGGGATTTGTCTGTCGGGTGGGTTTGTTAGCTTGCGGTTGTAGGAAGGCGAGAGAGTTTGAGGCGGCGAGGGGGCATACAGATCTTGAGGATCTCGGCATAGACGCGAAAGTGCCGGAGCAGCTGCGTGAAGCGGTGCTCGAGCTCGGCGAGGGAGGTTGTGGCCGACTCGGAGGGCGGTTGACTCGGAGGTGTTGACGGCCCGTAGAGGACGTGCTCGATTCGCAGCAATCGCGCCTCGAGCAGCGAGATTGTCGCCAGCGTCGTTTGATCCAGCGTGCTGTCCATGGCGTCGCCGTCGGTTGAGCTGCGCCCGGGAGAGCGCGATTCAGTTCCTTCCGGCCGTGTTGCAATGGAGCTACCTGGCGCGCCAAACCGCGAAAGTGCAGACTTTAGATTAGGACAGACGCGGCGGAAGTGAAATGTCAGGGAGTGGTCGACTGCAGACCCTAGATTCGTTGATCGTGATTGCGCCAAGCCGGGGAACCCTGCAGCCACCAAATAAAAGGCACTCCTACAAAATCAAGGTTCGGTTGGGCGCACCCACAACATTCCATCCAATCCTTCGCGACTATCGACCCGGACATCGCCGCCGACAAGCGACTCGTCGTCTCTTACCTAGGATGGTAAGTTGCATCTAAGAACAAAGACAATTGTTGGAAATATTGGCCCACTGCGCTCAAAACCGGTTTTCTCACCCCCGAGCCTATATGGCAACTATATATTAGACCCAGATAGAGATACAAGCTACGAATATAGGGGGATATAAATGATCTAACAGCCTAAGTTTTGGCTGTATACATCTAGCTAGAATCGCTGTTCCAACTATTACTCACCTAAATCACTCTTTCCAGGGCAATCATCGTGCTTGTGGCTACAGGTTTTCAACAGGTCTCGGGTTTGCCCCGATTGAACCCTGCCTGTTCTATGCTCGGATGTTTTTTGGTTTGCTTTTTGTCGGCACCAGACATAGGACGTGGAGTCTGATGCGCACGGTAATAATGATCGAATTTGACAATGAATGAATGCCCAGCTATCATTGCTCCTGAGCTCCTCCAGCTGATCTTGTGTTACAAAAGAGTACTGGGCAGGGCCTCGATATCAATGAGCCGCCTTATCAAACAGCCTTTGTTCCACATACGCCTTTGCCGCGTCCGCGTTCTTCTCCCACTTGAGCCAGTTGTAGGCCCTCGGAAAATCCTTGTACCGGTCAATGTGTCCCGAGCAGAAACTCTTGAGGTCTTGAGGGATGGCTATCGGCTCTGCCGAACTGTTCGCCCAGAAGTAGTAATGGTCCAGCAGCTGCTGCAGCTCGTCCAGCATCAAGTCTTTTAGTTTGCTGGCGCGGATTTGCTCCATGGCCGGATGGTACATGGTCCACGAGCGGCTGAAGTCGACGAGCTTCCCGCCCAGGTAGTTGCCGCCGTGCGTGTCCTTCACGAATATGCCCAGCGAGTGGAGGGCCTGCAGGTCCGCCCACATGCCCGGGGCCTGCGCGGGGTTGGCCGCCTTTCTAGCGACGAGCTCCTTGACGATAGCCCGGACGGGCAGTTCGCGGTGCTGCTCGTGCCGCCTCCAGAAATTGTCGCCATCCAGATTGCCCGTGTTGGCGGGGGGGGGGCGAGCTAGACCGGCCCGTCACCCTCCGGGCCACGTCGGTTTCCTGCTGGGGCGTGAGAAGGAGATAGCCGCTGGCCTTGACGGCCAGATCCTCGCGCTTTTCCTCCTTGAGTCGGCCATAGGCACGGCACTCACAGTTGAAGGGGTCAAAGTAGTCGGCATAGAGCTGCGAGTTGGCGAGTGGCCTCGTAAGGTCCCCGCCCTGACCGCCGAGGAGAGAGTCCGAGTGGCAGAAATAAAACTAGGGAGAGCACTCCCAGTTAGAGGCCAAGTTGATCGGGCCGGGGGCCGAACCGGTGTGCCGCGCATGACCAGAGAGTCCAGGTCGTTTTCGCGGCCGAGAAACTCGACGAACTCGATGTCGGCTTCAGCATTCGGAGTAAAAGGGGCTAGTTTGGGGCCCGGGACGCATGGAAGCGGTGCCGGCGGACTGGGAAGGCGAGCGAGGCGGAAAACCGACGAAGCCATGAATCATGATGCTCAGGCTGTAGTAGAGAAGTCGGGCTTGCTCGGAAATTCAAATTCAAGGTTGAGAACTTGAGCAGCAATACGATAGACCGTCGGCGGACAAGAGACGAAAAAGTCGAGCCAGCGTTGCCGTTGGGCAATTCATAGATGATGGGCAAAAGAACCTCCTTCTCGACGGCTGCCGAAGCGATGCTGGCAGCCAGTGTGCCACTGCCAACTGTTGGAGAGATGGGTCCCAGATGGTCATGTGGAGGAGAGTGTTCTGCCCCAGTTCAATAGAGGCCCCATCCAGACTCGTCGATATATATATAGCGAGCTTTTATCCCGTTGCTTATATTTGAAGGTGGAGGTTCCGAACCGCGCACTGCAAGTCGGACTTTAATACGGGCATCTTGAAATATACGAACAGTTTCGGTAAGTTACGCTACCCAAGGTCCGTTAGGCTTGGCGGGCTTGGCGGGCTTGGCGGGCCGGGATTACTGCAAATGACTACCAATAGGGTTAGGGTTGGAGCACCTCGGCGTGACTTGCCGGGCTGTGGCAGTGCCACGCCGTCACTTCTCCTGAAACACACGCCGATTGTCTCCATCTTCAACCGCCACGTCGACAGCGATTGACTGCCCTTAGTCCACAACTGCCTCCGAGGCTCAGCACCCCCGAACTACGCGCCAGAAAACACAGCAACCGATCGTTTCTACTGCTAGGCGCATTGCGATTAACGAGCGACAACAAGCGACAAGTGCTACCCTGACCATTCGTTTCAGGGGCGCTGACCAGACCGGAGACTCCCGATGGCGGCGACGGCGGGCGCATAGTCCAATCATCGAAACAACTTCGACCTTCTTCTCGAGCGACCTCAGCTTTCACGCCTGGAACCCTTAGGTGCCCGGACAACAATTCTGCCACTGGGCTAGATGACGGGTTACTCAGCGGTAGAGTCTGGCAGTCTGTCAGGAACTACCACTGGCGACAACATGGCGCAGTGCGTATCTCGGGTCCAACACACTTTCAAGGGATTGTTAACTGACGGATGTGGTCGTTTGCAGCCCACGTCGAGCTCGCAATCCCAAGCTGGGCGGCGGTCACGCCACCATCATCAGCAGCAACATCAATCTTGTGAATACCAGTACGTCCGTCCAGGCACCGACCGAGAACGAAGGCTCCAAAGACGGATCGTTAACAGAGAGTCGCAGTCATTGGTGCCGGAACCCTTGCCATGCCTGCGGCCATGTCGCATTTCGGTGTCATGCTTGGAGTCCTGCTGATCTTGTGGTGCGGACTGACGTCGGCGTTTGGCCTGTACCTCCAGTCACGCTGCGCTCGTTACCTCGATCGGGGGACGTCCTCGTTCTTTGCGCTCTCGCAGCTCACGTATCCGAATGCCGCCGTGATGTTTGACGCAGCCATCGCGATCAAATGCTTCGGCGTGGGCGTTTCGTACATGATCATCATCGGCGACCTCATGCCGGGCGTGGCAGAGTCGTTCGGCAGCGCAGACTCGGGCTACACCTTCTTGGCCGACCGTAAATTCTGGATAACAGCCTTCTTTCTGCTCTTCATCATACCGTTGAGCTTTCCAAAGAGATTGGATTCGCTCAAGTACACGAGCGTGATTGCTCTACTTGCGATTGGTTATCTCATCATCCTGGTGGTCTACCACTTTGCGGCCGACGAGATTCCGAATAAGGGGGATATCCGGCTTATCACGTGGGAAGGGCCGGTTGCTGCGCTAAGCAGCTTACCAGTCATAATCTTTGCCTACACGTGCCATCAGAATGTGGGTTCGCCTGGTGTCGCTAGGTAGCTAGCTGTCCCGTGCCCCTCGCTAACTCACGTTTCCAGATGTTCTCGATTCTGAACGAGCTCAAGGACAACTCGCCGATTAGTGTCGTTGCCGTCATTGGCTCCAGCATCGGGTCCGCCGCGTCGGTGTACATCTTGGTCGCCATCACCGGCTATCTCACCTTTGGCAACGATATCAAGGGCAACATTGTCGGCATGTGTACGTTTGAGGCTCCATCCCCTGAATATTGTTACCTTTTGGCTAACATGATCCCCGGGCAGACCCTGCGTCCATCGCCTCGACAATCGCCAAAGCGGCCATCGTAGCGCTCGTCACCTTCAGCATCCCGCTCCAAATCCACCCCTGCCGGGCCTCGATCGACGCGGTCCTGCGCTGGCGACCCGGCGGCAGCAGCAGCGGCGGCAGCAACCACCGCTCCCAAAGCCCCTCCAGCGCGGCAGCAGCAGCAGCCCAGGGCAACATCCAACCGCTCCTCCCCTCGTCCGCCAGCGCCCCCTCCCCCCGGGGGGCCGCCGCCGTCGTCGACAGCCACGGCGCGCCCGTGGTGGCCATGTCGGAGCTGCGCTTCGCCCTCGTCACCAGCGCCATCCTCGTGCTCAGCTACGTCACGGCCCTCAACGTCTCCAGCCTCGACCGCGTGCTCGCCTACGTCGGCTCCACGGGCTCCACGTCCATCTCGTTCATCCTGCCGGGTTTGTTCTACTACAAGATTAGCGATCCCGACAGCATCCACCACCAGCGTCTGTCCAAGGAAGACGACGATGTGGATTTTGACGACGATGATGATGATGACGACGAGGCTGCTGCTGGTGGTGTTTCTTCGGAGCTGGCCAGCTCGGGCTTGCTGGCGGGTAGCGTTGCCAGTCTGCGGTCTACGGTTAGTGTTGGCTCGCGCTCGCTCGGGCGGCGGTGGCGGCGCAGGTGGCGGTGGGATATGGAGCATCTCGAGACGGGGCTGCTGCGGAAGCTGTCGCTTTGCTTGGCTGTGTATGGCCTGTGTGTCATGGTGGTGTGTCTGGGGATGAATACTTTCTTTGCGCACTAGTAGACCCAAGAAGGACATGTGGCATGGTATATCTCTCTCCTATGGAGTACCTAACTAGGGGCATGTAAGGGAGATGTTTCGTGGTGGGGGGGTTGTTGTAGGAATGCCTCACCAGCGAGCGGATGTGGGGGATCTTGGTCAATTTTATAGAGGCGTCTGGGGCGCATGCAAGGGTTGGTTTTGGAAAGGGTCTTGGGGGTTACGATACTGGTACAGGACGGTTGAGGGTACAGCGCAATATATGAGAATCCTCCCTTTTCCAACCGCCGTGCAGTGTTGTGTTTCCGTGTCCCTTGCAAGTTGGGACCATGTCGAGGTCAGTCAGGGATCGAGTGAGTCCCAACATCCGGTCGATTCGCCTCTATTGTACACTCCAAGATCTATCTCGCAAAAACGCCCTTGTACATGCCGTTGGTGGTTGTGTTGCATCGTATACACACGAAATGGGTGGTAAATAAAATAGAATACATTTTGTTATTTCAGGTTGTCTCGTCACGCCTGGTCCGCTTGCGGGGAGGCGTTTGCACTCGGGGTCGGGGTCGAAGAAGCTGCTGGTCGGTATTTGGGCGGGAGGATGCCGACCTGGCGGACGGTTAGCTTGTGCCTTGCAAGACCAGGTCCTGACGTGGTTGGTGTGTTCTTACCATTGACAATAACCTCCACATGGTGTCTGTCGGCTGGGCGCCCACGCCGATCCAGTACTTCGCCCGCGTCATGTCGAGCTTGATGTCCTTGTGCAGCCGGCCCGAGTTGTCGTATGTGTCCTTCTTGGGGATCGGGTCGTAGGTACCGATGACCTCGAGCGGCCTGTTGTTGCGCGCCGTGCTGGGGGAGAGTTAGACCAGACCAAAGCCAAAGAAAAGGGGAACAACGGTTAGCAGCATACCGGGCGTGGGCGACGACGATGTTGTAGAAGGGCGAGTTGGTGCGCCCAAAGCGCGCAAGTCTGATCTTGACCACCATTTTCGTGCGAGGATCGGGGATCGGGGTTTTGTTGGATGCCGTGTTGCTGTCTGCGGAAATGCCGTGATGGTGTCGGTCGCGGTGTTGCCGATTCGACGGTGCACAGACCAGCCGGCTGGAAATTTTGGACCCATGGCACCGGTTGTTGACTGGGCCAATTGGATGCGCCTCAGCTGTGCAGGGAACACTCGAGCGCAGCAGTGGTGTGCAATTGTGCATCGGGTCTTTGGAGCGCTGCGGTGATGTCACCTCAAGTCGACCCCATTCCCCCCCTCCTTCAACACCGCGAGACCTGAGATGAAAACGATCAAGCCTTTGCTACTTGATCTCGTCCACTCCCTAGATATTTAATTTCATCGACGAGGACACGGTACCAACTAAACATTCGAGTAACCGACACACTTTTTCGACCATGGCACTCAAGGTATTGTTGGTCGTGCAACTACCCGGTGTTTTGACTGTTTCTTACCCAACAGTCGAGCCCGGATTTTCTGACATTTTGATGCCGCCCAGACTCTCTCCGCAAAGGCGGCGGCGGCATTGGACAGGGAGTTGATGAGCACGGGCGCCTTCTCCATCGACCAGCTCATGGAGCTCGCCGGTCTCTCTGTGTCGCAAGTTGGTCGGTGCAAAAACACCCCGACTTATTTTACAATGAAGTCAAGTCTGGCTAACTCGGCCATACAGTCTACCGAGTTCATCCGGCCGAGAAGGGCAGACGAGTTCTGGTTGCAGTTGGTCCCGGCAACAATGGTGAGGGTGACAGCGTCTTTGTTTACTTTCGGGCGTGTTGGTCAGTGCGCTCACAGAGTACCATTCAGGGGGTGATGGTCTGGTCGCCGCCCGCCATCTCCGCAACTACGGGTACCAGCCGACCATCTACTACCCGAAACGACCCAAGAATGATCTTTACCAGGTAAGGAACCTTTTCTTTTCTTTTTTTCTTGTGTGGGTGTGGAAGATTGAGGATTCGATGTCCATCGCATCTGGTGCAGCCAGGGGTTACCCCTGGATTGTAATCGTCTCGGGTGCTCATGTCTTCATTGGCGTGATGGCTTTTGTCAAAATTGCTACGCCTAGGCATGCGGTGCGATCAGCTCTCGTGTATTTGCTGTCGGATATACACCTGCCAGCCCTGCTGGTTCTCTCCCGTTGGCAGGCCGCTAATTCGTCGTGTGTGTAGCGGCTTGCCAAACAGCTAGAAGACCTCGACGTCCCTTTTGTGGATGACTTTCCGACCGCACTGCAGTCGACCGACCATGTGATCGATGCCATTTTTGGTTTGTTCCTCCCCCTCTCCCACCCGACTTTTAAAAACTTTCCAACTAAACCGTTACGCAGGCTTCAGCTTCTCGGGCGAGGTCCGGGAACCGTTTCCAGCGGTGATCCAGGCCATGACGGAGACCAAAGTGCCAGTGACGTCGGTCGATGCCCCGTCGTCTTGGGATATCGAGGACGGTCCTCCCAAATCCGGTGTTGGCAGCAACTTCCACCCTGATGTTCTGATTAGCCTAACGGCGCCCAAACCTCTAGTCAAGCATTTCAGGGGGCGCCACTTTGTGGGGGGGCGGTACGTACCACGTTTCCACGCCCTGTCTGCCCTGATTGCCTCAGCTGATTGCCCGAACCAGCTTCGTTGCGCCGGGTATTGCCGAGAAGTATGATTTTGATGTTCCGGCGTATGAGGGAGTCGACCAGATCGTCGAAGTCGGACCCGAGGGGTTGAAACTCTGATGCGCCGGTAATTGGAAGGGCCAGTCTGCCCTCCCCTTTCCCCTTGTGCTCCGACTACATCAAGGCACAACCGCCCCCTGGGCTGTTTGGGCAGATTCGACTCGGACAGCCGCCCTGCTCCATGACGATGCGTTGGATGGTGGTTCCGACGAGACAAGCCACCAGCGGAGGGCGAAAGTTTTTGCAGAACTCGACATAGATCAGGTAGTCCTTCCCACAAGCTGGACATACACTGCTATGATGCTCAATGCACATTAACGACGGCGGACCAGGCGTGTCCGGTGGGTGTCAAGCTCGGTTGCGTTGGTGGTGTCGATGTGTCGGGGACGAGAAGATGACATGGGGTTGGGGCGGCGCTGATGGCTTGGTTTGTCTTTCAAGGTGTGGCTTGACCGTAGGTATGTATATAAATCTTCGTGCGTGTGGCTGCTCAGACGGCAGCCCTGCGTTGTGTTGTGTGTGCTGCGGCCGGGGAAAGTACCTAGGTAAGGTAGGTAAGGTCAACTCAACCTCCAAGCTCTCTTTGGGGGAAGCGCAACAGGGTACCTAGGTACCTACCTACGTAGAGAGGCTTGGCACTGCCGAATAGGTGCGTCTCGCCACTGGAAACTTGTGTGAAGTGCTGCAAACTGATAGCCCGGGGGTGCTGCGGCGGCAGAGGCGAACCGCTGCGGCACGTCAAGGCAAGCCCTAGAGGTCTGGAAGGGGAAAGATTCGCTGGCCGCCAGGACCACGAGACGCAATCCCCCATTTTGCCATTTTCTCTTCCGCAAGCAAAGCGGTATGTTCGGTGGGACTTCGTACGGCCGGCGATCCGCACTGCGCTTCGCTGCCACCTGGGATCTCTCCGGTACGGATACGCAACGCCGGCACATGCTGCCCCGGACCTTTTGCTCCGGACTCGCCCGTGATAGGCTGGTGCGCTACGGGGCCGCATGGCAGTCCCGAAAAGAGGATCCTGTCTGGGCTTCCTGAGCAGAGCCCCGTTTTCCGGGAATACCTCGACTCCACGCCCTTGAGTGTTTGGGGCTGCAAAAACCAGCGGTGCCCGGTGGCATGTCGTTGGTTCAGTTGGTTCGGCTGGTTCGGCGGTGTCGCCGAGCTGGAGCTTGTCATCCGCACGGGCGCCGATCGCCAAATCTGGAAGGCACTTGAAGGGTCCCGAATTGGACGGGAAGTGCCCCAGCTGCCCAACAACAAGTCCAGATAAGGTCTAACGTGATTTACGGGGACCAGGGTGCCAGGGTGCCAGGGTCGTCCCTCACACATGTCGTGCATTTTACGGACCCTGCAAAAGCTCAGCTTTTCTGTCTTTTCCCTTTCCAATTGGCAAGCTCGAGGCAAGCTCCCCGCACCTCGGACGTCGGCTGACTTCCAGCTTGTTTGGCAATTGGCACCAACGGTTTCCTGTTCCGCTCGTCAAGTTGCGTGCTCTCTGCGTCGTCATCAAAACCAACAACATCATCTCATCTTTCCTGCTTCACCGTCCCCCAGCCAAGGCTGTGGCGTTGATGGCCTTGAGCTTCCGCCCCTTCCACGGAACGCGCCCCACGGCCCCTGCCCCTGCCCCGCAGCCTCGGGAACCAACCCACGCTCGAGCCAGAAGGAAAATCCAGGACATCGAGCTCGTCGGGCTGAGGTCTAGAACCCCGCCCACCCCCCACCCCCCACCGCTTGTCCGCCCAGCCGCCCTCGAGCCGCCCAACCACCGCCACGACAAACACTCTGTTTTCAGCTGATGTGGACATCGACACGCAAACAGGTCGGCGGCCCACGTCAACAAGTCCGGCTCGCAATTCCTTGGGGCGGCCGGGACCACCCGCAAAATATTTCAGGCATGAATCATGATGGAACCCATCACACCTCAGCGTTCGGGCCTCTGGATCCGGCCGCTAAGTGAGAGACTTTGGGCGGAAAGTTTTGCCCGGGACCTGTCCCCTTCGCCTCGGCGCTAAACTAAAAAAAATCCCAAATCGGCTTGGTGCTGTGGTGAAGGCAGCTTTATTATCCGCACACATCGATATTGCTGACCTACCAACACCGACAGACAGATGGACAGGGGCCCCCCAGAGGCGCGTGCAGGACCCTGAATCAACAACGCACGCCAAGTGAGGTCCCTGCGGCTTGGATTGGTCCCCTAACTATTCGTACCCCCGTCATTACCCATCATCAACTTGTTCAACAACCAACTCACAACTTACACAGACAGTTTAATAAAACAGGGTTAAAGTCAAAAGCCATTCAGCGCGCCTGCAGCCGAGAGACGACGTCGACTCCCACTCGTAACGTCGTGGAGGCTTGCCGACTCTATGAACCACTGAGGGCTGTATCCATAGATCTCCACAACCACCCCCCGAAGTTGGAACTCCTATGTAGAGATGGTACTCACAGCCGGCCAGCAAAAGGAAGTGTGGCTTGCATACGGCATGAGGTATGTACATACATACATACAACCCTACAGCTTTTGCCGTCGCTTCCCGCAGGTGCCACACCAAGGTCCCCATCATTCGTCTCGAGTGGGCAGCTCCGTCTTCCCGTTCGCCACACTTGTTACCCGATCCGATGCACCCGGCCTTCCGCCGTGGTGGAACTCACAGCTCGGCAGCCAATCCGCCGGTATTTTATCGCCCTCGCCCCCAAACTAGAGATCGACAACAGGATGCTGAAAAAGGCTTTCCCATGACGAATCCCTTTGCCACAGTCAACCATGGCTCACATGGCAATCTCGGTCAACCATGGCAATCTCTGCCACACTGAGCCACAGTCAACCATGGCAATCTCCGCTACGAACAAGCTTTCCGACTGTTCAGCGAGCTTTACGACTGATGTGTGCCGTCATGTGATTGTACATAAGCTCTCAACGTCCTCAAGCGAATGTTCATGCCTAATCAGATCAAGTCGCTTCCCCCCCCCACCTTTTACGGACTCGCCGCCCTGATCGACCAATGTGCTGATCTACTGTACTGTACTCGCAGTCCGTCGTATGCGTCTGAGGCGTCCTCGCCTGTCCTCGGGGTTGATAGGTTGTAGGTGGAACTTGGCACGAGCAAGCCACATCCCCCTGGTTCATCTCGGGCCCACGTCGAGCGAGTGCTCGGGAGCTAGCGCACAAGGATCCTGGCCCTGCGTTAAATGGCACCAGCCCTCGCAACCTGGGGCAGCCCGCCTTATTGTAGTCACGCGGCATCCGTCCGAGGAGCCGCTTTGGCTCGGCTGTGGGTGGGTTGGAAGGTTTGCTCCGCGAGGTGTCCACCATCCCGAGGTCTGGCATCGCCAACGACTCAAGGAGTTGAGGGACTGGGCAACTGTGGCAACGCATTGGACACGCGCATCGAGTCAAGGCAACAAGTTCGGTTTTGGTTGCAAGTTGTTGTCCTTGCACCGAGTAACTCTTACTAGCTGTCAAATATTGTCTAACTACCTGCACTCATCAAGTCAGGGTTAATACGGGGCAATTGAGCATGGCTATGTTTAGCCGTCCAATATAGTAGTAACAAGCAAGGCGAGCAAGACAAAAAGCAGAAAGTGTAAAAGTAAAAGAGTAAGTAACAAAGAATGGAAAGCAACAAAATAGAGAAAAAAATAGAAGAACCAGAGTCCAGACGGGAATTGAGCCCGACGTGGGGGTCGAACCCACAACCTTGAGATGATAACGTGATTAAGAGTCTCACGCTCTACCGATTGAGCTAGCCGGGCAGGCAGCTAATCATTCATCTGATTCGTTGGCTCCAGGACCGCCGCCGGTGCCTATGAACGCAGGAATGTGGGGCTGACTTACACCAACAGATATGTCAACCATCCGAGACTTATTGCCAGCCGAGACCAATGTAGATGGAACGAAGCTTTAATTATCGAGCATGGATCGTCAGACTAGGTAGGTAGTTATGACATGGGAGTGATTCAGGGCTCGACTTGATCCTCTATCACAAAAGACTCAATAAAGCTTAAAAGCTTAAGGCGTAAAGTGCAAAAGTTTTCTATCCAGGTCTCACAAGTGTGCTACTGCGGATAATGGCCACGACCACGAATATTCCCATCAGAATCAAGAGGACGAGCCAAGAAACGCAGGGGTATATTTGTCGTCAGCAGATGCCTGGTTCAGGTCGCCTGGTGCTCGCCCGACCTCTGCCTGCCAAACGCTCAACAAGCGCCGTCACACTATCTACCCTCACTCCCACCACAACATAGCGCTTGTGACCTCTTTGCAAAGACGGAGAGAAAAGAAGCCGCCATCAAAGAGCCTCGAGATCACCCAAGGACATGGACTAAAAGAGAAACAAGAAAATGACAAACATCCAAGATATCCGTCGCTAGCGCTACCGCCAAATCCAACTCAACTCTGACCGATCGTCACCCACGCTCTCTACCTGTACCCCCCGGAATTACCCCCGGAATTACCCCCCCAATACCCTTGATTCCCGCCGTTCCCTCCCTGTTCATACCCTTGGCCCTGCCAGTGGTTCTGTCCACCATACCCCTGACCCTGACCCTGCTTTTGGCCTTGATCCTGTCCATGGCCATCGTCGCCGTACCCGCCGGCAGTGAAGCTCCTCTTGGGCTGGGGGTGTGCGAGCTGCTGCGAGGGCGCCGGCGAGCCCCTGCGCATCTCGGCGTTGGGGCTCGAGTAGCTGCGGTTTGGCTGCGCAAACTGCTGCTGCTGCTGGCTCGGGCTGCGCATGCCCGCACCTGGGCCGGGAGACTGCGCGTGCCGTGAGGGCGCGGGCGAGCGAGAGCCTTGGTGCGAGCTGAAGCCGCCTGGTGAGGTTGGGGAGCGGGGGTTGTTGTTGCCGGGCCGGTCTGAGTAGAGGCCTGGGCTTGCGACGCGGGGGGATTGTGCGCCGTCACGGAGGAGAGGTACTGGGCTGCGCATGGCTCCGCCGCCGGCGGCTGCGCCGCTTAGGGCAGCGGCACCTAGCGAGGCGTCCCATCTGTTGTTGTCGAGCGGCGATGCGACGGTTGTGGGTTGGAGGTTCGGCGAGCTCGGCACGCTGTAGCTGTCTTGGTCGGCAATGCCGTCGCGGCGCATCTCCTTGGCGTTGTACTCGGTGGCGTTGTCGACGAAACTGTCCGGGTCGACGCCGGCCTTCCTGAAGCGCTCAAGCTCAACACGCTCGACCTCGGCGCGGGCCTCGGCAGCGCGTGCCTCACGGGCGCCGCGGCGGCGCTGCCGGATGCAGTAAAATATGGCAAAGATGGCGAGCAGACCGACAACGCCCCCGGCGCTGGCGTAGATGGCGATCTTGGTGGTGTTGGGCAGGTCGTTCCACTTATCCGAGATGGACTTTTCGGGTGGCGCATTGACTATCTCCTTGACGGTTGAGTTGCCCCTGCATGACGGTTAGTACCAGCCAGACTGTGCATGATGAAAAGTAGCGGATGTCAACTTACGCGACGATCTTGATACTCTCCCACGAGCCGCTCTTGTCACTGTACAAGTACTCCTTCCCGCTGCTGTAGTCCTCGACGTGGGCGCTCTTGACAAACATGTCAAACGGTGCCTGGCTGTAGTCGGTGTCGCCTCCGGCCCACTCTCGGGTCCCTGGGGGCATTCTCGGGTCGCCGCCGGCCCAAATACCAATGGACAAGCGCATCGGTGTTTGCGGGTAGTAGTACGAGTTGTTCGCATCCTTGGGCTCGAGCCGGCGAACCTTGTCCCCGTCGATGTAGAAGTCGAGGAAGTCCTTGGTCCAGATGGAAGTGTAGTTGTGGTAGTCGTTCTGGACGCCGCCTGCGACATTGTAGTACTCGGCATTGGGGACGTCGGGCTGGAAGCCCTTGCCGAAGTAGTTGCTCTGGGCGACCGTCTCGTTGCCGCCAAAGAACTCCCAGTCAATCTCATCCAGGTTGTCGCTCAGCATCATGATGGAGCTGATGACACCGGTGCCCTTGGCCGCCTTCAGATGGACCTCGGTGCGGCCCCAGAAGTAATAGAACTTTGACCGAATGGTTGGCGAGTCGCCCTGCTTGGCGAGCCTAAAGCCGGCTCCATCATTCGCATGCCAGGAGACAGGGCCGACTGTTGTTTCCCAAATGTTGACGTCTGGTGTGCGGTTGAAGTTGAAGTTGAGGTCCATGCCGAAGGCGGGGTTAGGGGGGCACGTCTTGTTCATCGGGAAGCAGTCGGTATGGACCTGGGCTGCGGCATTGCCGACGAGGGCGGACCACGCCAGCAGCGCAGCGGCTGAGGCGTGGAATGGGGATGGTAGCCACATGGTGATGTGGTCGGGAAAAGGTCGCTCTGCGGTACCTTAGTTTGTCGCCTTCAATGGTCACTGTTGCATGTCGTTATTCGCGTCGCAAAATGTCGCCAGGACTTTGATGCTTGCCGAGGGGGAGGGGAAAAAACAATAGTGGAAAATCGCGAGAAGAAAAATCGCTGTCAATAGACAAAAAAAGGTTGCTCGATGCGAACAAAAAGAGCGCGGTTCGCACAAAAAAGATACACAGTCGAGACGAGTGCCTCAATCTGTGAAGCAAGTGGTGTCTTGCTTCGAAAAGGAGCGGCTGTTGTTCTAAAGGAGCGGACTCGAGGGCCGAGGTGTAATGGTGCAATAGTGCACCGGGTGGTGAGATGGTGTTCTTGAGGAGGGGGTCGATGACGACTGGGAAAGAGCGGACACAGTGAGGGACGACATGGAGAATGAAGGGGTAAAAGGGGCGCGCCTTGATACGCAGGTACGGCTCGGAAACAGCTTGGCGATTACACCAAAGCGGGATAGCCCGCCGTGTGCACGGGCCAGCTTGCGGGGCCCCTGGAATTCTGCAACATGATCCGCGTTCAAGATTTGCCCTTTCCAGACTAGCAATTCTTGGAGCAGCAAATCAGAAGCTGTCAATTCACGGAGCAAGGAATGCCATGCCCTTGGCACTTGGCATGCTCGGGGATGGAATGGCTTGTCCACGATAAGTTCGCACTGACGATCCGGATCTTGCATTCAGGCACAAAAACATGGCAAAAAAATACCCGACGAAAAAGCAAATTCTTCAACGCCATTGTGCGGCTCAACAAATGTTTGCTCGAATGGCTAAGGAACTCCACGACACAACAAAAAATGACCGGCTAGCTCGGCGTTTCGAGTTGCAGCTTGCTCGCTCCCAATTTCTCGACGAATGGATGCGCCGGGATGCGCTGTCGAATTCCCTCCACGCAACAGTGGATGCCAACCTTAATGGCCGGGTATCTCGGAATCCATTGTTCGGCACACAAACCCGCTGCGCCGGTGTGTCGGAATCAGGAACCAGCCACCAACGGAAATGGCATTGATGACCATGCGAGACCATCGGGGGCTGGAACACGTCAAGCCACAGCAATCCGCCAAGTCACCTGAGAGCTTCCAAACAAAAGAGATCAAACGCAGCTTGTTCTACTCCCCCTTCCGCAACGAAACAGACACCCACATGTCGCGCTGCAGGAACAGGTTGTAGTTGATGCTCTTCCACGGCTGGTCGGGATTCACCAGTTGGAAGTCGAAACGGCGCAGCAACTGGGGGGAACGTTAGCACATACACAAACATTGTCAGTTGACTCGGACCGAAAACACTCACCTCCACAAACACCTTGTTCAACTCCAACATCGCGATCATCTTGCCCGCACACCCCCAACGGCCGTAGCCAAACACCAGCTCGGCCACGCGCCGCATCTCGGCCCGCTCGTCGGGGCCCGCCTCGAGCCAGCGCTCCGGCCGGAACACGTCGGCGTCTTCGCCAAACACCCCCCGGTGCCGGCCCGTCGTCACAAAGTTGGGTGCGATCAGCGTGCCGCCGGGCACGTGCCTACCATCGATGGTGTCGCCTTCGGGAGGGACCACTTTGAACGGGACGCCGGTGAAGGGCGGCTTGAGGCGAAGGCATTCGATGATGACCGCCTTGTCATCACGATCCAGTCAGTTTTGTTCTGAAGGTCGGGTCCGTTGGAGGGAGGGGAGTTGGGGGCATCTTACCTGCAGATAAGGCATCTCAGCGGCTTCAGCGTTGAGTATGGGGCTCGAGATCTTGCCAGCCTTGATGCCCTCGTCGATCTCGGCCTGAAGCCCGCGATAGGCGCGCGGCGTGCTCATGAGATAGAGCATGGTCGTGCGGATCGTGGTGGCCGTGGTGTCGGAACCTGCGATGATCTGGAGGAGTGCCTCCGTCTCGCACTCGCGCTGGGTCAAACCGTGGGCGATGAAGGAACCCTATTCCCAAAAGTAAGTTTTGCTCCTCCTATAACTCCTCACTAGCAGAGACATAACCTACCAGCATGTCTTTCTGCACTTTGGCATCCGGGCCGAACCGTTTCGCAACAAGCCCCCTGCCGGTGCTGTGGCTCCTCTATTAGCTTCACGACAACTCGAGAAACGGACATACAGGACGGACATACGCCATGAGTCTCCCAAGCCCTTTCTTGTCCCCTGGGCTCGGCCCTATCAGCCGGAGCACGAGCTTCGACCCCATGATGGCCCGGAGATAGGGGACGACCGCAACCGTTACAACCGACCGCGCCACGTCGTTGAGCATCTCAATGTGCCCGTGGATGTCCCGCTCCTCGCGGATGAGGCCAAACTCCTCTCCAAAGGCGATTTTGGAGATGGAGTCGAGCGTAAAGTACTGCACCATACTGGCCAGGTCAAGCATCGGCTTCTTCTCCCCGGACTTTTCACCGCCGGCATACTTGCTCCGGATCTTGTCGATCATCAACGCCACCATCGAGTCGATCTCGCCCTCGAGGCCCGGGTTGTCCTTGCCCGCGTAGCCGGGCGCCGTCTGGGCCTTGACCTTGTCGTGCCTGGGTGTGTCGAGCGTGTTGACCATGGAGTCGTAGTAGGGGTCCGCTGTGTTCATTTTGTACCATGCGGACCGCGTGTACTTGGACCGCGCCGACGACGTGCGCCGGATCACGTCCAGGTTGCTAGTCAGGAGTTCGTTGGGGCCGACGCGCACCGTCGACGACGGTCCGGTGCCGTACTCCGCTTCCGCCCCGGCCCATAGCTCACCCATGCGGCCGCTCCCCGAGGCCCACATGATCCAGAGGTAGGAGAAAGAGGCCAGGAAGGGGCCCTTGAACTGACGCAGGCGCCACCAGGCGAAGACGGAGGATACTACATAGCTGAAGATGGCAACCGCGCCGACGGTGAGGATCCAGCCGGTGGGGGTGAGATTGAAGTTGATCCCGGCGGGGAGCAACGCCATTGTGCCGTGTGTGTGCGGGGTATGGTGATGAATTGCGTCTGGGGAAGGCCGATTAGGATGAGACTTGTGGCGTTCCGCGTATCTTATATAATGATTCGGCTCCGATCGCCCCTTGAATTCGAAATTTGCTCGTGATTCTCTCAAGCGAAGGACATCTCCGTGCTCCGAGGTATGTGCTGGCCGGATAAGGTGGAACCCGAGCGAGGGCCTGCTGGCGCCTCTAACGCCTTTTATCTATGATCGCTTTTAAGCGAGCACTGGTTGATCGACATGGGCGGAGCGGGACATGCTAACGCCATGCAATGGCGTTTCGGGAGCCTTTTTATTGGCCTAGACCTCACACTAAGCCTGCAACACGGCTCGAAGCAGGCCATCTACCGATGCAAAGGCCTTGATTGGGGTTAGACTAGGTAGCATCTCCCGCGACAGGGCGTTCTAGAATGGAACTTTCAAACGAGAAGCTATCCATTACTGGATGTAGTAAAATTACCATCATCCGTCTCCACACAAACCTCTTGCAAACGACATCGCCGCTAAGCCAAGGTCTTGAATCATGCGTAGGAACCACCACAACGTCGCGTAATAAATGGAGTACTTCGTATGCCTGCTTGATCTTCCCCGAGGGAGATATCAGTCACATTCTAGCGCTTGAGGGGTTCCCGCTGCAAAGGTGCGGCACAGCTGGGCCGAACGGCACGGTGGTTGGGGTGATGGCTGGGGGTTGGCACACGGCGCTTGTTAGGGCCCTCCTTTGAACCATGGTCCATCCCATTCCTCGCGACCGTCATGTGTGCCATTTCCGGTCAGCTGGATTTCTAGAGCCATCGGGTTCATAAACCCAAGGTTTCCTGATTTGCATTGATTAATTACACCTTCAAACGTTGGGTAGGATTCCGGCGCCGAGACACGGGTACATACAGCCGATTAAACTAAGAAGCCGAAGCTTCCAAACACACACTTTTGTTAATATTATTGCAGACCAGCCAACGGCCATACAGACTTCATGGCCACCCACGAGAAAAGTGCCGCCCAGTCCGAGGCCAACCCACTCCTCAAATCGTATTACGAATCGCTGGAACCACGCATCGGCTATTATGGCCTCGTACTCGGTGACACTAGCTACTCTTCGAGGATTACGACAGTGCTTCGTCGTCACCTCCGAGGGCTCACAATATTAATCAATCGGCGCGGGTTGTGACATCACCAGGGAGCAGGGAGCAGGGAGCAACTTTATGGTATTTCTATTGGTTCTAAAGTAGATCTACTAATCAGTTCATAAAAGGCACAAACTTATTCATTGCCTTGTATATGTCGACAGGTTGCTGCCGTATTGAGACAAAATCCTCCACATAGAAAAACAGACGGCTGAATATGTAGAGAAAGGTCCCCACGAGTGGAAAAAATGTTGCGCGAAGCCCGATCGTCATGTCCGGGTCACCGTCTGGAGAAATGTTTCGCCAACTTCTTAGCCAGCGTATGCCCCTGTGGATTACTCCTTCGACTTTGGCGTGTACTTGTCCCGAAGAAACCGAAGCCGCCTCGACGTCGCAGCAAGGCTTACTCGGGAGAGTCTCTTCCAGAGCTGGTCGTTCTATAGTACTCTCGCGTTGCTGAGCCTTGGGAGAGGGGGAACTTGAAGGAGGTTGGGGATGGTTGCCCTTTTCCGAACTGGTCGTGTTGAGCCGAAGCGCAGCACAAATGTAATACACACCGAGTCCAAGGGAGAACACGGCATGGTATACGCTGCACGCACGCCAGATTATCCTTTCCGCCTCGCTAGGGAAATAGAAGTTCCATGCTATCAAAGGGGATACGCTGAACGCCAATATGACGAGGAATGCTGGGCCGAGCAGGTCCCGGTCGATAACAAGCCAGGCATCGGAGGGAACTCGGTCCCAGGGGCGTGCCTTGACCTCGCGTGTGAATAGAGGCACGTTGACCATGTAAGTGAGTTGTGCGTAGTAGGACCAGTGGACGTCGACACGGAATCGGCGGTAGGGGGAAATGAAGTCGAGCGGGGTGCGGTACCATGCCGAGGGCAGGCCAGGATGGGTCTGTGTTTTGGTCAGCCTGCATTCGTCCATGACTAAGTCGTTGTGGTTAAGAAATGACGTACCGAATCCCTCGCTGTGGTCCGGATGCACTCAATGCTCCTCCCGTCCTTAGTGTACAGCATGGTGGAGCTGGAGATGGTCGGTTTGGCGTACCAGCACAGCGAGGTGATGAGCATGGTGAGGGAGAAGGACAAAGCTGTCAACTCGAACGTGGTCGTCGGGAACCCTTCCTTGACGCGCTGCAATTCCGATGCAGAGAACCAAAACACCTGCCAGAAGACAATGAGTCTAGTAAATACCATGGTTAGCGTTCCAATACGGGCTTCCATGCCGGGACTATTGGGGGAACACACTTGGATAGACCATCAGTTTTGCTGAGTGCCTTGATATCGGCCTTGGTCATGCTCGGAAAATCGACATGACCATTCTTGACCAGATAATGCAGCTGCTCGGCATTGACAGGGAAGGGGGGATGGTCGGGGCTGACGAGGGTAAACCCGCCCATATCAGCGAAGAAGCCATGGGTCAAGGTCCATTTTCTACCCTGCGAAAAGCGAGAGAGTTCGCGGAACAGCTAGTAGCGTGGCGATTAGACTTTTTCTCAGGCGAGCACCTTGGGATATCGGCTGGAAAAGGGGGGTTATGGCGTTTAGCCAGTACCTACCCTGACACTCCTCCGGGCGCTTGACAGCTGGCCAAGGGCAATGGCAAAGAGGTAATTTGGGCCAAGAAAGCCAATACAGGCGAGGTTGAATTTATCGACCAAGGGGTGGTACCACTTGTCGTTCAATGATGTTACGTTGGGGAAGGTGGAGACCCAGCAACACAGAATAATGGTAATGCAACACGACCAGAGAATGTCGATGCTCCCGCGGTTTGTGTCGGAGGGGTTCCAGCCCGTCACCTCGTAAATGCCGTCTGAGGAGTTCGTGATCGAAGACGTAACCAGTGTGGTGTTGAGTGCCATGGGAGCCTGAGAGATGAGAAGATGGCAAGGACAAGGCACAGCCTGACCTGGATTATGCCACGACTAACGGCGCGCCAGGCCGAGGAGCATTAAAAATCAGATATGAATAAGTCAGGTAAAGAAAGGAAAAGGTCACGGTCCACTACACGTGCCTCAATGTTGAATTGGGTCTGGAGATGAGGACAAAAGAGGAAAGGGAAGAGCGAAGAAGGAGGCTATGCTCGCGTAGTTATTACTATTTACCTGTGGACACCCGCCCCGATCAGAAAACCAACTGCATATTTGCTGCCCAAGGCTCCGACATTCTGAGGGAGGGCTTTCTGCAGGGGGGTTGGTGTCAAGAAGCTGTGAAGGTGGTAGGTCCATTTGCCGCCCGAATGTTGCACAGTTGACCGTGCAGGGGGTTGGAGGCAGACGACTGAGACGAGCGCTACAAGCCCTAGTTACTGCCGAACTGCTGATTTCCAGGCCAAGGAGAGCTTTAGTCTTGTCATCTCTTTTCATTCTGACCATTTGATGGTGTAAAAGCCCGACTCATTATCTCATCGTTCACATCAACACCAGCGCTGAAGACCAACAAGTTGCTGCTTTATGCCAGTGACAGCAGCAAAGGGAAAAGTTACACCGTTCAAAAGTCGTGATCTGCAAACGAGGCACTGTGGACTAGCAGGATTTAAGCGCCCTCACACCAGGTTGCATTCCGGTGGCAGGGGTTCGCATTGGTTGGCAACTCGCTTGGCGGGACAATCAGATGCAGGCGTTTCTGGCCTCGACAACAACACTTTTCTCGTCCACAACAACGACTTCAGCTCCTCCAGGCCGCCCTTTTTAAGACCCGACACTTTTCGTCGCGCATTTCTGCAAGTAGGCCTTCTTCTACAGTGTCAAGGCTCTCGCTCGCTTACTGCCGCTAACACAATTCCTAGTTCGCCCAGTTTCCGACGCCTTATCTCGACCCCCCCGAATCACCATGGCCACCGACGGGAGGGCCTCCAGTGAGCCTCTTGTCGAAGCGAACCCGCTTCTCAAGTCGTACTACGAGTCGCTCGAATCACGGATAGGCTATCGCCTGGTGCTGGGTGGCACACGGCACTTTGGATATTATGAGAAGGACACATATTGGCCCTTCCCCGTAGGACGGGCGCTTCGGGCGATGGAGGATAAGCTCTTCCGCGCGCTGAACCTCCCTGAAGGCTCCCGAGTGGTCGACGCGGGCTGCGGTATCGGGCACGTGGCGCTCTACATGGCGGGCCGCGGCCTACGCATCACAGGCATCGACCTGATCGACCACCACATCGTCAAAGCGAAGCGCAACATTGCGCGCGCCAACCTGCCCCCAGGGCAGGTGACCGTCCAAAAGATGGACTACCACCACCTGGAAACCATCCCAGACCAGTCGCACGACGGGCTCTACACCATGGAGACCTTTGTGCACGCCACCGACCCGGAGACGGCACTCGCGGGGTTCCACCGCATCCTCCGGCCCGGCGGCCGGCTGGTGCTCTTCGAGTACGACCACACGATGGGCGTCGAGGCGCACGTGCCGAAGGCGGTGGCGGCCGAGATGGACCTGGTCAACAAGTACGCGGCCATGCCGACCAACGCGCGCTCGCACGCGGGCGTGTTTGCGCGCATGCTGGAGGACGCCGGCTTCGTCGACGTCCAGGTGGTCGACTACTCGCGCAACATCCGGCCGATGCTGCGCCTGTTCTATGTCCTGGCGGCCGTGCCCTACTTCTTCATCAAGCTGCTGCGGCTGGAGCGCTTCTTTATCAATACCGTGGCCGGCGCCCAGGGCTATCTGCACCAGGAGCATTGGCGCTATGTGGCCGTGTCGGCGACCAAGCCGGGGCCGGGGATTGAGGGGGCCAAGACGAAGTAATGGGGGGGGGGGTGATCATGGAGTAAGGAATCTTGCCATATATTAGCAGCAGGAGATAGATATGTAAGAGCAATGAAGACTGTATCGATCGTGTCTGAGTCAGGGACTTATAAAGAACGGCCGAATCTAGCGTCCTTGCGGGCTTCGACTCCAGCTGCCTCACAGTCCTCCCTGCTCACTGACGGCGTGTTATACGTCAGCTCAATGCCCAAGCACCGAATCTCGTCTGCCAGGCGGTCCATGCGATCCCATGGATATTCAACCGTCGTCTCGGTGATGCCGTGGCACACCCCCTCATTAATTTCCATGGCCGGAACAGGGGAGAAGACGACGGCAATCTCGCGTAGCGGAATCTTTTTTTCCCCGGCAGCCACGGCGAGCCGGCGCAGGAAGTCCTCCTCTGCTTGGTGGAAGCGATTAAGGAACAGCTGCCGTTGGCTTTGGGTTTGGAAAGTCCACTCAAACACCTCGAGACGGGGTGCTAGAAGGCTTGATTCCTTGCCGCCAGTATTGGACGATCCCGTAGCCCAGTACGAGAGGCTCAGGAAAGTCAGGGATTCAAAAAAGGTGAAATCAACCCCGGTGAGTGAATCTGCCATTGGCGAAAAGCGTGTCATGTTGTGGGTGATGCGGATGCTCTGCAGCGAGAGCAAGTGAGGGACGAGACACGACCACACGCGCCTCAGGTTGAGGTCAGACCACCCGGTCCCGCAGCGGCCGAGATATGTGAACTTCTCGAGCCTCGCGGGCCAGCTCAAAAGCAGCGGAAGAATTTCTGGGTCGTTGTAGTAGTTGCGGGTGGAGATTTCGGTAAATCGGCCTTTACCCCCTATCCTCTCCTAGGGCTCTGTTAGTCACCGACAGGATACATTGGATGGTGTGCTGTTGATAATAGGTATTGCCCGTAATTACCTGTTCTCCAGAAAAGGCGACACCGTGTTTGGTCAGCCCAGCTAGATGCAGTTCTCTGAGCTCTGCAAATCCTAGAATAAGCCTCTGCAGATCGGGGCTGAAGAGAGTGATGGCGTCGAGCCCGAGGGTCCGCGCGGTGAAGGCCAGTCGCTTCAGATGGGGCATGTTGGCCGAAGCGAGTCGCAGGAAGGTCAGAGCCGCCGATCCCGGCTGAGCCGCCGATCCCGGTTCGCGCCCAAAGCCGTCGTGGAAGCGCAGGCTTTTGGTGTTGGCGAACCACGTGGCAAAGTCACTGCCCCAGTCGAGGAAACCATGGTCGTCCCAGTGCGCGATATCCAGGTCAAAGATCACGTCTTTGCAGAGGCCGCGGAGGCTGGGGTTTTCTTCCATGGTGCGGTGGAGGAGCCACACGCGCTTGCCGCCGGGGAGGTTATGGTAGCGCTCGGCGCCGGCCGTGTGATCAAGCTCGATACGGTCGACATGGTTGATTCTGTGCCCGAGGGTGAGGACGAGTTGAGAGTAGAGATTCGGCATGGCGAGGCGGTGAAAGCGGCGGCACACGGGTGGCACGGCCCAGCGGTTGGCATAGAGGGTGTGGAATTTGAGGCCGTCGATGTCGTCGGGCCATGCTGTCGCCGTTGAGATGATGTCGGCGAGCAGCTCATCGGGCAGCAGCAGAATGTGGCCGCGTGAGACTGAGGACACAGAATCTTCTTCTACTGATTGCATTCTTTGAGCTGACGACATTTGTACTCTGCAATTTTCGTCCTGGTGGTGGTAGGCAGTTGGAACTTGGAGCCTTTGAGTGGGATGTTGGGAGCTCAGGAAGAAGCTTAGGCTGCTGCCTACAAAAGGTATTCGTGACGTGGTTCGTGACGTGGGGGAGGTACGGATAGGCTGCACTGAAAATGCTTAGTGGTAAATCCTTTTTTTTGGGCAAGTGCCAAAAACATCACACTCGCCAAGTTCAACAGTGAAAAGTTGAAAGCAAAAGTTTAACCTCCCTTTTGGAGGTTTTTACACTATTAACACCATCGTATGTATGTACACTGATTACCAATGGCAACTCTTGACCCTCGGACTTGCAACCTTTGTTTCTTGAGTATCCGCCCTCGCCAGCGTGCCCCCCCTGCTCCCAACTTCAACTTCTTCAGGGCGTCCCACTGCAACCCCCTCGCGGAATGCAAACACCTCATGACCCTCACCTCGACGCTCAGAGCCGAGAACAGCCATCACTCGTACTCTCCTCCTCCTCAACTCCCTCGCCACGCCAAACGACGAAGACACAGCCACGCTCGAGTCCCTCGATAGTAATTTCTTCCCCAGCTCCTTGATCACCCTCAGCCCGTCCCCATCTCCATCTCCGTCCCCTTCAATATTCTGATGAAACCGCGCAGCCAAATCGACCTCGACAAACCCAGCCGACCCAGGAATCCGCTCCTGCCTCATCACCATCCCCAGAATCACCCCGCCCAACGCCACCACCACCCCCCCAGCCGACGCAATAAACACCCACACCACCCAGCCGAGCGCAAGCAACCGAGTCGTCGACCGGCCCCGGACCGCCGTGGTCTGCATATCGTCGGGCAGCGCAAACCGGCCCTCCAACCCTGGCACCTGTGGTGTGTCCCCCCTAAACCCGGCATCCGCCGCCTGCACGCTGTAGTTGGCAAACTGCAGACACGTCACCATGAACTGCTGCGGGATGGCGAGGAAGTTGCGCAGGTGCGCCCGCGGCGTGTGCACGTCGTCGGGGAACACGTCGTCGTAGAGGCGTAGCAGCCAGGTGACGCTGTAGGTGAGGGCGTTGACCATGGATTCGTCGTTTTTGGGGTCGTTCCCTGTTGGGAGCGGGGGCGGCGGCGGCGGCGGCGGCGGCTGGAAGAGCTTGGCCCAGATGGCGAGGTAGGTGGTTGCGTTGAGGGTTTCGCGGGTGGCGGGGGAGGTGGGGGCCACGTTGAGGATGGTGAAGTCGACGCCGTTGTAGGCCGTGGTCGCGTACTGTTTGTAGCGGGTCATGAGGACCTTTTTGGGGAGGGGTTGGGTGAGCCAGGTGGTGTTGGTTGTGCAAGAGGCGGACTGGTAGAGGGCCGTTGGGCAGGCGGCCCAGCCTATATGATTCAGTATTGTTATTAGCGAGGTTTTGAGGGCAAATAGTGGGCTTGGGCTGTGGACGTACCCACGGCGAGCGAACCGTTGACCGGCCTGATGCAGATTTGAAGGGTATCGTTGAGGTGCTGTCCGTACGTATGGCACTCGCTTGTCCGGTCAAAGTCGAAGCTTGGAGGGAGCTTGTCAAAACGCAGGAGTATGCCCGGAGCGTTGTGTATCTGAATCGTCTCCGAGTCCCGGAACGCTCCCCCTTCCATGAGCGTCATGTTTAGATAGGGGGCGATCTTGCGCGTCGTCTCGATCCCGCCGGGGAGGAAGGCCGAGGTACAGTTCTCTCGGCACCCGGCTATTGGCATTGACACGGCGTACTTTGGAACATCCAATAGAGTCGGGGTCCACGAAATGAAAAAGATGCCGACGTAGGCTACCGGGATCAGGGCGAGGAGTGCTTCGTCAAGGGGTACCCCTGAGCCAGCGAATACTGGCGTTCTCTCGGCAACCTCTTTGAAAAAGTAAACAAACTCGGCCCTGTCTGCGAAGAAGAGTTAGTATCAGCCCCCCAAACACGTAACAGGAAATGTTACAAACATTTCAATATGGACCCGAAATATAGCCCGAAAAGGGGCAACAAAAGCCTTTTAGCATTCCCATAGTCAGTGGCGAGTAACAAAGGGGCTACAATCTCAGGGGTTGTACCTACCTAATCAAGCCAATACCGCCGCTCGAGAGCTTGGTGATGGTCAAGAAGAACACGGGAATCCACTGGGTCGAACTGCTCAGCTGGAAGAAGGTGGTCGCCGAGATGCCCGCAAACCTCGCTGCCAGCTGCCAGCGCAAGACATCAAAGACGCCGACGAGCAGCACATCAACCAAGTTGGCAAATACCTGGGAGAGAATCGAGACAACCAAGTTGGTATCTGAAGCCGATGGGAGCAGGCCGCCAATGGCTGGGTTGTGGCTGAGAAGGCTCTTGTAAACGTAGACGGAGTAGAGGACGGTGAAGATGGCCATGAAGAGCCATAGGGCCATCAGCGGCCAGATCTCCTTGGCTCTTGAACGTCTAGAGACGCCATCGTTTGGCTCCGGCTCCGGTTCTAGGGGCGTCTGCGGAGGAGGCGCTGGCCAACTTGCGGGCCAGGCATTGATGGCATCAATGGCATCTCGGGAGTTGCGAGGCAACGTCATCGTCCACTAGGCCGCCGCTCCGTAGCCGTACGACAGGTGTTGGTCATGTGAAGATTTTGTCGTCCTGGAGAGACGACTCAGACGAGTTGTCCAGAAAAACGGTCGCGTGGTGTGGAGGGCTCAGCCTTATGTGTGTGCACGCTCAGAGGATCGGAGGGTTGCAGCGGCGTGAACGGGAAGAGGGACGAGGTCTTGGTAAATGTAACATCGCTACTATTTTCGATGTTACAACTATCTACCGGGTAATAAACTGTGCAGATGTTCGTGTCGTACACAGGCAACGAGCCAAGCGGCTCACCGACCACCTGAACGGAGCTGAATGGTTGCAAATTGCCAATCCTGCAAGTCTTCTTGGGTGTGAGGGGCAAAGAGACCGATATATAAAATGAAATGAAAACTATATCAAGACCCAGAAAGGAGAAAAATGATGAGCTGGGAAGAGGAGCGAAGATGTGAAATAGGAAAGGGGAGACGAAGAAGAGGCGAGAAAGTTGAATGGGAAAAAGAATAGGAAAAGAAAATACGATTGACAAAAGGAGGAACGGGGAAAGTTGAAGAGAAATGGCAGTACAGTGCCCCATCTGGTGCGCGACGGCTTCTTCTGGTCGGTCGACAATGTCCTGCCCGAGGAAGGACAAATGACCAGTTTGCTGAAGCCGGAGTGGAAAGCACGGGGACTGTCATGATGATTGTGGTTACACGGCCATGCATTCATGTCACTGTCGTCACGGAGCAGCGAATACAGATAATACAACTAACTCCATACTTCTGTGCCATGTGCTCGCCGTGGATACACTCTCCAAAGTTCAAATCCCTGCCTTTGCCAACATACATGCAGTCTATCGGGGTCCCCCCGGTAGATGACAGTAAAATCAGGCCTTGAGCTCAGCATGCTGAACCTCACTCATCTAAAAACACATCATAATTAGCATCCATCTTGTTGTTGTTGAGTCGCCATACAAAATCTCATACCTTTTCATGTTCCGACGAAGCCGGGCGCTCCCCGCCGAGGTCCTTGGCGTCCTGCACGCCGGCATGGCCCACACAGACATGGTTCCTGAACTTGCGGGCGGGCACCTTGGCCTCAAACATCTCGTCAATCTCCTCGAGGGTGCGGCCCTTGGTCTCGGGCAAGAAGAAGAAGACCCAGAGGGTGGCCACGACGCACGAGGGGAACCAGATGTAGCCGTAGCGCGGGCCCCAGTTGAGCGCGGCCGGGTTGATAAAGTAGGGCGCGGTGAAGGTGGTCAGCCAGGCAAAGAAGAAGCCGACGGCGGCGGCCAGACCAAAGGTGTAGCTGCGCAGGCGCTGCGAGGGGATCTCGCCGCCCGCGAGCCAGGCGTAGGTCGCGATCATGCCGTTGTAGCTCATCATGTAGACGCACGTGAAGCCGACGAGCACCTGGCCCGTCGACGTCGTGCCGGGCTGCTTGTCGTACACGATGGCGATGATGAGCTGGAAGATGCCGCAGAGCGCGAGCCCGATCATCATGATGACGCGCCGCCGGCCGTAGCGCACCACGATGAGCGAGTTGAAGAAGATGGCCAGGATGCCCATGGCGCTGAGCACGTTGCTCATGCCGAACGGGTTGGCGACCTTGGACATGCCGAGGAAGTAGGCCTTGTATGCTGTTTTTCTGTGTTAGTGATGCGAACCTTTTAAGGGGCGATGGAATGTAAGAATCGGTGGAAGACTAACCGATGATGAACATGGACCCAGACGCGGCCTGCAGCGTGACAGCGCACACGGCAAGGGCGGTACGCCGCCTATCGACCGGGTCCGTGAACATGTCAAGCACGCGAACACCGCTGCCGAGTTCGTTCTCCCGCTCAATGGCCGCCCGGATCTCGGATGCCTCGTGGTCGACGTCGGCATCGACGGGCCGCAGCCAGCGTAGTGACTTGACGCCCTCTTCATACCGGCCTGTCAGGATGAGCCAGCGGGGCGACTCGGGAATGAAGAACAAGCCCACGGTCATGATGGCGGGGACGACGTAGATGATGCCCAGCGGGATGAGGTAGGCTGACTTGTCGGGCCGTGGGGCGGTGGCCCAGTCGATGATGGTGCCGATGAGGGTGCCCTGGGAGGAGGAGGAGGTTGTTGTCAGTTTACCTTACTACCCCTGAAAATTTATACGGAGTACGGGGAGACTCACAAAGGACGTAAAGAATTGAAAGATGGTGAGGAACCACCCGCGATACCGCGCCGGGCTGCTCTCCTGGATATACAGCTGCGAGAACGTCATGAAGTAACCGTTGGCCAACCCGATGAGGAACCGGCCGGCATAGAGGGCACCGATGTGCTCCGTGGCCATCATCATGACGTTGGCGATGCAGCAACCAGCACAGGCGATCCAGAGACACTGCCGCCGGCTGATGTAGGTGGCCACGATACCGGCCGTGCCGGAGCTGATGAAGGCGCCGAGGGTCATGAGCGACGAGATGAGCTGCTGTCGGACCGTGTCGAGGTTCCATCCGAGCGCTGTTTCGGGGGCTTCGTGGCCGTAGATCTGAAGGGGGAGAGAGGGAACCAATGTTCAGCATCATGACCTTCTGGACACAGAGGTCTCAGAGAAAGAATGCTGCCAACACACACCTTGAGGAAGCCCGGCATGGCCTGTAGGCCGCCGATGAGGCCAAAGTCAACGCCATATTGGAATGGCGATAGCACAATGATGCCGCAGGCGACGAAGCACCACCAGTGGGCTTTCCACGTCTCCTCGCTCTTGGGCGCCATCCTGGGGAGAATCGAAAAGGGAGGTCTTTGTTGTTGTTGTTGTGTTTCGGTTTCGATCCTCGGGGAAATCCAGGCGCTGTGGTCAAGAGTCGTGCAGAGGCCAATGCAAGACGGCGAGGACAGAGACGAGAAGAGGAGCCGGTTGCAACGTCCCCCGGTTTGGTTGATGTGCTATCTGCCAGTACATATATTCCCCTGCCGATCTGGCCTTCCCTGGCTATTAATACTTATGGGCCAGGCCATTCCCCAGCTCTGCGAACACCTCCCGGGCTCCATTTTTCAATCTGGGGAAGCAGCCAAATGCCGGCCAAGCTAGGGTGTCACGAGCACTTGGCGACTACCCTGCCCATGCGGAGAAGGGGCCCATTCGGTTCGTTTAGAGCTGTTGTCTAGAATGCCTTCAGCCTGTTGGAGAAGGGGCGCCAAGAGGGGGGCGAGAAAGCGGGGGAGGGTCAACGGTCAAGCAGCCATCCCAGCACCCAGCCAGACTTGGGAGCAACGTCCAGGTATCCAGGTATCCCGTAGCACCGAACCTCGATACATGATGGGATGGGATGGTTGAGTGAGCTGCAAAGAGTAAAGGCTGAAAAGGAAAAGCCCCCCCTGTCCTGCGGCCATTGGACGATGGAGGTTTGCCGTGCCTCGCGTGCATGGTAGGGTAACATCTCCCGCGCGCCGCCATGAGGGCAGCTAGCCTGATCTGACGCAGGAAAAGCAAGCCATTGAACCCCAACATCCCAATGTCTCCATCTCGGCAACTTGACCGCCACACATGCAGAACAGCCAAGACAGCCAAGACAAAGGTCGTCCGTGCGACAGCCACCCGGGCACTTGGGAGTCGGGACTGTCTCACACTCTCACTGGTAGTCAGTGAGTAGTCACTGCATGCCCGGCAGAGTCTAGACTCCAGACTCCAGACCACGACGAGGATGGGCTTCCGGCCGAGACGGAGCTGAAGGCGCTTGTGCAGGCCAGCCTGGAGTTATCCGGCGCTGAGGGTCTGGGCTCGCGCAGAGGTTTCGGCGTGCAGATATGGGACCGAGATCCAAGTCCGAGATGATGTCAGCAACCTTGTTAGCGTCCAGGACCTCGGTGCCACGCGTCCACGACTTCACGACTCCACGACTCTCCGACTCCACGCGCTATTCACGGTCGGCGAGACTGAGAGTGCGTGTTTGTCGTCCGGATCGGACTAGAGCCGCTCGAATCTCGGACAATCCAAGTTGCACATCACCAAACATGACATCTCTTCACTCTCTTGTGGCGGGTGCAACTCATTGCTGACCATCTTCCACCGTGCGGAGAAAGAGCCCGAAATGATCAAGAACTGGCGCAAGAACCGGGACGCCCAGAGATGTGATTTTGTGAGAATGATCTGGCCGGGGCCTGTCTCGGTGGTCTCACTTGTCTTTCTTGCTTAACCTTGTCCGCCAGAATTTTGTCCCCTCACATCTTTGATTCCCCGGAACTCAACGTCGCCATCTCCCCGGCCATCAATAGGGTTCGAGGCCTTGCCGCTTCCATAATTAATGTCGTTGGGCCGCAAGCCTGTTCTTCCTTTAGAAAAAGGGGCCCAGGGGGGCTGAACTCCTGTTACCCATTCCTACCCCTGGCCGAGGTGAGAACGAAGGAACAATGGCGTCCGACCGCTGCAGCTTCTAAATCAACTTGTTCCAACAACGGGTGGAGGTACATACCTAATTCTAGCGTCCGTTCTCGGCCGAAGAGGCAAACCGCCGCCCTGCTTCCGGTCGGGTTACACCATCATCCATGACCGTAAATGGCTACACACTTGTAAGAAACCTTGAGCATCACTTCTGTGCTCGATGTTCGGATGATTCGTACGACTTTGCCCAGGACAGTCCCGGGTTCAAGAGTGGGATATTTAATACGGGCAGGGTGGCAAAGCGGTCATGTTTCAGACAAGACAGCAGGGCGGTGCCGCGACGCGTCTTGTGTTGGCATGCCATCGTGTGACGCGGCAGCGTTCGAGTTGTGCTACCTTGGTGAGCTTGGATAGGAGCCGCCACTCGCGAACAACGGGCCACCGTCAACGCCGAGCGCCCAGGGGGAAAGACGAAGACGCAAGCGAAGGATCAGGGAGGCTGCATACGCAGCCGAGTGGGTTGTGTTGTGCCATGTGGGCTCCCACTCAACGTGACACGACGTTCTGCAAGTCAAGTATAAAGCCAGGGGCAGTGGCAAGGGTCTAAATAGTACTTAAACGCCCCTGCGTCTTCTGACAACCTTTTCTTTGGTCTGTTCGAGTCCTCGACGCCTCTCCTCTCACCCTAGACCCACCGAAATCATGTCACTTGTATCCGAAGTCTTCACGTTTCCGGGACCTCCCAACAACCACCACGCCTACTTCGAGAGACTGTCACGCGGTCCCAAGGTCCCAAGCCCTCGTTTTCTACCCAAGCTCTTGACAATGGATCCGGGCCCAACTCCACCAAACACCAGCAGCGACGTGGTTCTTCAACCTGTGCCTCCTACTACCCCCGGCCTGCCCAGACTGCTTGATGCTCCTGAGACTCACGAGTTACAAGCGCCGATGGCCCCGCCCAGGCGGCCCAGCTCATCGCTAACCCGCCCCGAGGATGCCATCGCTCAACATTTTCCAAAGCGTCCGATGGTACCAACAAGTGCTAGTGACTGGGAGTCCCGAAAGCAGACCATCCGGGAGCTCTACATGGACCAAAACATCATCCTCAACGAAGTCATCGAAATAATGATTACCAAACACAAGTTCAAAGCCACGTAAGCACAGCCCCTGGTGAAACTGATTGCGTCTAACACGCAAAGCTCCAGCGCGAGAATGTACAAGGGACAGTTTGCGAAGTGGAAATGGACAAAGTACAACAAATCTGGCAACCACGGTTCGGTAAAGCCGTCCAAGTCGCGGGCAGCCAAGAAAAAGAGTATCAATGCTCGAAAAGCCTCGGTCCGGAGGCGACAGTCGACGCCAACACAAACGGAGCAACTCGTGCCTCTTTCCCAGCACCCGTATCTTCAATATTTCAACGACGAGGAGGGTCAGGTAGAAACAACGCTCAGCGCTTACGCCGCCCTGATATGCCACTGGTCTGAGCGCGAGACGCCCTGGAAGACGGAATCACGCCGCCGTAACCGTAACAGTCCCAGCGAACTCTACGAACCTCGACACCACTCCATCCTCCAACACGTCCGATCCGCCCAGGACTACTTCCTGGCCGGCCACCCGCAACAAGGCGGCGACATGCTCCGCCGAGCCTTCCTCGGCATCGAAACGGCCCTCGAATGCGGCCTCGACGTCGAAGCCCTGTGGGACTGCTGCCTCGCCGTGCCCCAACTGGTCCTAACCACGGGCTGGACCGACCTCCTCCCCATCTTTGCCCGCTACCTGCACCAATACACCACCATCCGCCTAGCCCCCCACCACCCCCTCACCAAGATCGCCGCCGCCCTCCACCGCCTCGCGCGCGACCTAACAACAACAACAACAACCACCACCCCCGCTGGAGCCAGTGACCGCCAGCGCCGCCTCCTCGAGGCCTTTGTCGCGCGCGGCTGGGCGCTCTGGATCGACTGCGTCACGCGCGTGCGCGGCCGCCACGACGACGTCACCATCCACCTCAAGCGGGGATACGTCACGCTGGTCGACCCGCGCCACGGCATGGCGGCCGACATCCTCGACGACTTTGGGCGGGCCGTGCAGGAGTCGCTGGCGCGGCGCGGCGCATGCGCGACCACGGCGCGTATTCTTGAGCTTGAGAACCTGCTCGTGCGCATGTACCTGCCGCTGTTTACGCCCGCGACCGCGGCCGGGGCGGAGGAGGTGTTGAGGGGGTTGGTGGGGAGGATTGAGGGGAAACCCTGGAATAGGGGTAGGGCGGTGGGGGAGTGGGCGTATGTGGATCGGTATTTGGTGTTTAGTGCTAATTATTTCATGGCGAGTATTGCCGAGTATGGGGGGCAGGACGACAAGGCGGCGGTGTATCGCGGCCGGAGTCTGGACTCGCCGAGGGATCTGTTTTGGTTGCAGACTTCGTTGTTGGTCGAGTCGCGGCTCAGGGCGGGGGGGCGTGATGGGGAGGCGGATTTGATCCAAGAGGCGAGGACCGAGGCACAGTCGGTGTTGCGCGTTATTGAGCTAGGCGGCATCATTGGGGGTTGACGGGTTTAGATACGTGGGCGACGGTAGTAGACTACCCGGGTTATTTTGCATCATGTAGGGGGGTTGGGAACTACAGCAAGGTTAGACTTTCTCCAGTCTGTTGAATCATGGCTACTAGGTATCTAGATTGTTTGTTTTTGAAAACCGTTGTTGAGTGAAAGCAAGCGAACCAGACTCCAAGAGCGCATCATCACCCTCGGTGGTGACGTCCAGGGACCAGGATTGAGCACATAGTCTGATATCGTTGACCTATGGGCGACTCCTCCTCAGATCCCCTCTTGTGCGCCCATATTTGTCAACCCGTGGCAACAAAACACAGTCGCTCTAGTTCTGTTTCAGGACTGCGGACCTAATCCCAACATCGAGCTGCAGCCACGTCTCGAACCCGCCACCATGCTGATCAGATCACTGTCACATGGGACAGGCCGAGTGCTCACAGAATCGTGTAATCCATTAACGCAGAGGTTTCAGTGAAGCGAAAGATGTCGGCTTGCGGCCGTAACTTGTCGGGCCGTCAGTCGGCTTCATGGTAAGGTAACACGGATTCTAACACGCCATCTTGGCCGAAGCCGAAAACGGAGTCACTCTACGAATACTGGCTTGCTCAATCAACGGAACCGAAAGATAGTGACGCCCGGCTACGGCGCCACAAATAGGAAGCGCCACAAATAGGAGAAGCTGATGGGTTCGTGGCGAGATGTATGTGTCTAAGTTTGTATTTGATCCAACCCAAGCATACTACTAGACGTGCAATGAATTCAAGGTAGTTTTAAGCTCTCTACCCCCCAACCCTTCCTTTCCCGGCCCCTCTAGCTTCGCCTTCAGTTAACAACCGTAATAGTTATCCAAGGCACTGAAACTTATCGAACGATATCATGATTCCTTGTTACGTGCCGTAGCACCTGTAACTTGAAGTCGCCAACCACATTAGGTCCCTTGAACGAAGAGGGGACCTTCCACGATCAGCAACAACACACGACAATACATAACTATCCTTGAGCACCAGACACTAGAGTATGTAGAGGGAAAAGATGATTATCTGTAATGTGGGGGTGCCGCCTCCGTTGTTTGACTCCCCTGCCTGTAACCATGACGACATGGCCTCCTCCAGCGCCAATATCTACGCAACGCCGCCCATGGGACGGTTGATTAGGATTTGAAACACTTCAATAAAAAAAGAAATCAAACTCTCCAACCGTATCTTTCAGCCATTGACCCAATCCCTGAGATCAAAAGGATATTCCTTTCACACCAATTTAAGATGTCTGAACGCGCCCCCGGAAAGGAACAGCTCCACAAGATCGCCCAGGAGGCAGAGCGAGACCTCAGCACAAACCAGTCCAAGACGGGGACCGGAAAGGGCGGTGACGTCGACGAGACTGGCCGGTGAGCACTGGCTTGTCTCCCACTTTAACAGATGTGCAACAATCAGCTGATTATGCGATGACATGACAGATCCATCCGCGGATCCGCGTCCGAAGGCGCCGGCGGCCCCGAGGACACGACTGCCCACGTTTACCAACACAACCTAGACAAGACCGAAGAGGCCACGGTCAGGGGTTGGGGCATGGACCCGCCGCACAAGCTGGAGCGGGCCACCTTGCGTGACGACAGGCCGGATACACTGCCGGCGGACCAGGCGCTCGGCGGTCGCGGCCGGGAGCCTGCCAAGCAGGGCGACGTGTCGGAGCAGGGCCGGATGGCGGCCAAGGCGAACGTCGGTCTCTCGGCGGCCAGCCACGAGGAGGTGCCTACGCAAGGGAGCCAGGGCAGCCAGTTCAAGGGGGAGTACTATGAGACACCCGAGTCGGTGCCGGATCAGCGGGCGGATCAGAACGAGGTGCCCCCCGAGTCGGTGACGGAGACTTCGAAGTATATTTAACCCGGTGTCGTGCTGGTCTATCGTCTTTCAGTCTATGTATTAGTAGAATGTTGAATCTGACCGTTCGTCTTCCCCTGCCTAGTATCGGTTTCCCCGCATGACGAAGAAGCCCCCTACAGTTTCGTCCCTTCACCCTCCTCTTCAAGACACTTCTTGACAAACCCCGCCAGCGGCATCACCCACTCCTTGCTGACCGGCACATGATGCCCACCGGGGTGCGTCAACACCATGGGGTCCTCACACCTCTCCAGCAACCCCTGACTCCGGCTCTCACACACCACGGTATCCAAACTCCCCAGAAAATGCAGCGTGGGCGTCTTGATCTTGGGCGCATACAACCACGCCAGATCCTGCGGCACCGCATAGAAGCCACTATAAATCACGGCAAACTTGAGCGCCCTCCCGCCATTCGCCTCCCGAACCGCCCTCAACCACCCCTGATGCTCCTCCGGCACCACCACCTCCCTCCCCTCCTCCATCGCAGAAGCCAACATGCCCGCCATGCACCCGCCCTGACTGAACCCAACCACGCCGTCCACAAACCCCTCCCCCCCCACCTTAACCCTCGCCTCACTCACAACCTCAGCCAACCTCCGCATCCCCTCCTCAAGGAACCGATACCGCCCCGTAGCCTCATCCCGACGGAACCACGCCCACGAGTCAATCATGTTGTCCTCGTCCTCCGCCGAAGCACCACCACAACCATCACGGGGTTCATACCCCGGAATGTCCTTGACCGACAGCCGGTTGGGGCCGGTGGGGTAGAGGAGGGAGGGGACCAGGCCGATGGGGGCGAGGGCCTTGGCGAGGAGTTTTTCGAGGGCGCGGGTTTTGGCGCGGAAGAGGGGGCCGGATTGGGTGTAGCCTTTTTTTTTTAGTAACAGTATAGTATGGAATGGGGTTGTTGTTGAGTCAGGAAGATATATACCGTGGAGCATCAGGATTCGGACTTGTTTTTTGGGGGTTGCGGACCGCGAGGCGGGTGAGTCGGTCCGCGATGGGGGGTTTGTGGTGTCGCCCATGGTGCTGAACGGATATCTTTTGAGCTGGGTGAGAAGGGAGGATTTCTGGATTTGCGATGGAGCTCTCGCTGCGATTCTAAATAACAGCATGGGCGTTGGTTGTGAAGTGGCTGTTGGGCCGAGGATGAGAGTGAGAGAGTTCGGCAAATGCAGTCACGCCGGGGAGCCGGCGATGTTTCAGGCGGTAGCTTAGAAATCCGATAAGATTGTGGGGCAACAACGGCCAGAACGGAGGAACAGTCGCCATAGAACACAAGGAGAAGAACGGAGAGGGACGATCGAAAATATTGTATTTGGGTTGGCAATCATCAAGCAACTGCAATCCAAAATGACAAGAGTCCACCACCAGACAGGCGTCTGGGGACCCCAAATACGTACCCCTCCTGAGCCCTCCTCCCCCACGGCCTTCGAAGAACAACGAGGGGACAAGCAGAACAGAAACAAGCCAAAAGCTATGAATATTACGATATGTAACCTCTACTGATTCCCAACATATCAACGAGTATCAAGACGAACTCTCAATGCGGGCGCCCAGCAACGGGTCGGTTCCTCTATGCCAGAGCGAAAACATCCACATCAATGGGGAACATGATGGTGGATGCCGATAACAGCTGAGATCAGCGTGTTAGCTGGCAAGTGCGGGAGACTATTGTCTCCAGCGGGTCTTTGTTGGTCAGGCCAACTCTCCGTCCTTCCAGGCCGTCAAAAGCCAACTTGGGGATCAAACCACGAAACCACCTCATGTCCACTTCTTCCACCGCCTCACTGCACGTCGGACCGGAATCAACACAGCTCGATTGACGTTGGCTGCTGCTCTATGATACAAGTCCGTCTCTCGGACGGCTCTTCGGGGATATCGCTCAAAGAAATGCCGCGTCGCCCATCGTCAGTACCACGCCGTCGCCATTCAGGTCTTCCGTTTAGTGCGCCGCCTTCGCGTTGGGGTTCCGGGGGTCGTTCTTGAACTCGTCGGCTGTAGCACCATGTCAGTTTAATTCAATCACAGGGGGTTCCGAGACGCAAGCGTACACCCCATCAAGGCGTTCTGGGCCGAGTTGACGCCGTAGGCAATTACCGCGGCTGGACGATCGTCAGTTCATGCTGTTTTTAATCGACGTCGAAAAGCTGTTGCAAGAGGCGACGCGGGCCAGGTTAAGACATACCGGCAGCCAGGAAGGGAGCCATGGGACGCACTGCAGTCGGGGTCAGTCAGCGATCGTCCATCAATCGGTGCCGGCCGAGGCCGACGACACTGTCGCGCGCGGGTCAATTGACGTACACACTGGCGTCGGGAACTTCTTGAACGGGGCAATTCCGAGCCAAGACATGGTGGCGGTATCCTCTGACGGTAACGACGGAGGTGGTTCGGGTGGGTTGGTGATGGAGAGTTGTCAGGTCCAGACGAGTGTTTTTCGTGACCCCGGCTTCCGAGCTTGCGGGAGCCGAGAGAAGCTGTGTGCCTCAATTGCCAGGCCGCAAAGCTGCACTCACCAAAGCTCAGGTCCACTCCATGTGGGTCGAGAATTCGGATTCGTGGGAACGATTCTCCGGTCTGGCAGAAAGCGGATCCCGTCCTACATTGGCGAGCCACGTGTGACATCATCAACCCCCGCATTTCCCTTCTGCCAGCAGCGCGCCTGGACCTCGGGACCCTGGCAGCTCGGACAGCTGACCCCGGGCCCCGAGCCAAGCTGAGCTGCAAGAGCAACCTGGCGTGCCTGGCAACCACCAAGCTGCTCCTGCTTCTCCCTCTGCATCCTCAACCCGTCTTCAAAGTGCGGGGTGAACAGGTCGTTTCGTAACACCCGCTTCCTTCATCCAATTAACCTGCATTGCTCCCCTCCTCTCCGTCGTCTTGCCTTCCTTTCCTCACCTCCTACTCGACACCCAATCTAGCTTCCCGTTTGCCGCGCCTTCCCGCAGTGCTCGACCACTGCCGCCATTACAAGCTGCCCGGCAAACGGAATATCGGCCACTCAAGCGTCTCCTGCCGTGCTGCTGCTGCGTTTTGCGTCTCGTGTGCCGTTTTCTCGACTTCTGCTGGCACCATTTGTGCTGCCCATCGAACGATACACGGCAACCCCTAAATTCAACCTCAACAGCCCAGCGTTTGGGGTTCTCTGTTTCATATTCAATTGGAGCTCCGTTACGCGTGTACGTGACTCGTTCCGGCACCGCATCCAACGCTCCCGGGCCGCCTTGCCTTCCCCTCATTTTGGGGTTTGACATCAAGGTCCCAACACCACACCCTCCTCAACACCTCGCCCGACTGCAACTATGCTTTCGCAACGTGTTGCTCGCGCCGCAACGGGCACCGCCCGCCAAGCGCCGGCGATCAGGACCTTTACAACTTCGGTTGCGACCCGGAGCCGCACGCCGGCCCTCGGCGACATCCAGCCGGACCAGCACGAGACCTTTAACAGCCGGCAGAAGACGTTCCGGTCGCAGCTTGTGGAGGCACAGAAACAGCGGGAAGCCAGTGGGTTTGCCTCATCCACCTCTCCTTCATCTCCTAGCTCCTCTTCCTCCTCCTCCTCGGCCCGGGGCCTTGGATCGCTGAGCACTGCGGCGAGCGGTACAGGAAACGCGGCGCACGCTGCTAAACAAGAAGCCCCGCGCAAGACGGGCCCGCTGAGCAATCTCATCTACGGCACCAAGGAAGGCCGCGAGCTGGACGCTCAGATCGAGGCCAGCTTCAGTCAGGTGCTGGCGCGCGGCAAGTACGTGCACACGATTGAGTTCCACGATGTCAAGCCCGAGTGCGTCGAGGAGTACGTCGACCTCGTCGGCAACTGGTACCCGCGCGTGGCAAACTCGACCGAGACTAAGGTTCATCTGGTCGGGAGCTGGCGGACCGAGGTGGGCGACTGCGACACGTTTGGTGAGTTCCATCGGTCTATCATGTCGACTCAAAAGCTAACAGCCCTTGTTTGCAGTCCACATCTGGGAATACCAACGCTACCAAGGCTTCCACGCCTCGCTCAACACCATCTCGCACAACTCACAGTACCCCGACTTCGACAAGAAGCTGCGCAAGCTGGTCCGCGGCAAGCGCACCTCGCTCATGCAAGAGTTCAGCTTCTGGCCCACGACGCCGCCGCGCCAGCTGGGCGGCCTCTTTGAGCTGCGCTCGTACACGCTGCACCCGGGCAACCTGCTCGAGTGGGAGACGCACTGGCGGCGCGGGCTCAAGGCGCGGCGCGAGGTGATGGAGGGCGTGGGCGCGTGGTTTGTGCAGATCGGCGACCTCAACACGGTACACCACCTGTGGCAGTTTGCCGATCTCGAGGAGCGCAAGATCCGCCGTGAGAAGAGCTGGGGCATAGAAGGCTGGGCTGAGACGGTGCACAAGACGGTCCCGCTGATCCAGGAGATGAAGAGCCGCATTCTGGTGCCCATGCCGTGGTCGCCTGTGGCTTAGAGAGGGGGCCAAGTGGATGGGGATTTATTTACTGGCGCTTGGCTCAGTGTCTGTGTCGACCAGGCCTGACGCGTTGGCGGCCATGTACATATGCGAATTTCTTTTTGTTTTGTGTCTCTTGCAATCTGTTTCTTGCCTTTCTTTAGCAACTCGGGAGTCCACAGCACAGTCACTGGCGTTGTTCATTTTTCCATGGCCATGGGATACTACGGCAATATACAAACTGGGCGAAGAGACGATAGCTTGTTGTGCTTTGCGTGCCTCCTGACCGTCAAGCTCAGCGATGCCTCGTAGCACCATAATTCTCGAGTGTAATAAAAACATGCCATCCAACTCCTCCAGCCCATAATGCAAACAACCCTCCCTCATAACAATCATCCACCACTACGCCCATTCCAAAAAAGAAGCCTCTTCTCCCAATTCCCTACCCTTGACTCACTCCCATACCCAAATCTCTAATCCTCCCCCTCCATCTCCTCCCCAAGAACCGCCGCCAGATTCCTCCTCGTCAGAGAAAGCGTGTGCCCCAGCGCAGTCAGCTTGGCCGACAGCGACAGCAAGCTCGGATCGGCGCTCTCGACGCGCACCTTTTCCCTGACAAACACATCCACCGACCTTGTGCTGCGGGTGCCTGACAGCGGGATGGCGCCGCCGCCAGTACTACTGCTACTATTGCCGGTGATGGTCCGGTGAAGGTGGTTTTCCTCGTTGTTGTTGTTGTTGCTATCTTCGTTGCTGTTATTATTGTTGTTGTTGCAGCAGTACCCAAACACCTTCTCGGTCTCGTCGTGATCGATGCGGCGCGCCGTGCCGATGGCTAGCGCCAGCTTGGTGCCAAAGTTGACGGGCGCGTCGGCCGGCTCGAGGGAGCGCAGCCAGAGGACTAGGCTGCTGTCTTGGATGCTGAAGTGGAAGCTGAGAGAGGGGTGCGGCGAGTTGGTGGTCGGCTGGCTGAGGGGCGGCGAGAAATGGGAGGGGGATGCCGAGTGGGTTGTCCAGCGTGGGTCGGCGGTGGTGAGCGGTGGGCCTTTGAGGAGGGAGGAGGCTTCGGATAGTGACTGGGAGAGGAGGCGGAGTTGGGCCGAGAGGAATTGTGGTGGGGGGAGGTCGGTTGGAAGAGGGGTCGTCGGGGTGGCTGAGGGGTACGAGTAGGAGAGGGTGAGATTCAGGAGGTCGATTGAGTGGGTTAGGAGGCCGTGGAGAGTCGTGAGGGACGCGAGATGGATCGGGTGTTCGGGTTTTATGGTCAGGGTTTGGTGTGGGAGGGTGCGCAGGCGGAGGTGGATTGTCTAATGATGGTAAATGTTAGGTATGGTGGAGAGAAGGGAAAGGTGAGGACAGACCCCCTTGACTATCCGTGTCCCCACGCGTGTGACATGGCCCTTGATGGCCTCGTTCCTGGGGGTGCTAAGCACGAGCGTGCTTCCCTGGTCTATGGGCGCAAGCAGTGCATAGCAATCTTCGAGGCCATGCCTAAGGTTGGCGAGGGTTTCGTAGAGCTCTTTGATGAGCCAGTCGAGTTCGCGTTTCTGTGGTGGCGCGAGGCAGGGTTCAATCAGCACCCACGATGCGTCCATCTTGCAAAGCATGCGCCCGTGTCAAAGGACGGACAAGAAAGAGGCCCGCGAACATACCTCGGCTGTTTCGATCGCAACTTTAAGTTGGTCGGGAGCAACGTGTGGCCAGATTTCCACTGACATGGTGATGTGTTCAGGCTATCGCTGTCGTTGGCGTTTGGAGTAGGCACCCATATTCCAGGATGGCCGATTAGGAGTGGTATGTGTCTCTTTCGAGCACAGATGAGGATGCCTGGCGATGTCGGGTCCCGCAGCCGCCATGACGACGACCTAGTGGAGCACTAGAGAGCTTCCATGTAAGCAGCTCGAACAGGCAGGCGGTGAGCAACAGCGCCTGGTCATCGGATTCATGGATTATAGAAGTAAGGGATTTGATACATTGGATGACAGGGTTGGGGTTATGTATGACGGTACGGTCCCGTGGTCCCGACCCTACAGTCTTAATAAAAGCCCATCTTCAAGTAAAGTTAGCTAAGAACGTTTGGTCTAGCGTGTCGTTGTCATCACGGCTGCAGTAATACAGCAGATTGTGTCTCAAATGGAGCAACGGCAGTTGTTATCCCTCCACAATGACTTCCCAGCAAAGTATCGGTTCGGTGTTTTTTCAAGACAAAGAGACCGATGTTTTGCCGCAGAAAAGATCCGCAAGGACAGCGACGTGGAGATCTGGAGAAGTTGTCTGCAGGTAAGGGCGAGGCAGAGCTGGTCTTCAGATTCGAGGTAGGAGAATATATCGAGCAGGAGCTCGACCGGAAGAAGGAGGAATGGGGCGCATAGACTCAGCGGTGTTCCCGTGAATCCCGTCAACCACACACACAAGCGCCGTCAGTTTGCAAGATGCAGATGACGGGGGAAATACGCCTGGCATAGCTGGCTCAACTCAGCAGGAACCACAAAAGCTGTCCGAGGACACTGGACGGCCATTTCGGCCTTATGCCGAGCCCAGGCCAGCTGCTGCGCCGGTGTTGGGTCTAGTTTAGCAGACGAGAGATGCGTGTTAGTTGAGTTTCGCTCGTTCGGTCAACTTGCTAGGTTTGATGAATACAACCAGGAAGGGGTGGAAATTAGGTTTGAGGCAGCATGGGCATTGCTCCTAGATAAGGTTCGTGCTAGCAGCTGATCGTTGTCGTCGCCAATTGCTGCTGCTCTGTAGTCAATTGCACATGCAGAAAGGTCCCCGGTGTTGAGCATGGTGGGGGTATGGTGGGGTGGGGTGCAGCGACCGCAAATGCCAAGACCTGGGGAGGCCCACCCGCTGTGCCTGCAAACACCAAGACAGCCCCACTTCCATGTGTATTCTAGATTGCCGCAGTTGACCCTCGACTCTCGAGCCACCACGCATCCCTCAGAAAACAAGGAGTGCGACGAGCTAAACCGGAAACGCGAATTTGAATATATTTACCATGGCCTCGACCTCCCCGACGAGCGATGCGCGCGCTCAATTCAAGACACTTCCAAATAGGCCACAAGCAAAACTTCCCCCAATCCCCAACGGTATGGGTCCCCTCTCCCGAGCTATCCATCCATAACCACCATCTAACCCAACCCCCCCCTCTTTCCAGGCTCACGCATCCAAAAACGCCCCCTCGCCGGCCCATCCCCCTTCTCCCGGCCACGAATCAATCCCTCCTCGTCCTCCTCATCAAACCTACTCTCCACCACAGCCGACCCCGACGGTTACACCCCGCCTCCGCGCGCCACCCACACGACCGTCATCAAAGTCTCGTCCGGGGCCACCTTCATGAGCCTCGTCCGGCGCGTGCGCAAGGCCCTCGAGAAAGCGCCCTCGCACCAAACAACCAAGGGCCTCCCGCTCGCGGCACGCATCGCCGCGCTCAAGGTGGCCAAGCCCGGTACTGCCGGTAGTAGTAGCAGCAGTAGTCGTCATTGGGGGGGCATCATTGAGGATGCGCTGGACGATGTGGTGCTTGTAGCGACGGGGCGGGCGATCGAGAAGGCGGTTGATGTGGGCGGGTTCTTCACGCGGGAGAAGGAGCTGGTTGTGCTGGTGCGCACGCGGACGCTGCAGGCGGTGGATGATGTTGTGGCGGTGGATGAGGAGGCGGATGTGGAGGATCAGGTGCGGGTGCGGAATGTGAGTTGTGTGGAGGTTGGCATGAGGTGGGCGTGAGGTGGGCGTGAGGTGGGCGTCTTGATTGTGGTCAGGGTACATACATACATACATGCCTGCTTGTCTCGGGGGGTTGTATCATCATTCGGGGAGGAGGCTGGGAAACGGGGGTTCATTCAGGGCGGCGGCTGCATGGCTTTTGGCGTTTGGGTACGAAAAAGGGCGATATGACAAATATTCGGGAGTCAAGGAATGGGTTTCTTCTCGAGTTCAAGAAAGGCATGTTGTTTTTTAAGCGCGGAGTGGCACGACACTCACGGGCTTCCAGGGGTGAAGGTTTCTTGTTTGCGGACAACACCCCGCTCCCTTCTTCGTTTCCGACTTTCTTTTTGCTTGCGCCAGGCCATGGGGGAGTCACGGCTACCACGCGATACATCTTCAACTGACAGGATGACATTGGTGGATTGGGGAAGATATGGAAATGAGGAGCCTGCGGCATCGAGGATCTTGCTCCAACAAACGAAGATGGGCTCAAAATGCCGTGGCGTTTCTTCTCTACTCGACCAGAACGTCAAACTCTGCGTTTCACAAAACTCGTCAGTCTCAGAAACGGATCGAGTCATTCGAGAATGGTTCCGTTCATGCGACCCGACAAGGCTTTTACCGTTATCAAACACATGGGCGCTCAACCAAGCTGAAACGGGCGCCTGACACACACGCTGCTGCTCAGCGGTTAGTTGGGCTCATAACCGGCTGAAAGAGAAGCGAATCCTCAGAGAAATTAGTCGGTGCCGAGGGAACATGCCGGCATTCACGGCATTCCGATCAATCATGATCCAGCCCGCCCAGCTCGGCGTTTCCGTCCAGGATATTACGCAGCCATCCACTCGCGTGCTTCCAAATGACGTTCAAGGCAGCGGGGGATCACTCGGGGACGGGTTCGTCGCAGCGGGTAGGTGCAGAGAAGAGTCTCGACATTTTCTAGCGCGTTGTGTCACGTTGGCAGGCCACGATCGGGACAAGAAGCAGCAGGAGACACCTGCCTGTGGTCTCAAACATGCGTTGTCGTCCAAGACTTGCGTCACCCTGGGGATGGCTTGTCCAAGGCTGGGACCTGACGCCATTGGGTATCGGTGTCCGGCTGGCGGAAGCTCTTGCAACGTGGTGCACCCAGCGAGTTTATTGAACATTGCGACACATGGCACCAATCGCACTCTCTCGCCGTCCAGCGCTGGCCTTTGCAGTCATCGGGCAGCAGCACCCTGCTGTCGTTCTCAGGCTCCCGAGATGCTCCGATAAGATCCTTCATCTCCTATCCCCACAGAAAGAGGGCTGTCGCGGGATCCCTGAAAGCATTGGCCTCGATCGACAGCGATGCGAAGCGAAATCGCAGTCGGAGACGATTACCCCGGAATGCGCTCGGCGAGCTGTTGCTGCCCCTTGCGGGCTGCCCTTGCGGGTTCCGCTTGTCTCCCTTTCGCACGGCCTGCGTCTGCGGCGATAGGGCGGCACGTTATGCCAGGCACGCCAATCAAGGGCCGCGCAGCAAATTGCTCAAATCTCGCGACTCGCCGCCGTCTCTTGAGGGTCGTCCCATCGCGCCGACAGACGTCGGAAATGTTGTCTGTGCCACGCTTTCAAGAAGCCCAGAAATCGAAGACGGTGGAAGCGTCTGAAGTTGAGGCTTGGGCAGCCATCAAGCATTCTTTTTATGGCTTGTGGCTGTGGCCCGCGAGGCGTTTCGGCGGCGACAAGGCAGGAAGCGGCCCAGGCAGGCACAGCATACCATGTTTGGTAAAGTGCCATGACCTGAGGTAGCATCCAGCGCACCGCTCGCGCTCTGTGCCGGAGCCGTAATCTCCCGTTGAAACTCCTGTAAGCCACCGAAACCGTTTTGTGCGGTTTCTGGTTGCCGTCAGGGCGACAACCCAATCAGGGAGACCGGTTAGTTCGTCCGTTCAGGTCACCGATTCACACCCGAACGAGCGCCATTTCGTGGGCGAGGTTCAATCTTTGGTTTTTTGGCGCTTGTCCAACGATTGGAGGGGAGGAATGTCGAGCACTCCCCTGCCGAAAAACGCAGGTACCCGGCGCAAACCCTCGTGGCGCCAATCCCTTTGTGGGGCAGCCACCGAGCCAACACAAGGCGCCTTTTTGTTGTTGTCGGCTTTTTGGCTTCTTGGCATCCAAATCGCAATTTGCGCCGGGGGCAAGCGAGCGAGGCCCCCCCTCCCTCAGACCCAGACCCCAGACAAACCCACAGATATCGCAGGCTTCTCCCATTCCTTCCTCATCACTCTTCAGGTCCGCGCCGCTCACCCCTCGCTCCCACACAGGCTTCGTTGGCAAAGTCTACTCTTTTGGAGCGCATCATCCGATCTTGAATACTCGACGTGTTCAGTCTGCCATTCTTTCTCACACGCGCTCTACCAGTAGCATCACGATTCATCACGCGCGCAACTTGCAGTGCTCTTCCCAAAAGTAACGCAACGCCAACTCACACGACCGCATCTCTTCGACTTGAAGAGTCATATCACGAACCCCAGAATTTGGCCTTGATCCGAATCTCATCCAACTCGGAGCCGATTCTCACTTCACTTCTCACCTACCTTGACACACAACCTCATCCCCGACGCATATTAACTTCAGCAAAATGCATCTGCCGACGATTCTTGCCGCTCTCCTCCTGCCGCTAGCGGCTGTCGCCGAGGAGATGACGACGACGACCTCGACAAGCACCATCACTCTCACCCAGACGCTCACCCTCCAGCGCGCAGCAATGACCCCTGGCAGCAACAGCAGCGTCATTCGTACTACCGGTACTCCTTCGACTACTTTCCTCGCTCCAAGCTCGACTACTTCATCTGGGCCGAACACCTCGTCCGATCCCGACAAGAACGCTGGGTCGGCGCTTGGAGTGACCCACATGGCCGCCGTCGCTGTGGCCGGTGTCGTCGCTGCTGCGCTGCTTTAAGCAACCCGACGACCACGCCTTTCCGGGGTGGAAGGGGAAGCTGGGCATGATGGAACCCACCCCCAGAACCGACCCGAGATTGGGAAGCGACAGCCCGGCTCACTGCTAGCCCGAGTTCTTCGATGCGAGCATCACAACAGTTATTTCCTTTGTCAAAGCGAGGCATTCCTGATTCGACCGGATCGGTTGGCTCCTTGGACAGGTTCAGCAAAGAACCGTCCTGTGGAACGACTCCCAATCAACCCAAAGGGGGTCGCACACATCGGTCGGCCACCTCGCAATCGCGCGACACTTTTATTCTCAATTCTCGCCTTCTTGCCTTATTTTACCTTTGGTTCTCGAGATCAGGCAGGCCGAGGCGCGATTGACGACCTCGGGGAATCCCTCACACAACTTGGCCGAATTTTGGCCTTTGCCTTCTTTTATTTATTCTTCGTTCTTCCGGCAAACCAACCGCGCACCCACTCAAATCTTGGACCATACCTCCACCCGAGACCTCACCCCTATCGGCCGCTTGCGGCCTTCCGTCAACCTTGATACCCATTTTCTCACCTTCTACCTCTCTGCCCACTCACCCGGGCTAGTTCGTCCAAAATACGTTCAGGGGGAAAATCTCGGGAGGGACACACGGTGGTGTTTGCCGGCTGGACTTTACTTCACACTTAGGGGACTGATCTGAGACGGATCTTGGCTTTGCATATGAGGGGGGGGGGACGGGGGCAGGGTCGGGATCCGGTTTCGTTTCACGGCGCGTTTGATGGAAAAAAAGTTTATTTTACGAGGGAATGAGATGGATGAGGCGTCGGAGGGGAGGTGCCCCTATACTTTCACTTTTTTTTTCTTTTCTTCCCTTCACTTCTCACACCTTTTAGCCTTCTACTATACATTCAATATTGGTCGATACCCTTTTTTCTGCTTCTTGCTTGCCGACCCGGGTTGGCCTGCCTCTTAGTCTGGCTGTATGTATATCACTCATCAGACAGCCTTTTCAAATTTCTTGACTCTTCCAAACATGCCCCCCGTCACAGTGAAACAATTGATGCCGTCTGTCTCCCCGCCAAACAAATGTTGCAAGTCCGCTTGCGCCGCCACACAGCAAACAATCCAAACCACCACCACCCAACAACGCCCAGTTTATTCCTCCGCCAACAACAGCTTCAACGAGGATGGGAATGGAAGAAGCCGTCCCAACCAACCGAGCTTGCCCACTCCTCCTCCCCCAATCCCACCTCGGCTAACCCTCCCGAGCCAGTCTCATCTCACATCCCTCCACCAGCCAGTCCAGACCAGACACAGACCACAATGCGGGTTCGAGTTGCAACAAACACTGGCCCAAGCGCCCCCAATGTGGATTTCCCCCCCTCACAGACAGTGGAACCTTGTTAACAAACTAGTTTAGCGCCTTTTGGTCACGTCAGTTCGGTTAGCGGCTGGGTCCTCATTTCCGGGTGGGTGGTGGGTGCTCTGTGCGCTGTTGCGACTTGCGGAGCCCCCCGGACAGCGACCCAACCCTCGAGAACCGACGGGACGAACGACGATCGCCATCTTCGGATCGGACCGATCGTGCAATTTGCCAAACACCATCACACACAATCACACACAATTTGCATGTTCGCCGCTGACTCCTCCCTGCTGATCTCATGAGGCTAGAATTTTTTGGCGCAAGATCAATGTTGATTGATCTCCCCGAGTTCCGCCGCACATCAAGGCTTGACTTGCCTGCTTGTGTTGTTTGCGGAGTGGAGCGCAGCGAAGGTTATTTGATTTTGAACTGCGTCTACCTTTGGCTCCTTATCACGCTCACAATAGGGCATTCTGGTGATATCACGGACAGTTGGTTTTCTTCTCCAAATAAAAGTACATGAGCAGAATGAAACCTAGTGTAACTCTCGACCTTCAAAAGGAACCTGCCAACCTCAGCTCAGCTTAACGAGACCACCAAGGGTAGGCTCTGCCCGGCCCCCTCGCGGCTCAGTTGAGGAGATCAGGATGGCCACATCACCAACACCAATGCGGCGTGCCCACAGAAACTGTCGTATACACCGGTCTGCCACGGCCCCCTGCCATATCTGCCCTCCTCAACTCTCGGCACGAAAGACAGCCAGCGTGCTGGCAAAGGTGGCCCGGTTCTGGTCCCATGTCGCCATGTCAAACTTCCCCTGCGTGATCATGCTCACGCTGCCGACCGTGTTGAGGTTGTACATTTCAATCGTCAGCATATCCTCAGTTCCGTTGCCGCCGTCCGCAGCGTCCGGCCCGACCCAAAAGATACGCGCCTGGCAGTTCTCGCCCGACTTGGCCGTGCTGCAGCTCGTGTCATAGTTGTTGAAGAAGCTGTACAGGCCGGCACCAAACACCACGACGTTTGTCGAATTGAGGATGCGCAGGCCCCAGGCCATGGCACACGGTGAGTCCCCCAGCGAGCTCAGCGAGTTGCCGGCGCCCTCAGCCTGGCAGTCAGCGGCGAAATTGGGATCCCGGAGGGCCGTGTTGAGTTGGGTAAAGGGATACGGGGCCGGCGGGTTGGGTTGGTAGTAGGGACTCTCGGACTGGATCTGGCCCATCCACACATCCGACGCATTGAGCAGCTGGTATTGGTACAGAGTGTGGTGCTCGACAGAGCTTCCGACCAGCCAGATGCGGTCGCCTTCAACCAGCAACCCTCGGGCCACGAAGACGCTGATCCGGGTCGAGTTCCAATCGTCAATGTCGTGGTCTGCCACCCAAATCCAGTTGTTCTCCATGTACAGGTTCCGGGCGCTCGGGGTGATGTGCATGCTCATGTACCCGGCGACACATGCTGCGTCGACATGATCCGCTTGGTCTGGCGTGGTGGGACACTCGGCCACTTGAAGCTGGGATCCCGTGAACCCTCCAACGCGGACATGGACATCCCAGAGACCCGAGGGTGGGCTTCCTGGGCTGCACATGTTCTCGGCTGCCGGCGTGTTGAGGTTGTATTCGATCATGATGGCCCCTGCAGTTGGCCCCTGAGTCGACACAATGATGTCGCTCATCTCGACGAAGCCGACGTCGCCCGCCTTCCCAACTTGGACCACGGGACGTGGCTTGTTCGGGTCCGAAAACTTCTCTCCGGCACCCATTATGACGGTGCCTAGGCCTTCGCCAACAACACGGGTATTCGGCGGGATGAAGATGGTATCGGTAACCTTGTAGTATCCGGCATCCAAGAACGTAATGTTTGACGAATCTGCTGCCGCCCGGATGACCGCATTGATCATGTCTGTGTCGTCTGTGTGCCCGTCGCCAAAGGCACCATGGTCCCGTGCCTTTATGAAGACAGATGAAGGGTAGTCTTCGTACTGCGGCTTCGATCTCTCATAGTAGCGGTCTCCGAGTTTCAGGGTTGAGGGCTGGGAGAAGGCAAACTCGCGCCCCTCGATTAAGAAGGGTCCGTACGGGGCATACGAATTCCCCTGGTAATAAAGTCAGCAGAGGATTGTCAAATCAGCTTGAGGAGGGCTTACCCTCGCGTAACCTCCGTCGTAGACGGTCCCCTGCGGGTCTCCTAAGAGGAGAGGATGTCCGTCGGACCCCTCCAGAACCGTCGGGACATTCGTATACTCGACATTCTGGATCACCAACGAGCCGAGGCCGGTCGTGTTTCCCGGTGTCCGGCCAGTAATCAGCGCCGTGCTGACATTGACAAACGAGCTGTCGAGCAAGGTGACGGAGCCGACATCAGAGGAAGACATGTTGATGCCAACGCGACAGCCGACAATCTTGAGGGACTTGTACGTCCAACCCCAGTTCCAAATCTGGTCGATGGCCGTATCAGAGCCATAGAAGGTGAGGTTGCGCATCGTGTACTGCTGGTTGCCGAACTGAGCGCCGTATTTCCCGCCGTAGAAAATCAGGTCGGCCATCATGCCTCCACTCCCCTCCTCCATGAAGATGCCCACGTGGGTGTCCTCCGACTTGGAAGACAGCTTGAACACGCAGTTCTGGATCAGAGTCGCTTGGGAGGATGGCCAGTGGATTCCGGCGGCTGCACCGCGAACGTCCCTCGTATCGAATACCAGGTTGCGGACTTGACGGAAAAAGACGTTTGTGGCCTGGAAGTTGAGCTCTAATTCCCGTCCTTATTAGCAACAGACCTCAATAGCACAACCAGAAAACACCCACCACCGCTGTCCATGTAGGGATCGGCGTCCAGGAGCGCGATTGCGCTGGTGGGGAAGCGCGGGGAGGCTTTGATGACGGGCATGTCGGTGGGGTCGCCGATGATCTGGGTGTAGTAGAAGTTGACGATTGGGGAAGTGATGATGTAAGTGCCGGGAGGAAAGTACACAATGGCAGGTGTGGTGGTCGATCCGACGCAGCCGGGGCCGCCGCAACGGTTGCCATGGCTGATGGCGGCATTGATGGCGGCCGTGTCGTCGGTAACTACGCAGCAGCAGTCAGCCAAGATTCAATCTTCGCAGGACACCAATCCTCGTACCTCCATCACCCTTGGCTCCCAACAGCTTCACGTTTCTGAAGACTTGGTAGCCCGAGTCGGAGTTGAACGGCACGATGCCCTGGCGGTGGATGTCTTCCATCCAGTAGGCCGCCGAGACGACGGATGCCGCGGTCAGCAACAGCGCAAACGCGAACTTCATCTTGAAGACGGCGGCACAATGCTGGCTGTTTGCAAATAAAATGTCTGGGGTCGATGGGGGGTAAAGTCGTAGGTGATGAAGGAATGAAAGGGACCAGAAGGTCGCCGATGGGGATGGATATTGCTGAGACGTTCCTTTCTGTAGTCCAGATTTGCTATGCAACGTGGAGAGCGATGTGAGTAGATCGACTTGACTAGGTTGTACAGCGTCCCAGTTGGTTGCCTTCGAAATTTGATTGAGGAAAGCTGAAGGAAGCCAGTGGTGGGGGGGAGAGTAAACAACCTGACCGGGAAGGAGGGAGAGAGTAGGCAAGAGCGGGAAGGAACACGGCTTTTCACCCACAACAAACCTGGAAACCGCACGAGGCAAAACTACCAGTGTTATCAGTGCGTTCATCCGAAGTCACCGTTTCCACATAATTTGTGGAATCACAATGGAGTATAACAGAGCAACACCCACAGCCTACACCAGCGATGGCCCTCCCATGGCGGCAGCCATTGCTGCTCATGACTTTGACAATAAATTATGAATTACCTCTTCTCAAGCGATGGTCTCTTCTGTCTATTGAACCCAGGCAGGGTAAGTTCATGAAGCGCGTTGAGGTATTCCTATTATTGAATGGAAGCAGCGACGCGCCACGATATTGAGATGAGGGGATAGGTATCTAAACAATCACCCCAGTGGCGTCAAATATTCTCAGTTAGCCATCTACGGCATCGAGGTCCTTCTGGGCCTCGCGAAGAACCTGTTGCATGGAAGATACAACCCGCTGACTTCTTTCTTCATCTCCCACCGACCGCTCTCGGCGCGCTCCCGGTACTGAAAGTTGAGGAGTTTGGCCCGTTCCGCATCAAGGTCAAGGACGCGTTGTGGCTGGTGTCGCAACTCGGATTAGCGCTATTGCTCTGGCGGATGGAAGGCTTTGAGGCAAGCAGGCTGATTGCAAGCGCATTGGGGAGATGTTCTGACAATGAGGATCCTCCCTATGGTTGCGATGCCTACCCTGGTGCTTGACTGGCAACTCGTCATTGTTGAATCTTGACTTTTGGCTTTCTGCCTCCGCAGTATTCAAAATTTCAGGCTCTGACAATATCAAATGATATCCCGATCAAGCATTGTGCGGTCTCCTGGGTTTGCCCCTCGTCTTTGTTGATGTTCCAAGCCATGGGCCGTCCGGCGAGAACAAAGAAGCAGCTGGGGTCACGGTTGGACACAACGCTGCTGCCGTTGTTCTTGGCTTTTTTTATCTTGGTCTCCAAAAGAAGTTGCAATTCTCACAATCAGCAGAAACCAACAACATTAACCATGTCTATGACGGCGCAGTCGATGGAAAAAAGCAGCAACGCCGCCGGGGCAGTCATGCCAGCTCAGGGGTTCCACCACTCTTCATCCCAGACTACGCCGGTTGCGAGTACGGACACCGCCAGCTCGACAATTCCAGGACAGTGCCATGGCAAAGGCGCCTCCAAGAAAGCGTCTTTTCTCCGGCAGCTCGCATCTGCGCCTCAAGACGACGAGGATCACCTGGGTGATGGATGCACCGTTTCATGACATTCACCAACCAACCCATCAACAACCTCATCCTCTTCCCAAACCAGGGCGCCCACGAGACCCAGGTTACGAAGACCCCCAACAAAGATTCTCACCCGGTTGGGGTGGTGGGCTTTATTCGAGTTTGTCAGGGAGTCGAGTCATCGGGTGGTTACTGTGAAAGACGTAGAAAGGTGGTGGGCGGTGGATAACGGGCAGCTCCTTCAAGAGCAGCCTTTCCTCCGACAGCTTGTATATAAAGCAATGGCACGAGGATCACCGGCCACATGGCTCACCGCACATGCTGCCATGGCCAAGGACGGCGTCACATAGCCACGCTTATAAAACCACCCACTCCCCCCTCTTCAACCACACCCCCGTAGTAGTCGCAGACAAGCTTTCTGATCGCCATACCATAACCTGACCTAAAGCCTTGCCCACTTCCCACCGGGAAGAAGCTGGACATCATTAAGAGCAGAATACCATCCTTCGTTCCCACCTGCAAAACCGCCATCATCAGAAACAACCTGCCCAACGCAAAACCTCAAGATGGTCCGCTTACTCCTCGCTGCCCTCCCGGCTCTCCTCGGAGCAACCCTAGTAGCCGCAACCAACACGAATACCCCGACTGCAGACGGTGTCGCCCACGTACCCCATGACCCAACCGCCCCGATCGACACAAGCACCAACACCGACGCTCCCACTCCCGCCGACGAATCCGATATCCTCCTTAAGTTCATAGGCTCACGCCGCTGCCGCCCGCGCTGCCACTGTGAGACTCGGCATAACAGCACCGAGATGGCCGAGATTGACGCCGAACGCGTCGAGAAGGGGTGCGCGAAGTGCAACTGCGATCGCTACCACAATGGCGCGGGCAAGGCGCTGGCGTCAGGTGTTGCTGCCGTGATGGTTGTGGCGGCCGGGGTGGTGGCTTTTGCTTGAATGGCATCGGATTGCGGTGGTTATGAAAGGTGTTATGGACGGGGGTGGGTAAAGATGCTGGGATGGGAGAAGGCCAGGGAGGCATTATCAAGGATAGGAAAATATACACGGGGTTTGCCCTAAGGTGAATGAATATCTATGTTCTTGACGATAACAGAGTGAAGATAAACCACGGTGGTAGTCCGCATAGCAGTAGGATGTAGTGACGGTTGTAACGGACAGCTTCTTTAAGAGCAGGTATCACCCAAGTCTTGTAAACACATCGAAGTAGAGGGCCACTTGGCTGATGTTTCTACACTCCCATGACTAAGTGCACGATAAAGGACGTGGGACTGGGTGAAAGGGCCAGGTGCAGCACCTCATTGTCAGAACCCGCAAATATTGTAGCAATCCTTTGAACGTCCAACGCCCACAGGGCCAAGTCATTATCCCACAGCCTCAACCATGTGCAATGACCATGCACAATGACCATAGTCCTTTACCACACCATAAAAGCCCTATTTGCCGTCCTCAAGACTGTGTTCGGTACTCCCCGTACTGATAGACCCGAAGTTCGACAAAACTGTGTTTCAACCACCCTCGCACTCTCAAACACCATTTACACCTGCCTACCCCCTCCAAAAGCAACCCACCTCTACTTATCACACAAAGGTCCCATCACCCAAAAAACCCAAGCAACAATGCATCTAACCCCCTCCCTTCTCCTCCTCCTAACAACAACCCCCCCAGGCATCCTCTCCACGGCAACCAACAAACCCCCTCCCAACGACGACATAACCACCACCACCACCACCGTTATTAAACCCTCCCATGAGTCCACACTCCAAACCCTCCACGAAGCCAGAAGCGACAACAACAACAGCACCAACACCAACGACCCCAAAGAAAACGGAGCCATCAAACCCGAATCCTCAACCGACTCCTCGTCCCAGCAGTCTAACCCTGACTTCAAAACCGGCTCCGAGGCGGACGCGCTCAAGGCAGATGTGAATCAGCATTCTTCTGCCGAGAGACGGGCTTCTTCTTCTTCTTCTAAATGCCCGACTTGTGTTTGCCGCTGTCCGCCGCCGCCTGTGAGTGGTGCTGCTGCTGCTGGGGGTGTGGCTGTTGACGGTGGGGTTTGGGCGGGGATGGTTGTTGCGGGGATGGTTGGGGTGGGGGTTGTTTTCTTTGGGTTTTGAGGATTTGTGGTATGTATGGGTCGAGGGGGGTTGGAGGTGGGTGAGGGCGTGAAGATTGGAAGTTGGGGGGAGGGCGGGATGGGAAGATTGTTCGTACACGGCCCCTTGGTATGTTGTAGGAGAATGGGTAAACGGGATGGTATTGGAGTGTTGGTGATGGCTTTTCTGTTTTGTACGCATCGAAACACCCGACTCTTTAGAACATGTGTTAAACGAAATTGGTCATAAACCAAGGACAAAGTGCAACTGGTGGTATATTGCTTAACACAGATAATACAGTGTTGATACAAAGAAGAAGAAAAAAAGTCAAAAGGCTGTGCATAACGCCGTGGTATCTCCCGCCCGCGTGTACTCATACAAAGACCGCAATACTGTAGGAAGTGACAGTTCAATCAACCCTTAGTAGTCGTGTCCTAGCACTAGGTCAGCAACTATACAACAGGTAGAAGCATTCATCGGGGGTACCTACGTCCAAGCTGCTTGCCTCTCTTGGAGAAGGCCTTGGCATGGTGCTCCTTGATCTTGGCCAACCGGGCCTCCTCCTTGGCCTCGACTTCCAGCCTGCGCACGTGCTCGTGGGCCTCACGGACGCTCTCCCGGGCGGCAATCAGGGCCCGATCGGCCTCCGCCTCGGCGGCCTCGGCACCCATGAGACGCTCCTGGGCCTGCATGATGCTGGGGTCCATCTCGGAGCTGTGGCCGTTGCCGTTGCCGAACGACCGGTGGAGACGGCCGTTACGTTGGCTGCCAACGTTGGTGCCGTTGCGGCCGGCATCAGTTGACCGGCGGAAGATGCCATCGCCGCCGCCGCTGCTGCTGCGGTCGCGATCGGGGGACATGCTGGCCGTGCTTCGTGTGCCGTGGGTGGCAGTCGACCGAGTGGGGGAGTGGCGCCTGCTCCCAAATAGGCCATGTTTCTTGGGCGGCTCCTCGTAGTCGTAGGCTGGTTGTTGAGGTACTGCCGGCTCTTGCCTGCTACTACTGAAAAGACCATGTTTCTTGTTGGGCTCCTCGTAGGCAGGTTGTTGAGATACTGGCTCTTGCTTGCTACTGAAGAGGCCGTGCTTCCTGGGCGGTTCCTCGTAGACGGGCTGCTGGTGTTGGGGTGCTGGCTGGTGGGCCGGTTCGGCGTGACGAGAGAAAAGACCCATGGTGTTTGGTAGTGTTCGGTGAAGCTTATGTTTTGTGGGTGGTGGTGGTGGTGGATGACTGTCAGAGATGTCAGAGATGATGCTCTTGATGGAAGGCCAGCAACCCCTATTTGAGTGCCATTCTTGTCGCCCATTATCACCATCAAAGTTTCGTCAAACCTGCTTTTCGGGTGCTGGTCGGATCAACCGCCATGACGTCAAAACAGAAGGTATTCAGGGTGGCATCATCGGGGCCTTGGTGTTGGGGTGTTCGTCCAATGGGGAGGAGAGCATGACGGCAGGGGACAACGCCCATAGGACGGCCCAGCACAGCCATGCCGACATGCATATGCAGGGTCATTGGCGGGTTGAATGGCTGCCCTAGCTGCCGTCATGAGCGTCATTACCTCATGGCCAGCTCCCAACGTGCAGTGTATTTTCGGTCGAGGGGTCCAAAGGGACAGGAGACGGAAAGGAATCGAGCTGGAGCCATGTGAGGGGAAAACTGGTCGGGCACGGCACAAGGAGAGACAAAAAACTACAAGTCAAGGTCCCTGTGACCTTTCAAGAATGGTCGATTCCCGACCTCGTATTCTGTAGTACTTCTCTGTTTCAGGCAAGTTCGTATCCCAGACTGAACCGAAGGGCATCACCGTTGTGGGCTTATTTGGTGTTTTTGTTCGTTCTGTGGAGGGCACAATCGCAGGCGGTGAGAGGCAGGGTGAGGGACTCGGAAGGAAGCTGTTGCAAGCAAGAAGTGACTTCTTGTACGACCACGGGAGCGGGCTCCACTGCGCTCCGCAGGGAGCAGGCCGACGCCAAGAGAATGACGCAAATCGCAAAGGTCAAAATGGGCAGGTGGAGCCAGCAAACCCAAGCTGTCCAATCACGTGCTTATCGCGCCGCGTCTTTCTGCACCAGCAAGCGCGCCAGACCGAGCCTGTTGCATCGCTGCTTCCCAACCCGACCCATCGCCCACACCGAGCGCAGGCTGCGCAGCTAATCTTCCGATTCGTTTGATTCGTTTGATTCGCTCGCATTCTTGAGAATTTGTGGCTGTGTTACCATCCACGACGATGGCTTCCACACTCGGGGCTGCCGATGCCATGGCTCTCGACGACACGCACCCCTCTCGGTCGCTCTCCCCGTCGCGAACACCACCCCGGTCACACCATTCTCGGTCGCCTTCGATGGACCGCCGCCGCTCCGACGATCAGGACGCCAACGCCCGTTCTTCAGCAAGGAATGGCAGAGACCGGAGCCGGAGCCGTGGCCGCAGCCTGAGTCGCACGCCGAGTCGAAGCCGCACCCGCTCCCGCAGCATCTCGCGCGATCGCAGCTACAGCCGTGATGCGAGTCGCTCGCGCAGTCGCTCCCGCAGCGAGAGTCCCCGGATGAAGTCCACCAAGGCGAGTCAGCTTCAGGGAGCCGTAGATGTCTGCGAAATAAACAGTACACTCAAGCTAACCGGGTATTGCTGTAGATTGTCGTCGAGCGCCTGACCAAGAATATCAACGAGGACCATCTTTACGAGATCTTCGGCCAGTACGGCGAAATCGACGACCTGGACCTCCCCGTCAACAGACAATGTAAGTCGATATTTACATGATCCCAAACCAAACCAGCTCTGATCCATTTGTAGCCGGCACGAATCGCGGCACCGCCTACATCCTGTACTGCAGCGAAGCGGACGCCCAGTCTGCCATCACACACATGCACGAGGCGCAACTCGACGGCAGCGTAATCAACGTCTCAATCGTACTCCCGCGCCGCAAAGTCTCGCCTTCTCCGCCAGTCGCCCGTCGTGGCCCGCGCGGCCCCCCGGCGAATGTCAGGTCCGTTCTCGGTCCGGCAGGTGGCGGCCCTCCACCCGGACGTGACTGGAGATCACCCGCTGCAGGTGGCTCGGGCCGCTACGGTCATCGTTCCGACAGCTACCGCCCGCGATCCGTGTCGCGCTCTCGGTCACCGGCAGCCAGCGGTACCCGCAGGTACCGATCCCGGTCGGCATCCTACACGTCGCGATCCAGATCCCGGAGCCCCCCTACCCGCGGCGGCCGGGGCGGCAGGGGCGGCCGCAGCCACGGTCGACGGAGAAGCCCCAGCCGCGATAGCTACGACAGTTACGACCGGCGCAGCAGGAGCCGCAGTCGGGAGCGGAGATGAAGAGGCATCGAAAATTCTTGAGTCTTACGGGAAATACTGGGAACGGTCGGCGTTTGGGGCGGACGGTCACAAAAAGAATGGACAAGGAGCAGATACCTTCCAGGTTTCCTGGCACGTGTGTTTTTAGCAGCATCTGGCGTTGCTGGGCTAATGAATTCTAGATGACGGAAGACCCTGCCGCGAAACTAGCCGGTCTGTCGTCAACAATGTTAATGGTTACTCAAGTTCCTCAAGCTCCATGACTCTTAGTGCCTAGCTCGCGAAGCATCAAAACACCCATCCATCGATTCTAGGGATTTGTTAGGGTACGAAAGCACAAGTTTCAGGGACCATACCTCAACCTCGTCGCGGCGGGCTCTTTGCATCTCGGGCTAGCAGGGTCGTATCAACTCAAAGGATACGAAGGCGCAGGGTTCTTGTGGTGAACCTAGGCTGCGGCTGGTCACCTTCCCAATCCTCCCGGCCCCCACGGAGGGATCAGCATTTCCAAATCTGCCCAACGCAAATTCAACAGCACGTTACACAAGACCATGATTTATGTCACCATTGCTCACGTGCGGCTCACGGGACAACTTACAGAGTCCCAGACTGACAATAGCGCACCCAGCGAGCCCAGTCTCCGACACAACAAGGCCCTTCCCATTCGGCCATACGAAGTGGCCTTATCGAGTTAATATCAGGCCGTGGAGGTCAGCATGAGCCCTGGGAGAAGCGGACGTAACTACTGCTTCTCGAGGCTTCATCGTGGCACTGGTCTATGTCAACACTGGCGGCAGCGGATGCCTACGCTTGGGCTTGGGAGCTGACCTCACGGTGACAAAGATTCTCTGATATTACCACCTTCTGTATTGTGTCGGTAGTGATTCCCAGGGTGAGAGCCCTTCGTCCCTCCCTAGACAAACCATTCTCGGTAGGCGCTGGACTGACTCACGAGACCGGTGTCGCCGATGAAGTATATAGCATAGTCTGACAATTTTTGGCAACAACCTCTTTGCCAGCTGCCTTGGTTGAGGGCGGAGCACACAACGGAGCAATTCCACTTGTTTCATGACCATGATCTCCCGCAGCTGAGGCATCCGGCGGAGGGAAGCGAGGCTCCGCTAAGCAAGATGTTACGCTTCAATTTCAATGACCGTTGAGACCGACAGGCCATGGGCAGTTTCCTCCGGTTCCAATGCCCGCCAAGCACTTCGGGCTGCAGTCAGCCCTACCGACTGTTAGCTGCATCCGCGGGGGCCAATGCAAACCCAACGCCCGCGTTGCTTCCGGGAAGCGGGACTCGGCTTGTCTCAGATCGGGTCACTCGCAGATCTGGCGGGCGCTGCACGGGACTGCAGGAAAGAAAGGGGTCTTTCCCATTGGGCCTGGCCACTCCGCCCCCAGCACCAACACCCGGTCGACTCGCTCGAGTTACGAAGCCGGACGGAACCGTCAGCGGATCTTTGTACCGAGCCTCAGTGTCCACAGAAGCTGCCCGTGGTTTAATCGGCGAGCCCATGGTCACACAGAACCGCCCTCCTGGCAGCCGGGCCGCGGTCCTACCGGCCTTTGCGTCAACATCCCGCACACACTCATACATCACCGCCAGTCCACCTTTCGTGTTCGGCATGCTTACTTGCAGATGTGGACTTCTTGGTTATACTGCATTTCCAACCAACTGACTGGGTCATAGGTGTCAGCGGGAGCACGCACACCATAGCCTCGTCACGCCGCACACCAAAGATCCCATACAACTTTCACGAACCTCAGCATGCTGGCTGTGTCAAGTTTATTCTCTTGATTGTAACCGTGTCGGATAGGTCGGGCGCCCCCAACTTCGCAGTCTCTTTCCGACGTCACCAGTTAGCTTCCGCGGTTGACGCTAGCCACCCCCAGCTTGTCACCACGCCCTTCCCGCCGCAGCCAAAGGTCCTGTGGCCGGTATTCTTACCTCCTCCAATGACTTTCTTTGTGCGCTCTGAAGACCACCGGAGCCGTTGTTGCCTCCTGTCGGGTCCTTACTTGGCCGAGTGTTCTCAGACCATCGACCGGCGCAAGCGCAAGCGCGCAAGCACACTCAACCTGACAAACTGGTCTCGAGTCACCGTTACACGGTCTTTGTGACACGGACCGCGGTTGCCTGTATGACTGGAGGCGTGTGGTTCGTCCGTGTGTTGCTTGCCCCTCTGAATGAAGATGGAGGAGGATATAAAGCCCCCGGTGTCGACGCCGGTGCTGGCAATCATCTCATCACAACACACCTTCAACTCATACTCCGAGCCTCACAACCACACAACACCTGCCCTCAAAAAGCACATAAACACTTACATCTCATTTTTATCGAGGCCGAGAACATCGGACCCTCGGCACAATGATCATGAGACCAGAGACCTACCGTCTCGAGATGATGGAGACGATGCTCTACTCTCACCCCCACTCGGGATACGACATGGAGGATCCCTGGCTCATGGACAACGAGTCCCCGTTCGCGCCTAGCGACGACGACGGACATCCCATCCCGCCTCACGGTTTCCCCGGAAACCCTCATTCTTTCCCGGATCCGCCGAGGCCGCCCACTCCAACCCCGCAACCCAGGCCCGGGCCCATCACACCGAGACCGCCGCCGGGAACCCCTACTCCGCCCGCCAGCCCCTAGGCAAACCTACTGTGCCGGGGCGGTTGAAGGAAGGGCCGGCGTGACCGCAACCTCGGTGTACAATTTAAAATGATGCGGGCAGTATCCAACATACTACCTCTTCATATCCTACCAACCGCCCCGTCGTCTCCGTAGCCGGGGGTCGTGGAGTCGAGGTGGACACTCCCTTCTGGGGTTTCTTTTTCTTATTCCTTCTTCTCATTTACACGACTAGTCGTTTTATTGTATCACTATCTCTGCGTTGCTCAACATGTCCTGTGTTTCATCAAAGCTGTGGTGGGGTTGGAAGGGGGTTGGCTGTTCGCTGCTCATGTCGCACTGTTTACTATCACCCTTTAGGGACTTACACACCCTCTTTTGTCTAGTCCTTCAGCGCCGTTTCGTCAGCGATGTGATGAATATTAGATTGAATGCCCCAGTGGCAATTTTGCTTGTTTCCTACAATGCCTGAGGTTGCCATCTCGCTGAATGGTGTGAAGATGTTGTTCCCAGTTCTTCGGGTACTGAAGCGTATCACAGACTCACCTTCCTCCCACCACCAAGAGCAGAAAGTGTAGGCCACTTGAGTGCGTTTGAGTGACGTGACTCCTTGTGACGTGCATATGCCTCGAAAAGACTGTAGGCCCCAGCTGGAGTGAAGTGTCATCACACCCCTAACCGAGGAGGCCTCGGGGAGCCACACATCCCCCAAGCGTGTGCCTAGGAAATCAAACAAAAACTAGAGGACTTGCTGCATCATGGTGGTAAGAAGAGGCGCGAGCGACTCACCGCCTTGTGACTATAGCACCAAGTGGCTATGGGGGCGGAAAAAAACAGGGCAAGGGCTGTTTCGAGCAGTGTCCGAGGATCCTTCCAGCCCCCACGCCGTGGACGTGCATGCCGGTAGCTCTCACCTGACGTCGACTTTTTTTTTTAGAGTACCTCGTTCTTTGTGTGGTCCGTCAGCTTCGGACTCGAGCGACCCGGATCCTTGCCTCTGGGACGGAGGGAGCCGCGCGGCGGTCTGGGTGTGTCCCTACCAGTGGGTGGTAACGCCCTCAACGCGGCTCCCCGCCGAACCCCCCCATAAGGCTGAACCAGGGTTGTGACGATGCCTGCAAGACAAGACATGGGATCGGTGACGCCGCACCCGGGGCCGCGAAGAGCCGGACGGTCCGAGCCTCTGTTTGACCTCGACCCATGCCCCCGGGTCCTCCACCAACCAACGGTCAACGACAACAAAGACGAATCATCAATACCGATCATTTTGTTCTTTTTCATGTTTCCGGTTATATCCGGTGATCCTGCCACCTAAAGGCTCGCGATTGCAAATAGTAGCGCACCGAGATGCTGACACCTGTGACCTGACCCCCCCAAAACCCCACAGCCCGCGGCCCCCAACCGATGGCTTTGGACAGGTCGCTTCCGAAAACTCGCAACTTGTCCGAGATGATGTCTAAAAATGAAGCTCACCGCAGGGATTTCGGCCCCCGCAGGAGTTAGCAAGTCATTGCCCCAGCGGGGGTAAGGCGAACTTTTCCATGCCCCGGGGGTGTCCGGCGGGTTCCGTGCGGGTCAACCCGAAGATCCGGCGGGACCGGGGAGTTGCACACAAAGGACCAACCGGTTCGGTCTTGATCCGACGCCTGCTAAATAAGTGCCATCTTGTCGATTAGGTAACTATTATTCGGTGTATTCTGGCTCTCCTGCCCATGTTCTTGTCGAATGTGTCTGTCAAGCATGCAGGGCGATGGCAACCCATAATAAGTGGGGCTTCCGTGGTGTTTCCGGTTGCAGCGTGGGCGACCGCTCGGCCCAGCTCAGCCCAGCACATGTGGTGGCCCACCTGCCCCTCATTGGAGGCTTGAGATGTGGGGCACTGCGGGACCGATAAGAGATTCGGCCAGCAAAAAACTCGAGCAAAAAGAAATTCCAGCGCGGCGGGGTGATTCTTGGCTGGGACCTTTCAGTTTTGCATCGCCAACCACAAACTCGGCGCCTCATCAGCACCGGAGCCATCACCCTCCTCCCTCCCTGCGCAAAGGGTGTCTGTCGCGCACCCAGGTTTCCGCAGAGACCTTGCATAGCATTGCGCTACGCTCAGAGTCCCGAACGAAACCCCCCGACATATTATGCCGCACCCTGTGTCGCCGCCGACCATGATTACGGTGCCCATCAAGGCGGCCGATGGCGCTGCCCCGCCTCCCTCGCAGGCCGACGTCTCGTCGCTGCTCACCACCATCTTCAACGCCAAGACCTCGTCCGCCTCCATTGACGCCTGCTACGGCCTATGCGAACTGCTCCTCAACTCGGTCGGCTTCCAAGGCCTGCACCACTACGGTGTCCTCGCCGAGGTCAAGAAGTCGGCCGCCGACAAGAAGAGCGGCCTGCGTCGCGAGAGCGCCCAGAACCTGCTCGGCGCCCTGTTCGAACGTTTCCCCGCGCGCCAGCCCATCAGCGAGGTCGTCTTCCTCCTCCAGGATGGCGGCATTCTCGCCTGCGCTCTCGATGCGCTCGCCGACAAGGGCTCCGTCGTCCGCGACGCAGCCCAGTACGGCATCGATGCGCTCGTCGCCAACCTCAGCGCCGAGGCCATGGTTGTCGGCCTTCTGCCGGCCCTTACTGCCTACATCAAGAAGGGTGGCGGAAAGTGGCAGGGTGTTGTCGGCGCATTGAAGTTAATACAAAAGGTGGCCGACAAAGCCAAGATCACAATTGGGAGCACAAAGGAGCAGGCACAGGAGCAAGACTTTTTGCGCGAGGCAATGGGCGCCAAGCTTGCCGCCCTCATCCCGGTGGTTGAGAACGGCATGCTTGACATGAAGAGCGACGTCGAGAAGCAGGCCGTCAAGACCATGAACTCTCTGACGACCCTGCTCTCCAACGACGACGTTGCGCCGCGCATCCCCCTTCTCATCGACACCATGCACCACCCCTCGTCCGAGGCGCTGCAGAAGGCTATCCACGCCCTGTCGCAGACCACTTTCGTCGCCATCGTGACGTCGCCCGTCCTGGCCCTGCTCACTCCCTTCCTCGAGCGCACCCTCACCAACCCCAACACGTCCCAAGAAGTCCTCCGCCAGACGGTTGTCATCACCGAGAACCTCACCAAGCTCGTCCACGACCCCATCGAGGCTCGGACATTTCTTCCCAAGCTCCAGCCCGGCATCAAGAGCGTCGTTGGCAGGGCTTCGCTTCCCGAAGTGCGCCAGCTGGCGACACGGGCATTGGCTGTGATGGACAAGGCCATGGGAGACGATGGAACGGCCGTCGTCGAGCGCACCACGGTTGACGATGTCGCCAAGGTGCTCGACGCCGAGATCAAGAAGAACAAAGGCCTTGCCGGTGATTCGAACGCTTACGACCTGGCACGCCCTTACGTATGCGAGATGGTCAGCGAAGACGTCAACCACCGTCAGCTGGACCGCATCCCTGCCCGGATTACACCCTATCTCCGGTCCCTAGTGCCCGCGGCCGAGGCCGTTGCCGCCTCTGTTCAGAAATTCTATGTCGAGGAAGACCACCGCAAGTACGGCGTTCCCGAGAAGGAGGATGACGGCGAGATCGAAATTGTCAACGCCGACTTCTCGCTCGCGTATGGCGGCATGCTTCTGCTATCTCACACCAACCTGAGGCTGCTCAAGGGCCACCGCTATGGCCTCTGCGGCAGGAATGGTGCCGGCAAGTCGACACTGATGAGGAGCATTGCCGGTGGCAAGCTGGAGGGCTTCCCCTCTCAGGATGTGCTGCGGACTTGCTACGTCGAACATAACCAAGGCGAGGACGCTGAGATCAGCATTCTTGACTTCGTCTCCAAGGACCCAACCATCGCCAAGGAAGGGAAGGAGAGAATCGAGGCCGTCTTGGAAGAGTTTGGCTTCACATCTGGCCCCGAGGGCCGCCAGTCTCAGCAGGTCGGCTCGCTGTCGGGCGGTTGGAAGATGAAGCTGGCTCTTGCTCGTGCCATGCTGCAGAGAGCCGATGTTCTGCTGCTAGACGAACCTACTAACCATCTCGACGTGACAAACATCAAGTGGCTCGAGACCTATCTCAAGACAAACACCGAAATCACCAGCTTGATCGTGTCTCACGACTCCGGTTTCCTCGACAATGTCACTACCGATATCTACCACTACGAGCCGAACAAGAAGCTGGGCCATTACAGGGGCAACCTTGCTGCCTTTGTCGAGGTCCGCCCCGAGGCTAAGAGCTATTACACGCTGTCAGCCTCGAACGTCCAGTTCAAGTTCCCTCCCCCGGGTATTCTCTCGGGCGTCAAGTCCGCGACTCGTGCCATCATTCGCATGAGCAACGTCTCGTACGCGTATCCCGGCGCGCCCAAGCCCTCCTTGTCCGACGTTTCTTGCCAGCTCACGCTATCGTCCCGCGTGGCTATCATCGGTCCCAACGGTGCCGGCAAGTCGACCTTGATCAAGCTCCTGACGGGCGAGGCGATCCCGACGGTTGGCAAGGTGGAGAAGCATCCCAACCTCCGGATCGGCTACATCAAGCAGCATGCGCTCGAACACGTCGAGATGCACCTCGAGAAGACGCCCAACCAGTACCTCCAGTGGCGCTACGCCAACGGCGACGACCGTGAGGTGCACATGAAGCAGACGCGCATCCTATCCGCCCAGGACCGAGAGCAGATGGATAAATATATCGAGATTGGCGGCGGCATGGCCCCGCGCCAGATTGAAACGCTGGTCGGTCGGCAGAAGTACAAGAAGACGTTCCAATACGAGGTGTAAGTTTCGACCCCACCCCGGTCCTTTTAACTCTCCCTATACTAACTTGCCCCAGAAAATGGCGCAACTTCCTCCCCAAGCAAAACCTCCCCATCTCTCGCGAGACGCTCCTCGAGCTCGGCTTCGCCAAACTGGTCCAGGAATTCGACGACCACGAGGCGTCGCGCGAAGGCCTCGGCTACCGCGAGCTCCAGCCGTCGGTCATCTCCAAGCACTTTGAGGACCTGGGTCTCGACCCGGAGATTGCCAACCACAACGAGATCGGCTCGCTGTCGGGCGGGCAGAAAGTCAAGGTGGTCATCGCCGGCGCCATGTGGAACAACCCGCATCTGCTCGTGCTCGACGAGCCGACCAACTTTTTGGACCGCGACTCGCTCGGCGGCCTGGCCGTCGCCATCCGCGACTTCCGCGGCGGCGTCGTCATGATCTCCCACAACGAAGAGTTCGTCGGCGCCCTCGCCACCGAACAGTGGCACGTCTACGACGGCCGGGTCGCGCACCGCGGCAACGCCGCCGCCTCGCTCGACCGCTTCGAAGACAGCAGCAAGCCGGCCTCGGCCATCACGTCGGGCATCAACACCCCCGCCATGAGCTCCAGCGCCGTCAGCAGCGCGGTCAACAGCGGCGCCGAGGACAATGGCGTCACGGGCGAGAGCATGGCGTTTCGGGCCCGCAAGAAGAAGAAGCTGACCAAGAAGGAGCTCAAGGACAAGGAGGTCCGCAAGCGGCTGAGGAATATCGAGTGGTTGAATAGCCCCAAGGGTACGCCCAAGCCGTTGGATACTGATGATGAGGCTGATTAAAGAGGTGGAGGGGGGGTTGTTGTGTTTGGGTCTTGATGAACAAAGCATGCAAAGCAAAGCGATGAACGGGGGCGATGTTGGGTAGCTACTACCACTACCATTGTTTTATGGCAGTTGCTTAGAGACGTGCATGATCTGTGTATTTCGGGCTTGGAAAAAGTGCGGGATAGAGGCGGGGTATTTACTATAGAGGCGTTCCGGTGCTGCTGGTATAATAGAAGGGGGGGTTTTCCCCTCGTCGTTTGAGTGCAGAGGTGGTCTCTATGTGGCTGGTTTGAGTGACTTGTCAGTGACATACAGGTTATGGTGTCAGGGTAGTAGGTGGTTGTGAGGCGAGTACGATGATGATGTCACTGAGGTGCAGGAAAGGACGTCGTCTCATAAAGCGAGGCACCATGGCGTCCAAATCATCAGAGCGTACCACCCCTATAGTATCCCATTCGAGTCTCCATCGCACCCTCAGCACGGGCAGCATCAAAAATCAAGCAGAGTATTTATTCAGTAGCAGATAATTACCAATATTTCCTACGCTAACTAACTAGTAACTCCAGGCCCATTTCCTGCCTTGATCTATTTATCGAAACATCAATAGACACCCGATACCAAAAAAGAAAAGAAAATTCGTGACATGAGACGTCGTCCCGTTGATGGGCTCAGCACCAACAAAACCCATTCTAAACCAACTACTTGATGACAACAATACCAACAACATCAAGCATGCTTCACATATTTACTCTGCGTTGTACTTTGTGGCAGCAAGCAAGCAAACAGCCGCTGGAAAAAGTGAGAAAAAGAGAGAGACAAATCGTCTACCACGAAAAGGTCATCAACGCGGGGTTGAGAGCCAGCGGCAGCAGCAGATGCGAGGCGGCGACGGTGGCCATGGGCAGGATGGCGACAAAGTCGGTGATGTGCCAGCTGTAGGGGATGAAGGGGGCGACGGCGAGGATGACCATGCCGGCGATGAAGAGGCTGGCGAAGAGCATGGAGAATTTGAACTGGTTCGACATGAGTTAGCATACAGTGATGAGTCTTGCATTGATGGATGGGTGGATGGGAGTACACACCTTCTTCAGCACCTTGGGCACCTCGATGAAAAAGTTTGAAAACTCGGCCTCCTTGGACGTGGCCCCCCACGTCATGTCAATCTCAAACATGTGGGCCAGCAGCGCCTGCGAGACGTGCAGCGACAGGCCGCCGAGGAAGATGGCCAGCAAGAAGGTCCACTTGAAGTTCTCAAACAGCGCGTACAGGATGTTGCGCTCGCCGACGCGGTACCGCATGACGGCCAGCGCGATGTTGCCCAGCCCATTAAAGACGAGGATGATGGAGAACCACACCTGCCACGAGTCGACGTAGTACTTGTCGAGGTAGCCGTTGAACCAGCCCATCAGGAAATAATTGACGCTGGTCATGATCCAGGCGGCGCCGATGGCGTAGTAGGTGCCAATGTACGACACGACGGTGATCTTGGAGGTGAAGCGGATGTTGGAGAAGAGGAAGCGGCGGAAGAGGGGCGTGAAGGGGCCCTTCCACAGCCACATGCGGATCGGGTGGAAGAGCAGCTCGTTGCAGCCGTAGGCGTACTTTTCCCAGCGGGCCAGCTCGTCGTACACGGTCAGCGACACGCCCTCCTTGAAGCCCTCGCCGGCCCAGGCGGCCAGCCGGATGATGTAGCCGTTGCACTGCAGACGCAGCGACATGTCGAAATCCTCCGACACGTGGCTCTCGGACCAGAACTTCTCGTAGCCGTCCTCGTCCTCGTACGAGACCTGTTGGATGGCGGACCAGCGGAGGATGGCATTGTGCCCGACAAAGGGGGCCACGTCGCCGTTGGAGACGGTGTACCGGATGGCGCTGTAGATGAGGTTGGTGAAGAAGGTGATGCCGTTCTCAAAGTAGGTGTGGACGACCTGCATGACGCCCGACGAGAACTGCATGATGCCGACGTCGGGCGACAGCTCCATTTCCGAGACGGCATCCAGCAGGCAGTCGGCGGGCACACGCGTGTCCGAGTCGATCAGCAGGATGTAGTCGCCAACGCGGATGTTGCCGTCGGCCCAGGCGCGGCCGTCGGCCTCGAGCACCTCCTTCAGCGCGTGCTCGTACGCCATGGCCTCGTCGTTCTGCGACCAGTCGGGGGTGCGCTGGATGGCCTCCAGCTTCTCCTCCACCTTGCAGGAAACCATGAGGGCAAAGTTCATGTTGGACGCCTTCTTAAACTTGCCGCGGCGCGTGAAGCCGTTCTCGCCGTGCTTGGGGCGGGCAACCCAGCCAATGCTGTGGTCGGCGTAGAACTCGATACGGGCGCGGCGGTCCTCCTCCGAGATGAGCTGCAGACCATCGTCGTTGATGAACATGTTGGCCGACCCTCCCTGCAGTTCGTACGTCGACATGGCCTGCTTGATGGACTTGACGGTCGGGACGATGACACCGCCGAGACCCTCCTTGTAGACGGGGCACTGGACCGTAACGTGCGGCAGCACCGAGGATCGCAGTCTCGGTGGCGGCCGGGCCGAGTAGAACTTGGAGTTGATGGTGAGCTGCCGAATCGGACCAAAGATCTGGGCCAAGCAACCGACGATGACCTGGGCGAAGAAGAGCGTGAAGAAGATCTGAACCGGGAACAGCGCCACGAGGGCGAGGCGGAGGAAATTGCCGTCGACAGACACCTCGATGGACAGCTGCCGAAAAGCGGCTCCCAGCGAAACGGTGACGAGGACGAGCGTGAAGCTGACCAGGTACGTATTCAGCAGGTGAACCGGGCGCTTCTCGGGCTTAAGCTCGCCGCTCTCCTCGTCCACCTCGGGTTCCTCGACGATAGGTCCACCCTTCTCGTCGCCGTCTTCCTCGCGGCCGGCCTTCCACACCAGCTCCATCAACTCGGACTCGATTGCCTTGGCTCGCTGAACCAGGTGTAGCGCATCGTCGTCCCAAACGACAAGCAGACCTTCGGATGCGACGAAAGCGGCGAACTGATGCTTCCGTGCGCGCGGGAGGTCGTCGATGGTCGGAAGAATCTGCACGCGCAGGCCGTTCATCAACGGCACATCGACAGCGTCTGGCGACCACTGCAGGAAGGTCTTGATGACTCTCGAGTTGACCGTCATGGCGCACTGGAACACGGTTAGTTAGCATTCGCACACACCACACACTCCCGCTCCATATCAACCGCTGCGACGCACCTGGACGTTAAGCGCTGCGCAAGCCTGCGCAAACGGCGAGTTTCCCAGCTGCGGCGGGCAGGCCATGTACTGCCCTCTCGCCTTCCGCAGAAGAACACCCTCAATCTCACCGCTGCCATCCGATACCCACAAATGCGAACATTGCTGCTGGTAGAGGTAGTTCACCATAACCTCGTGCTTGATCTCGTCAAGGACTGAGCTCCCCGTTGACTTCATTGAGCGCCCGGAGATGGACTGTGGGCGAGAGCCATATCTGGGCGTTGGCGGATGCAACTCAGAGTCGGGGCGAAGTGATGGTGTAGGGTTCTCCGAGACTGACGGTTGTTGGTTGTGACTCGCATTCTTTCGTGATGGCGAGGCCGGAGTTGTTGTTTCTGGCTTTGCCTGGGCCTTATCAGCCTTGAAGTAGCTCCCGATCCCCATAGTGGCGGTGGCCCCAAGACGCTGGGCCCGACTCCCGCTCTGATTAGTTCCTCGCCGTCAAAGGCAGCACAAATCTCCCGCTGGGGGGTTCGATATCGCCCACAGACTGTCGCCTTGCAAACTTGGTGTCAGCACCTGTGTCATCCCGTTCCCCGTCCCAAAGTTGCTCATCTAGGCCCTCGGTTGGAGCTCACTGGCTGATTCGGAGTCGTACCTGTTAATCCCCGTGGTGGTACTGCGGCGGTTTGTATGTACAATGGTCACAATGTCCTCGCAGGCTGCCGGGTGCCGGTTCCAACACGTATGCGTGATTCGTAGAGCGAACGTGAAACCTCGTGGGCCAAATGCAGAGTAGCGAGCGGACGGCTTCAGGCGGTCCTGGAAGCCAAGGGTAGGGTAGCGAACGGGACTCGAGACTCGGGGGTCGCTGGTGGTGCCGGTCGGGTGCGTGCTCCTCGAACCTCGAAGCTCTTCTTCTTCTTCTTCTGCCGGGCTGCGCGGCGTGGGGGAAAAGGTTCCGTTCCTCGCAGATCCCGAGCGTGTGGGAACGAGGGAGCAAGGCGAGGCGGGAGACTGGCGACAGGGGAGGGGAAGAGTCAAAAGAGTGGACGGGCCGAAGCAACGCTGGGATGCAGAGGCGCTGGCTGTGTGCTGGCGATTGGTCTCGATGCCCGATCCGTACCCTGGGCGAGAATCCATGTGCTTGGCGAGGCCCCTCGGCCCCTGGTCGTCGTGCGGGTGGATGTATCTGCTGCAGGGATCCGGGGGCCGAGGGCCCGTGTAAGTGATAGTTAGCGGGAAAGCTGGTTTCCCGGTCTGTCCAGCCCTCGCTTTTGGAAACGTTTTTTTCCCGTCATAAACGGGCCACGACAGTCGGTAAACCGGGATAAAGATACATGGCATAAATACGAATACAGAAGACAGCCTTGGCGCCACTCGATCGACGCAGTTGGGCATCGAAGAGGCGGCCATCCTCTGCCGCTGCTCGCTCTGCATCGTGCTTCGTAGACGCCCATGTTTTCGTTTGGCCAGTCTCATCTCCGATCAAGCGCGCCTTTGTTGCGGCTATCACTGTTGCGGACGCCGTTATGGGACCTAAGCGGCAATGGAAATTCCACCTGCCACGGGCGTTTGTGTGGCGGTTTGCCAGGAGCTGAGGTTCGTGGTTGGTGATTGGGCTGAACTTCAAGTTATCGTCGCTTAACGTCCAACGCAACAATGTTGTGCTCGATCGGGGCATTCATTGCGTGGTTTTCTCGTGCATGCAGCAGCTTGCCACTGCCAACACAAGAGGAAAATATGTGAGAGCCGTGCTGACCCGGCCGCTTTGATAGAGGCTCTCTGCATTCCCAGATCGGGCTGCATCGAAGTTTTCAGGTTAGTTGGCGGTGTTCAAAACCTGGAAGGCATGGAAGTTTCGGCTCCCGGTGGGTTCTGGACGGAGGAAGAAAGAGCATGGCTGAACCAACAGCTATTTTTTACTTTTTTATTCTTCAATTCCTTTGTTAGGTAACGTTAGTTAGTCTCTCACCCATGCTGTGTCGAAATGTTTGACTGCCGCCGCGAGCGACATGGCTCCCTGGGTTCCAGCCCCCGTCCGATCCTTGCCCTGGAGCCCGGAGCTGCCAGAGCGGGCCCGATAGGGCTCAGGAACCGGGAAGCAAACGGAGCTGAGGCGATTCCAATCGCGAGGCGGCCAGAGCGCACTAACTATTGAAGTTGTCATTTTTCAGCCTGTGGGTACATCAGCCTCCACCAAGTTCAGCTGGGCCAGCAAGTCTCTTAAAGCGGCAAGGAGATGGCTGTCCGCCGACCCGATTCGCTCTCGTCGCCAGTTTGAGGCTCCATGGCGATCCGAGCAACGCCAGCGGAGCCACATGCAACCCCCCCTGAACCCCAAGACAATAGCGTGAGATCGTGCTGCAACCCTGGTCGAGAGTCCTTTTTGTCGTTTTGATCTTCGTCGCGCTGCTCAGCCCGTTCGCTCGCTTTGGGCCGCGGACAATTCAATTTCAGACCTGCGATATTCAGTAATTTCCGGTACATATATTCGTGAGACAACAGGGACCCGACTCAACTCAATGCCATGATCACTCCTCTCGAGCACACTTCAGACCGGAATTGGCGTATTGAAACCCATCCGTGCTGGATGGTTGGGAGGGATTGGGCAGCTCACAGCCATTCAGCGCAGCGTCCGGCGGGGAGGTCAAGCAATACGAGAATTGGCACTGGCACCCCACGTCACATTGGGGCCGAAAATAAACCAGATCGCGTCTGCAGCGCAACCCTACCGATTGTCTCCGTATCTTTGCTGTGAACGCGATAAGTTTTTTGATCGCCCCCGCGATCAAGCAGAAAAAGCAACGGCGAGGGACCTTCCCGAAGCAGTGGGTTGGTTGTCTGCACTCTCCGCCGTGTAACTCGTGGTGTGCGCTGCTGCGCTGGCAGCCTCAACGGCCAATCGGCGGATTCTTCTTGGGCCGTTGTGTGCGTCGGCAACTCCCTTCGGTGCTGAGACATGCATAACCTCGTGTCTGAGTCTCTGGGCAGTCGGGCGTCTCGCTGCTTCCTGTCTCACCGTCTTACGAGCACAGGCAGCTGAGAGTGGAGGTATGCCTCCCATCGGCGGCCGCGGCTCAACGGCATCGCCAATTGATTCCGTTTGCGCCGGGAGACGGAACACGAACAAAAAGTCATCACCGATAGTGCTGCTGCAATCCCATGCCATTCTGGCGGTAACTGGACTGAGACCAAGGTGCTGGGAAGCTGTCCCGGAATTGACGAGTTTTCATCAGCTCCGTGGGGGGCCAGTCAGGCCATGCATACCTTAAATTGCGTGTCAAGAAAACGCCAATATCACGACTACCTGCAGGTTCAGCTCGCAACAGCCCTGGTCTCGTCAACACAAAACAAAAAAGTCTGTGACCAGCGACCGATAAACGAGGAAAATCTATCGCCGGAGAGAATTGAAGTTCTCGATCGGATTTAACGCAAACTACCGGTAATCAAGTGGGGTGTTGATCGTCGCCGGTCGATGGTTAATTAGTTCTGGACCTGTTCTAGGCCAGTTCGTCAGGCGAGGGGATGCTTGTCTATCCACTGTTGGCTTTTGGTTCTCCGCTGTCGGGTTGTCGCAATGCAACGACAGCTGTTCTGGGTAGAAAATTGTCGTCAGAAATGCGTCCAGAATTGAGGATCTTTATGTTGGTCTTTTGGAGTGACGACGATGAAAAACTCGCATCGCATTCCCCTCTCAGCCACGGCCCCTCACCGAAGAGCCCACCTAAGCCGAGGGGGATGCGGTGCCGAGTGAAGCCGCCGACCGCCCCTCTTTCAGGGTGAAGAGCGCAAGAAGATAGCGCCGCTCGAGCCCTTCGCCAGAAGCATCACAAAGCGCCGTAGTGCGTTTCAGGTGCCGAACGCCCAGCAGAGTTGTTTGCTGCTCCATTCCATCTGTGCGCTTGGAAACGGTGCGTCCGAGTGTCGTTATGGTCGTGTATTGAGCAGTAAAATGTATACTGTGTAAGGTACTGAACAAGGGGTTGGAGAAGAGACAAGCCGCTCTCCCAACTCGACGATCACCAACGATGCTTTCTGCATCCAACTCGATTCAAGATGTCCAAGAGAAAATAAACATTACCCAAAAAGAAAACAAATGATCAATCTATACCCCACCCCCACCAACACCATCGCAGACAATCCAAAGAAAAAAAAGAAAAAAAGAAACCCCTCCCACCTTACGCATCCTCGTCGCCATCACACTGCTGCCACATCATGATCTTGCTAACCTCCATCTGCGGCTGGGTCCAGGTGGGCAGCCAGCGATCCTTGGCCTGCCAAAAGTCCTTGCGGGCATTGGGCGACGCGTCCAGCCACGGCTTGCCGTTGACGTTGTCCTCAAACCAGCCGTTCTGGCCGCCGACGGCCAGGTTGAGGATGAGATAAAAGTGCTGGTCAAAGGGGGTCTGGGGGCGGTTCGTCTTGCCCCAGATGTCCTCGACCCGGGTGCCGTTGCTGTCCTGCGGCGGGAAGTTGCCGCGCTGCCACATGGGGCTGTCGAAGTTGACGTAGAGCACCTGCAGCAGGCGCGAGTTGACGTAGGTGAAGAGGTACTTTTGCGACCACTCGATGCCAAACGTGTTGAAGTCGGCCGCGTAGGTCGTGTGCAGCGCCTGCCGCTTGACGTTGGTGCGCCACCACGCGTCGTGCGACGGGCTGGGCCCCCAGTGCAGCGCCGACGAGATGATGTTGTTGCCACCCTGCGGGTACGTGTAGTTGTTGCCGCGCGACTCGACAATGTCGATCTCGCCCGACTGCGGCCATGGCCCGTAGGCCGAGTCGAGCGGCATCATCCAGATGGCGGGCCACAGCCAGTCGCCGGCGGGGAGCTTGGCCGTGACTTCGATGCGGCCGTACTTGATGGTGGCGCCCGGGCGCGTGTTGATGCGGCCCGACAGGACCGGGGGCACGATGGACGAGTTGCCGGCCGTGATGTTGGTGTAGGCGATGCACGACGTGGGGGACGTCGACGTGCAGGTGCCGTCCTTCAGGAGATCGATCTTGTGGTCCTTTTGCATCAGGGCGTCGTCTTGCGGGGTCGCCTTGATGAAGAGATGGCCGTTCTCAACGTAGACATTTTCGTTGCCCGCTGTGGTCTGCTCGAATTCATCGTTACTGGAGTAGGGCTGTTAGTCTTCTGCTGTGTGCAGGCTGGGATCACAACCGAGACTCACCCAAACCCGTTCACCTGCACCTCCTTCATCCACACCTTCTCGTTGAAGCCATTCGCCCAGTTCTCCTCCAGTACCGGGCAGTACTTGTGCTTGACAACGCTACGAATGCCGTCCCACACCAAAAAGCCCGAGATGGCCAGGCCGACAAAAATGCCGATGATAGGCAGGATGGTGACCCATTTCTCCTTGGGGTCGGCCTGCTTGGTCCACGGCTTGTCGACCTCGCCCTTGCGCACGCGGCGCGAGTGGAAATAGCGCTCCCCGCCGTCAAAACGGCCCAACCCCGAGGCCGAGTCGAAGCTGCTAGGGGGCCGCGAGGCCGAGGGGCTGGAGAAGGGGTTGCCGTTGTTCCCCATTGACCGCTGTGATGCCTGCGACTCGACGCCGTCGCCGAAGGGGTTGCGCCCGACTGAGTCGTTTGGTGAGCCTGGCCGTTGCGGAGTCGGGGCGGCGGTGGAGGCCACGGACGGCATGCCGGCGGCCGGGCGGCCAAAGTAGTTGTCGTTATCCATGAGAGGGCCGTGATCAAGAGCAAGACCAAGACCAAGCTGCTCGATCGGCTGTTCGTTTGACTGGGCTCTGCTCTCTCAGGCCCAGGGAGCGATAGCAAAGACACGAGGATACGATTCCAACGTGTAATAATCCACACAAGCGAGTGTCGTCGTCTGGTGATCTGTCGTCGATGGTGGTTGGCCGCGAAAACGAATGGCGGGGGATTGGAACTGAATCAACCACCACACAGGTAAAGTTCACAGCAACGCCGCTGGATCAAAACGAGAGACGGTCCCAAATCAACAGGGGGAAGCAAACACAAGCAGCTCCGGTCTTTGGTGATGCTGGTGAGTGGGATGAGCCCTGGACGACAGAAGAATGGCCCACACGCCACAGCTGGCCAGCTGAAGTGGAGAGGAGGACCTCCAGAGACCTCCCTCCATACCAAAATCTTCCAGGTTGTCGCCGCGACGCCGCCAGCCGAGAGCCAACCAGCGCCCAAGGAAGCGACGGGCTTGGCGATGCGAGACCTGGCAGCGCCCGCATTAGCGCATTGCTCCTCCGTTGGCTCCAGTGAAGCGATACTTAGTTAACGTTACGCTGGCTGGGAGCTGGGTTGGGTCTCGGCTTGCCGTTCGACCCGATCTGGCCAGGTTCCGCTGTTGTGCCTGGACCCGTCCCGTATTTTTCAGCTCTCCATTCTTGCAGCCCAACTTGGGCGAAAAGCAGCAAGGGGTTCCATCGTCGGATGGCTGGAGCGCGTCCGGCGTCCCTGAGACGGCTGCCGGATTGAGTTAGACCTGAAAGATTCGCATTGAAGTTTGAACGGGCGTCTGTGCATGGCCAATAGCTCCCCCACGGTGTGTGCTGTTCAATCTCCACCGTTGTCTCGAGCGCGTCGATAGCGCTTGCTGTTTCTGGCTGCGACGCCGTCGATGAGGTCGATGAGGCCGCTCAATAAAATGACAGCCAAGGCCGCAAAGACGGTGATAGTTTCAGCCGCACACAATCTAGATTCCGACTCAAGCGGTGTCCAGGAACCCCGAATGCCTCTTCAAGACGGAAACAAAACTGCCTCTCGCTCGGTGGCAGACGGCAGACGTCGCTTCTCCGACGTTGCGATTTGTGGCTCCGCCAATGCTGTTTGCACTTCGCAGTCCGGTTCCGGTTTTCTTCAGCGAGACAAACTTACGGACATCACTTCGTATACGGAATAGATAGGGCTGCAAGCATCCGCCGCCGTGGGTCTGTCGATCCCGATCGACCGGCAAACCTCGACGGCTCCACCATGCCACGAGCATCCCGAGATGAGGCTCCAGCAGAACTCGATCAGCGGCCGCAGCCGAAATACTGAATCGATGAGAAGCCTTGTTAATTACCGCTAGTTATTCGTTCTCTGCTGGTCGGTCGTGGGGGTTACCGTGCAAGGACAGGACGTTCACATCACCATCCACATCGACACCCACGTGTGGATGCTGTGCCCAGCTGTGGCACTTGTCATTTCAATAGCCGTTGATATTATACACTTCTTAGGTGAGATTCTCGTCGCATGGGTTGGCCGATGAGAAGGTGCAGGGTTCAGGGGCTGCATCACAAAATACAGAATTACAGATTTGTCTTATCAACGAATCAAATCCCCTTGTGGTGTAGTTGGCTATCACGTTCGGCTGTAAAGGCATTTATTGATACCGAAAGGTCACCGGCTCGATTCCGGTCGAGGGGACTCTACTCTTTTTCTTTTTTCCGAGCCACACCCAGTGTCCGCGTTGACCACAAAAGGGTTTTGGACCATAACTACTACGGACACTCCGTGCTCAATAATTTCCTGATCCGTACCTGTGCTAACCAGTGTAATCCCACATGCCAAAATACTTCCATCGATAAGGGGGTTAGGGGCTCGTCGGTCGACATTCAGGGGCAAGTTGAGAAGTTTATATCTCTCATTGACAGTACAGGCCTGGTCCGAATTTGAACGATTTTATTACATGCGACTCGGTTTAAAGAGTGTGTTTGGCTATCTGGCCTTTGCAGCTACTCAAATAAAGTAAAGAATTAAGAAAACTGTTGAACTACCCTCCAAGCTCAAGGTTCAATCTGATTGAGCTGTGTGTGTCCTCTCCATCCCCAACTACATACCCCTTTTCGTCATCTCTTTCCCCCTTTCCCCCTTCCCCCTTTCTCGATCTCCCATCCCGCTTGACTCAACCCCCTCTCTCACCCAAAACAGTCAAGCATCCCCCCTTTTTCTTACTTACTTGGCCACCCCCATACCCGCAAAATACTCCTTAAAATTCCCCGTCTCGATCGCAAACACGCCCCTCGCATCCACCATCTCAACCGGCGGCCAGAACTTGGCGTCCACCCCGCCCGGCGCCGCCACCACGCCCGGGTAGCTGGTCACGACGCCGCCGCGGGCCTCAAACTCGGTCGCGCCCCACGGGTGCCGCAGGATGATGTACTCTATAATCAACAATGTCAGTCAAATTCAATAAATTCCTGTTCTTCGGGAATGTCTCTGGGGGGGGGAGAGAGAGCCCGGGGTTTTGGGACGACGTACGCTTGCGCTCCTGCGGCGCCGCCCAGCCCAGCACCGAGTAGGCCATGTTGCCGACCAGGGTGCTGCCGCGGAACTTGTCGGACGAGGGGTGCGTCCAGGCGACGGTCGGGTAGATGGTGCGCAGGTTGACGCAGTGCGTGCGGACGAGCCCCAGCAGGTCCTGGCCGCGCCGGGACGAGGTGAAGAAGTATTGTGCGGTCTTGTCGGTTAGTTGGGCCATGGCTTTGACGGGGTCGCCGTGGGCGGTTTGGGTTAGGTCTGGGTGTTCTGAGGAGGAGGAGTGGGTGATCCATTTGGCAAAGGCTTTCTCGTAGAGGGCGGGCCAGATCTCGCCGCCGCCGCTGCCGCTGCCGATGCCGCTGCCACCGCTGAGCCAGGTGCGGAGGCTTTTGGCGGGGTGGTGGTGCATGTAGCTCATGGAGCTCGGGCGGCAGTACATGAGCTGGGAGGATGAGTTGTTGGTTGGCAGCTCGCAGTTGACCGTCACGGTAGCGGAAGAAGCGTCCTTGTCGCCGCCCTTGCTGTAGAGCTTGACCGAGAGGGAGCAGTCTTTGGTCTTGTGGCTGCTTTGATCGTGGTCGAGGTCGTCATGGGAGGACCGGCGGGTGCAGTGCCGAATCATCGACGGGTCCGACCAGGCAACGCTCATCAGAGCGGCGATGAGCCAGCTGTTGCTGGCAGCCCCCTGCACCGGGTTGCTGAACATGGTGGCGTCTTGACGGTGGCAGCTGCCCATGTCGGTCCAGGTGCCGTTGGGGGGCGCCCACTCCTCCTTCTCGTTGATGCGGAACGGCGTGCACAGCTCCCGCAGCGTGGTGGTCATCTCGGAGCTGCACAGCGTCTTGCCCAGCGACCGCGGCTCGAGCGTCAGGCGCAGGTTGCCGTTGGACATGAAGGCGTGCTTGACCCGGATGGCGTCAAGGTCCTTGAGCCCGACGTGGCTGAGGTCGCCGAGCTTCTCGACCTTGGAAAAGTCGGGCGTGACCAGGTCGCGTTCGGTGAGCGTGTGCATATCCTTGGCCGGGATCGGCTCGGCTATGTCGCCGCGGTCGTTGAGCCGGACGCCCGCGTAGAGGATCGAGTTGAAACGCATGTCGAACAGCTCCTCGTAGTCAGTCTGCAGGATGCTCGACAGCGTGTGGGACGCCGCCGCCTCGTTCCAGTCGAGCTTGCGGCCCAGGATGGCCTCGACCAGCGCAAAGGGGTTGATGGCCCCGATGTGCAGGTGCTTGGGCGGCGTGTCGGGTTGCTCTGGCTTGGAACCCGTCATGGTGGGAATGATGATCATGGGCAAATTGATGAGGGATGGTATGTTTGGATGCGGGTCAGAGCTGGCCAAGAGGTGGTCGAGAGTTTGTTGAGGTTTGGGTGATTTCGATGGGGGGTCGCCAGTTTTATATCCGTATCTCGAGGGCATTCTCCATCATACAAGCCGACTCTATTCCCACGGACCCCTTTCCTCATCGGCTGTCATGTTGCAGCCTCCTATGGCCTCATGCCCTACTGACGTGCATCCAGTGGTATTTCTCGTCATAGTATCATGGTGTTCCCATAAGCTAGAGACTGTAGGTTGTGTGAGTTGCGTGTGGTCGAAAAAAAGGGGCCGTGTGGTTGCGGTGTGGCTTGTCATCTTCTAAGCAAGTCTGTTGTCATTGTGTTGTTGAATTTCGTCTGTTGACCTCCCCCCAGGATCTTGACGTCCAACTGCTACCAGAACGTCTGTTTTGATGTACCCCGGATCTGCGTGTTAGTTCAAGCAGGGCTGCCTCCTATCATATCAACAACCTGTCAAAGTTGCGTTTTGCCCCATGTCTTGACAAGACAAACGCAAAGACTAGTTCTAGAACCCGTGTCTCCTGTACGGGTAGCGTCTGCATTATGCGGCTATGGTCTGATGCACTGACGACAGGATGCTTTCAGTTGCAGAAACGCTGCTCTGGAGATTCTGGGGTATGCAGTTTGATGCATGCCGGGGGCTGCAAAGTCGGCAGAACCACTGGCACTTACATCAGTATTGCAGGTCTCCTCATGTTTGCATTTGAGAGTGTTGGATCTTAGCGGTCAATGCACGGACTACCTAGACGTCTTCAGCGGTAAGTTTGCGGCAAGGAGGCACCCCGTCATGGCATCAACACCACTATGGCTTCAGTAATTCGGGGGATGTCATCCTCCATATCATTTGCTTTTTCTTTTAGCAAAGGGGGGGGGTGCACGATTTGTCTCTTAAGATAGTATCTTATATACAAAAGTACCTCCGAGTCTGACCTCAGCCGGGAGAGGAGGCGACTCGGCGTCAGACAACTTAGGATTGCCCAAGTGAGAAGCACTCTTTGTTCACCCCATACCAATCTAGCTGGGATGGTTGAGGGTCTGAATCGCATTGCAAACGAGAAAGCCTTTTTTTGAGATGTTTTCCGATACCTGGCGAAAGTTTTGTAAGAGCCATTCATTTATTTCTCTTCCCCCTTTTCAACCTGCACGTAATAATCCAGTAATCCCAACCACGCCTCTTCCTCCCGCTTCCCGAGATGGAATCATCCCGCACCGCACAGCTAACGCAAACAGATCCGCCGTGCCCCCAAGCCATGTGGTAGGATGAGTAAAGACGAGAGGCGCGGGGACTTTCCCCCAGTCCAATCCGTGCCGCATGCTCGTCCGATCCTTTGTTGTGGTGGGATCACAGGCCCAGCTGGCCTCCCCACCTGTTTCACACCCGTCCGGTCACGCACCACAGAGCCTTGTCCCTGCCACGCTTGGTTCCAGACTCTGCAGCGGCCCGGGGAAGGACCACCAGCCTTGTGAACAATTTTGCGCTGCCTACAATGGCTGCAAACGGGACTGTGACGTTTAAGTCGGCTGGCTATGCACACTAACAAGGTACTGTGGTCAAAAACTTCATGGCTATGCATGTCTATGAACAACTGACTGCGTACCGTTGGCTTGCGCCGGGTTCTCAGGGCAAAACTGGATGAGGCAGCGGCGGCCAAACTTGTGTCATAATCCCTCGGTGCTTGCCAGAGGAGTGAAGTAGAATCGAAGAAGAGTCAAGATAACTCGTTACAGAAACATAATGCTCAAGAAAAAAAAACGAATGGGCTGTGGACAGACCCAAAGGGGCGTCCCAGCCAAAGAAGAGAAAGCGAGGCAACCGTTCCATAGTCCTTTCTCATATCCCAGAGGAACCTGTCGTCAATTCCAGGCCGTGGATCGTCGTCCGGAAATAAGTAACTTGTCGTCATATGTGGCTGAGTACCTGGTATGTAATTGTCCTCCTGGATGGCGATGTCGGAAAATGGCGCCCGCATCAAGGTGCAGAAAAACCCATAAAAACCCTCGATCTTGGCGAGGGAAAGAATTGTGTACAAGTAGATACACTACATGAAGCGAAAGCTAAACGACCGCCGCTGTCTATCGGGCGGGCCTTGAAGACCAATGCCATCATCTTGTGATAGATGGCGATTGAGGTTTTGAGTTTACTGCTCGGGTGCCACCACCTTGGCTTGGCCTTGGGGACGCAAGACGTTCTCAGCGTAGGCGCCGCCCATGTTGCCTAGATGAAACAATTAGCTGAGGCATCGGAAGAGAAAAAGTCGATGGAGAACACATACCGGCAGGGAAGTAGTTGCAGACGGTATACCAGGAGCCGATGCTGGACATAGTGCCCGGCTTGCAGAAATGGGAGTGGCAGCCAACCTTCTGGGTGCCCTTCCAGACGAGCTGCGAGTAGTGGCCCCACTTCTTGAAGTTGGACATGTCGGGGCTGCCCTTGCCGTAGTCACCGGCAGGGAAGTCATTCAGCTCGCCGTTGTACCAGCCATTGCTTGCCGCACGAGCCACGGACCCGGAGGCGCCAAAGGCTTCGGGGTCTCCGGAGGAGCCCCACATGGCAAGGTTCTGGCCGTAACCACCACCGCCAATTGTCCTAAAAACAGCGTTAGCGAGTCTTGTTTCTACACCGTGGCAACGTGGACTTACGTGTCGTGAGCAAATTTGCATGTCTCAGCCAGTTGCTTGGCATATCCAGCGTGGTCAGAGCTCCACTCAAGGGCGCTAGCCGAGTGGTTGAAACGGTGGACGTTGTGGTGGTAAAGAGCGGTGCTGGAGTAATCGGAGGGCTGTGCTGCCTCGGCCTGGGCGGGCGAAGGAGCAGGTACAGGAGCGGGATCGGGCGAGGGTTGGGCCGAAGGTTGAGCGGCCTGAATGTTCGGCTTCGGCTTCGGCGTGTCGACAACAGGAGTCGGCTCGGGAGTCGGCTCGGGGGTCGGCTCGGGAACAGGATCGGGAGTGGGCGCCGGAGCTTCAACGACGGGCTCCGGGGTCGAGGAAGGAGGCGGAGGGGGAGGGGGGAGCACCGGAGTGCTGGAAGACTCGGCGATGGGGGTCGGAGTGGGCTTGGGGCGGTCACCGGGACGACGGAAGACGGTGACGGTGTCACCCTCCGTTACGGTGACGGTCTTCCACTCAGTGACGACGTCGGTCTTGATGTAGAGACGGCGGCCCTGGAGAATAGGGCTGGCCACGGCCAGGATGGCGCCGCAGGTGGCGAGGAACGCTGCGGACTTCATTGTGAGAGTTGTTGTTGTTGTGCTGTCGAGACGATTAGCATGTGTTCAAAAAAGTAGAATGGCTAGTTTTAGGTGATGAGCGGGTGCATAAATGAGACCTCGGTGCAGCCGTTTAGTGGTGCACCGAGAGAAACGGCGGCGACGTCTCCTGGCCTGGGAGTGGCTGCCCTCAAGTAGCTGGGGGTCATGGATTGACGAATCCACTGGGACGGACTCCCACGCCTTCTCGAGGGCAACAAAGCTATTGTGCGGGACGACAAAGCTTTCTGGGCCGTTCGCCCACAAAGCAAGCCAACAACATACCTTGAATGTGTTTGTGTCCTTTCAGGCGAGTGTAGATGTACTCAGAGCCAGCTGGATGGGCAGCACTGCTGTGGCTTGGGATCCGTCAAGGATGTGATGTGATGGGATCTTGTGCTCAAAAGCAGTCGGATGCTGTTGGGGGGATGCGCTTGTGAGGAGTGACGAATCTGGGGTCGCTCGAAACACAAGTGACAGCACCGCCGTCGAGAAGGGCAAAAGGAGTGGTTGTTGGTGGTTGTAAAGGAGTGGAAGTGCGAAAATGCGCGCGAGGGTGCCGAGGCGGTTGAGGTGGTTGAGGTGGTCGTAAAAAAGGAGTGGACTGAAGTAAAACTTCAAAAAGGAAGGGTGAAAAGAAGGAAGGCGAGGTGTGCGAGTTGAAGGCAACCTCGGTGGGCGGTGGTGAAGAAAAGAAGAACAGGTGTGGTTGAACGATGGAAGGAACGCTGTTCTTAGCAGGCGGGAGTGGGTGGGGCCCAATCTGATCCACGCGGACCACAGGTCGACCAGAATTAGAGGGGGTCCCCAAATCCCAGCAAGCCGGTCCCGGTCGTCGAACCCCTTCAATTTGAGCCAAACTCGATTGCGGGGGGCACCGGGGTGGCACCAAATTAGTTAACAAAGGCACGTCGGCCTCGCAGTCGGAAAACGGTCTCAATCAGTCGCAGGAGCAGCACGAGCATTTTTGCAAAGGTTGGCCGGTCCAGGTGCCAGTGCGAGACCCATTCCAGATATACTACGGAAACGCACTCGGACTTCCAAGTTCCTGGGGGCGACCGCCCTTCAAGGCCACAACGGGTGAATCGTCACGGATTGCTCGCAGGCGAGCCCTCCTGCCCAGTGGTTGCGCTTCAGGGCCTCGGCGTCGCTGGTCGTGGTTTCCGGACCACGTCAAGATGGTACCACGGTAACAGGGCCATTGGCTCCAGAGGCTGGGAAACCGTCTGTCCTTTCAGAGCGGGCCGCTTTCAAGGCCGCCTTCGATTTCATGCCCCGCCTCTCGAGCGGCCCTCGAAGCCTCAAAGGGGGAGGTGCGGCGTCAAATCTCGCCTCCACTTTGCCCTTGGTGTTCCCGCCCCTGACATCTGCAGCAGCCAATTGAAGGACTGTGCCTTGCAGAACGGGGGAACGGGTGGCGGGTGGGGTTGCAGAAACCAGGTTGTATCCGTACCTATTGATCGTCTTCAAGCAGTGCTCCCGCTGGTTAATTTCTCGCCCTCTCTCATGGCCTCGGCACCACAAAATGGTGGCCCTTAGCTGGTGGTGTCATGTAAAATTCTAGGTGAATGCGTAATCATTCGGCCGATGTGTCGACCATCTGTTTGTTTCGCAATTCCGAATCCCTTGCCACCCGTTCATGACGTGCATTTTGCAGCGCGAACGTCGATTGACATGTGTTTTCCTGCAACCCGCCTGTCTGTTGGGATGGGGGAACAGCTGTCCAATGAGAGCAAACGGCGCCATCCTGAAACGCGCTAATATCGGATAGGGACGTCATGCTGTCTCCACCAGGCGCCGGTCTGGAGAGACTTGGGCTTGGCGGCATGCCCCATGCAGCGAACTTTAAAGAACTCCTTGACGTCGAAGTGCTTTCGAAATTTAACATTCAGTCCCTCTAGTTATATATATCAATACGCCCCTATCATGCTGCAAGCCCCGAGCTTATCCATGTAGCCGCCACTGTCAGCTTGGGGGCTGGAATCGCGTTCCATTTCTCGTCTGTGCCGTAACCAAATCAAGAATGAGCCCCCGGCGGGCCAGAATTGGAGCGAGACCGACGAAACTCCATCTCATGTGAAGCCCCTCCTATCCACATCACGACCGTCTCACCGGTAGATGTGGATTCTCGGCATCCACTCCAAACAAACGAAAGCGAAAGGCTTACGCCGGCTTTCTGGCTGGTGGAGATGGATGGCTTCGCGCCGGGCACTAAACACGGATGGGCAACGTAGCAGTATCCGGGGGACCATCGTCGTATCCGATCCGGCTTTTGCAGGCTCAAGAGATCTAGGCCCCTTTTTCGACTTTCAGAGCTCTGGGAGCCTGGTGGAGATCATGGAGACAGATCCAGGGCCCTGGCATCATCAACCATGCCAAACATGCAGAAGAAAAAATCCATGTTTCTTCTGCCGTACTTTCGCAAAGTTTAAGCCGAAACTTGGAAACACTTGGTTGGAAACACAGTTCTGAAATACAGAAACGTTGCCAACAAACATGGCCAAACAAAACTATTCCCCCAAGTGTTTGAAGATCTGAAAACGACACATCCGTTTAGCGTCGATTCACTGCTGATCGAGAAGATCATTTCCTATCTCCATGTCCGAGCTTCGCCATGCCAGACCCTCCCCACAAAACCTTAAGGCGACCTCCACTCGGCGCCGCGCGCCAATTGCCAACCCAGCTTACGGGAAATGTCTCACGGTGACGCTGAGGTCATTTCATTCCAAACAACGAAAAACAAAGCGTAGTCCGGGCTAGCCAAGTTATGCCGAGAGCCGTCCCGGAAATTGGCACCGGTAAACAGACACCATCCCCGTCCCACTGTACGGGAGCGGGCCTCGAGACGGGTCCTTGGCACTTGCTCCTTTCACCACCCCCATGGAGTCGTGAACTTTTCGTATGTGAGATGGTCCGCACCCACTCCGCAAGAAAAGAAACCAGAATGCGAATACCTACTCCGAGATCGAGATGGATGCTTCCTCGCAAAGGTCCCCAAAATCCCAGTTCGAACTGGAGTACAATACAATGTAGGTCATGAGGTCATGGCCGGGGAAAATGGCCGCCGGGCTTGGCCATATGGAACCGGCCTCAAACTCAAGCATGACACCGGCCTAATATTTCGTGTAACCCCTCCCCTCGAGGGTCTGGAGAGAGAGGTCTGCGGAGTGGACGACTGATCTGTGTTGAGATCGAGATTTGTTGCTTACGCCGCCGAGCGCATGGGTGGACGTGCAAGGTCAGATTCTCGTGGCACTCACTCACATTCCGCATTCCGAACCTGGGACGAAGAAGTGGGGATTTTGGGTGTGAATTGATGGTTTCGTGGAACGAACGAACTGCAAGGGGTGAGTCCGGCACCTGGTGTACTGTATATACATATCTTGCTCCCGTTGTCACCACTCTGACTGTTGACAAATGTTCTTCCGCTCCATCTCATCGATGTGCCACAGCGACGCGCGTCAACCAAGGAGTCTGCGCTGGGTTCATGGGGCTGTGGGCTGGTCACGGGATGCTGCTGCCCCCCTTGTTTGCTAACTTGTGGATTTGATGATAGCTGACATCTTATTCTCTATCCCAGACAGCAGCGCCTAGTTTGGTGGTGTCTCGGCGGCTAGCACCCGTTTGCCTGGAGCACGGCAGACAGCCCAAAGCCGCTCACACCCGAGGCCCACGAGAAGTGGTAGGTATTACAAAACTTGCGTGGTTCCAAAAGCGAAAGCCTATCGGGACGAGGCGGTGTGGGTGTTTTCGGTGATGGCGATTTGCTGGAATTCAGCCATCAAGTCAGCCCAAGAGAGGTTGTCACTCCTTTTTGCAATCGCCATGCGATTGTGGAGGTCCGGGTATTCTTTCTGGATGCCTTTGATGGCACACCAGATATAGCCGCTATCCTTGACAAAGCCGAAGTCGGTCTTGCCAAGTCTCTCGCGCAGGTCATTGATGCGTTCTTGGTATTTCGACATGCTGTTGAAGGTCTCGCGACGAATAGCCGCGAGCTCCTGTAACATGCTGATGTTGCGGTCGACGGAGTCGGTCCGCTTTCCCTGTCGAACAATAGGACAAGCGTGTCGTAGGTCTTTTTAGGGTCGGGAACCGCAGGGTTCCAGCCCAAGCATCTCATGATTTGCCATGTCTTGTCGTCTTCCGGGATGAGACTTAGGATGTAGTCGTCAATCTCCACGCGGTCCTTGGACCAGCGGTTTTTGGCGTCTTCGTCACCCTCGGGCTCGGGGACTTCCTCGAGGACGTATTTGTCGAGTTCGGCGCGTTTGAGAACGCAGAGGAACCTTTCATTCCACCTCGGCCAGTCCTCTTCGTTGGTCAGCTTGTCGATCGCGAAAAGACGACGACGTTGCTTGGCCGCTTCGGCCTCCGCTAGTTGTTTGGCTGCTTCGGCCTCCGCTAGTTGCTTGGAAAGCAGTGCGTTCAGTGCCATCGTGAGTCGAAGCATTGAGTCAGGCTCGCCGCCTGCATCGCTTGAAGCCGACATGTTCGGTTTTGGTATTGCCGAAAAACCAGGCAGGCTATGATAGAAAAGTCGGCAGCTTTGACGATCTGGAATCCACCAGGAAGGCTTCTTGAAGGCCGGATTGGTTGGGGTGCAGTTCAACACCTGTTGAGGTCTGCGCTGTGTTTCCGAGCCGCAATCCTGATTGCGAATCGGTCAACGGGTTCTGGGGAAGCGAATTCTTTTTGGAAAACGCTAAATGGGTGATCGAATCACTCAATAGATTTAGAAGCGAAAATAACAAGGGCTCATGACTTGTTGCGCCGCAACGAACAGCAGAACCAGGATGGTGGTGAAAATGATGGTCTCAAATGGTGGATGCGGGATCCATTGCGGTGGTGGCCAACTTAAGTGTGGGCGGCAGGCAAAGGACCTCGCAACAGGTGGTCAGGAATAAAAAAAGCCAGACGAAAACCCGGAAAAGTAAACTTGTAAACGGACATCTCGAAGAAACAAATGGCATCTATTACTGTGGTAGTTGCCTGATCCCCCCCGATCAAAGATGGACGTTCAGATCGGTCGACGTGGACAGAATCTGTGAACAGAATAAGCAGAAGTGAACACCAAAACCACACCTTGCTTCACAAGGTTACCCACATGTGTTAGCCATATGTGACTCGGACATGGTCAGGGTACTGACTACGAACAAGCTACTGCAGCATCGCAGTAGAAGGTCACCAGAACCAAAGACCTAAGCGGGTCGACGGAGCTTGGGAACTGTGGATTAATGAGCCTTCCAGCGTAAGGCAACTGCAGAGACTGGTGTACAATGTAGCCGACGCCTTCTGTTCGGCGACGACAAGCATGGGAACAATGATATTGCCAAGCGAGGGTAGATGTCCAAAACAATAGGGAAATTGACATGGTATAGCCGGACGAGCCTGTCTAACGCTCTTTGGAATGTATGTACAAGTCCTGGCCCAGAACCACCCACCCGCAGACATCTCTAGGCCGCGGAGGAAAAACAGCTTTACGAGCCTGATGAAAGAGCCACCCCCATCTCACTCTCAAGATGCCTCTGACGCCCCAGTCTGGGCCGGGACAAATGGCTTCTCCCACCGCTGGATCCATTTGTGGGCAAAGACTTGCTTTTGTCTGAGGTGCACGGGTGTCGATTGCTTGGGCTGGTCGGGAATCACCTTCTCCATGTTCTGCAAGAGCGGTAGGGTCAGCGTGTGATGGTATCGAAGGAGAGAGGAGGCGAACGCACCAGGTTGTCAAAGACACACTGGTTCAACTTCCACTCGGCGGGCCGGCATTGCCACAGCTGCTGGTTGTTGTTCTCGAGGCATTGCCAGTGGGTGCGGAACTGCTCGAGGCAGGACTTGTTGATGTCCTCGAGACTGCGAGTCGGGGTGTCAGCATGCGGACAAGGGCCGACCGTCCTCATCCCCCAACCTCCCATCCCAACACCTTGCAAAGGGGGGCACATACACACTCCGGGCGCATCTGGTGACCCGGCGTCCCTCCTTCAAGCACTCGAATTCTCCTTTGCCCGGGTTCTCGGTCTTGCATTGCATGTAGTCGTCATTGTAGTCCCTGCATCGCGCGCCAATGAAGAAGGAGGCCGAGAGGAGGGGGGCCGAGCTAGAACCGATCTCCTTGACCTTGGGGATCGAGTCGGGGAGCGGGGTGGTGTCGTAGAGGACCTGCTGGTTGAAGCTGCTTTTCGTCAGCGAAACGCACACACGGTCGCGCCAGTCGGGCCAATTGGTCGCCGAGAGGGGAGCGCAAGGTGAGGAGTACGTACACCGGCTTCCGCGCTGCCATGTTGACTGTGTGGGCAGGCCCGTCCTGCGATTCCGAAGCTGTGCGTGGTTTGGAGCTGGCGATGCTTCAACCTGTGAGGTTCGGCTTCCTGACGTGTGGGTCCCACCGAGCAAGCGATGGTTGGTCGGAGTTTGAAGACGCTCGGGCCACGCACGCTCGCTCCCCGACGCGTGCTGAGAAACAGCAGCAACGCACTCGAGCTGAGAATAATTAGTGGAGTTCATCGTTCGGCCAAAAAGCTGCCCGGCGCAAGCTCAAGCAACCGACCGATCGCAACAACCAGCCAAGAATCACCAACATCACAACCCGACTTTGTTCGTTTCCGCCGGTACTGGGACAAAGACAGGTTCCTTGCTAGATCAGAGACCCCACGCGTTTTTTGTGGCTTCTATCAGTTCCATCTTGCGGCCGTCCGTCGTCGATTGCTTTCATTAACCCTTGCGACAACCCTCGCTCCACGCAACACCACGACCGCCCCCCGCGTTCGAGCATCCAACTGTCCTCATGTTCTCGTCACAAAACCGGCCCGCGGGCCAGTCGGTCTTCGGCCCCAGTACGACTAGTTTGTTTGGTCCAGCACTCGGGAACCCAACTGTGAGCTCTGCGTCCTGCTAGAAGAACGAAGAGGGGTGCTGATGCAAATATTCAGCAGCAACAACCACAGCAGCAGCAGCAGCAGCAGCAGCAGCAGCAACAAATGTTGCAACAACAACAAATGCAACAGCAACAGCAGCAACAACAACAACAACAACAACAACAGCTGAATCCTAACCCGCAGTTGGGCGGTTCATTATGGCAACCCGGGAGCCTCGTAAACTGTATGTTTTCTTTTTCGCATCGTGCCCCAAACGTAACGATGAGGCTTGTTAACATGGCCCCGAAACCAGACCAGAAGTCGATCCCGGAGCAGATGAAGCTGATCACGGATAAGTGGGACCCGACGAACCCGAACTGCGGCTTCAAGGCGTACCTCTACAACAAGGTCGACGAGCACACGGTGCCGCTGTACGGGCCGGGCCCCAACGAGGACCCCAAGGAGTGGGAGGAGGCGCTGCAGCGCAAGCCGGCGCCCAACTACATCCCGGTGCTGTGCGCGGGGTTCCCGTCCATCATCGCGCGCGTGACGCTGCAGCGGCGCGTGATTGTCGAGTTCAACAACAAGCTGCACGCCATCAACGCGACGCTGGACGCCATCCTGTCGCGGCACGACCTCGAGCACACGGTGCGCGCCTTCAACGCGCGCCGCCGCCACGCCGAGCTGAGCAAGCGCTGCCTGGTGCTGGCGTCGCGCGTGCAGGTGCTGCGCAACCGGGGGTACGCCCTCAGCGGCGACGAGGACGAGCTGAAGCAGAAGCTGGCCAAGATCGACAAGAGCATCCAGGACCCGGCGCTGAGCGCGCGCATGGAGGAGCTCTGGAGCCGGCTGATTATCCTGCGGGGGTATGCCGACAATCTCAAGGACGAGATCAACAAGCCCGGGTTTGCGGATAGCGATGGGCTGGGTGAGGAGATTGAGGCCAAGGCCAAAAAGGTAACGCCGGTTATTTTTGATTGATCGGTAGCAGAAACAAAGCTAACATTATGGACACATCTAGATCCTCGAGGACTACGAGAAGCAGCTGCAGCATCTCAAGAAGCAGGTCGAGGAGGCCAAGAAGGACTTTGAGGGATGGGAGACGCAACACAACCCAACGCCGGCACCGGCAACAGGGGCTTAAGAGCGAGGGAGCCTGTCTTGTGTCTGCCTTCAGGATGATACCCAGGAGGATTCGTTGAGGAGTTCGCGTGGCTTGTTATGAGAGCATCAGCTGCGCGAGCTCTGCCGATGTTGGTTGTTGTATCGATAGATATGAACGCAAGATTACTAGGACTGAAGCGAAGGCATGGCGTCGGTGAGCGTGGATGTTCTGGATATTTTGCGCGTTGTTGTTTGTACATTATATCGTGGCATTGGAGACCTGCTGTGGTATCCCCAAGGATGAACGAACCCTCAAACCGTCCCTGTCCGCGAGGTATGCCCCAGACCTAAAGACATCGTACACCAAAAGCGGAAAACTGACGAGGGTATCGTCCACCCACCCGTCCTATTTCTTAGAGAGTAGAGTCGCAGTCGTGTCCGTAAACAGCAACACTGGGTGTCCGCTTTCCCGACTCGTAGGTGGCCTGGAGGGCAGCCTGCCTTTCCCTTTCTTATGCTCTGACCGTGCCCCGTTTGTTGACGCCTTATTCCATCTCGTCAAGCTCGAAGCAAAGTATTCATACACGATCTACGCCCGTGGCCCCGTCACATTATGCACGGGTTTAAAAGATTTTGCAGACGGCGTCGACGACGAAGGGGGCTGTTGGGGTTCGCGTATCAGCAAGCTGAGCGCAGATTCAGTTAGGGTGCAAAGAGGCGTACAGAGGTACAGCGCGGCGGCGGCGGCGGCGACACGCTGGAGAGTGAAGGTGGCCTCGGCCTCGGCGGCGAGGATCTCCTCTTGAGAAGCCGGCGGCGGTTGGACTGGGGCAAAAGGTTAACAGGTGGTTAATGGCATGGTGATGGCGGCAGTGGGGGACATACATCCTCCAAACATTTTTATTAGGACTGGTGGTAGTGGTGGTGATGGTGAGGATGGGTTGTGGTTAGGCTCGGATGCTGCACCGGATGTGGATTGCGGATGTTGGAAGTCGTGCTGCGCGTCGGGGTCCGAGATGGAGGTCCAGAATTTTTTGGGTTCCGGGAGTCGGTGACGCCATTCCTGGAAGGGTAAGGGGCCAAAAAGAATGTCTGGGCGTTCGCGCTTTGTGGACGCCCTGCCGCGGGACCGTGCAGCACCCCCCGCCAGGGCACACAGGGCACAGGGGCTTGGCGAGGGTTTGAGCCACCGGGAACCGCTTTCCTCAGCGACAGGGCTCCCTGAGTCTAGAGCGGCCCGAGAATACCCGATATCAGTTGTCAAGAAGCCGAAGCGAGCGATAGCGGTCGGTCGGTGGGTTTTCTTTGACCGCTGACCCTGGTGGGCGGCTTGTGCTACTCCTTCCACTTGATCGGTGCCAGTGATATTTACCGACTCGTCCCCTCACTTCCCCGGACTGAAAATTGGCAAATCCGGGGTCAATTGGCGATTTTCGACGGGACCGGTTCTGGATTTCTGACGTCAATTTGCGGCCGGTGTTGCTTGTCTTGGCATTACCCTTATCACACTCGCCGTTCGCCTTTTATTTCGGCCCCGACTTCCGGAGTGGCGGAAGACGGTGTTTCGAAGGGAGGAAAAAATACCGGAGAGGAGGTCGTCGAGGTTGTGCTCGGCTTCTCTCCCTTCTTGCACTCTCACGGAGTCAGCATCAGTTCCGACTGATAATTGGCATTGATTTCCGACTCTTTGTTCTGGGAAGCTGCCGACCGAACCCCTCCAACGGCTTGTACCTCGGCGCCGGCTCCGAACTTGCCGTCTCCCGTCTACTTCAGTCTACTTCAGCAACAATGATTGCCTCGCGGCAGATTGGCCGTCTCGGCCAGACCCTGGGTGCATCGGTGCTTGCATCCCGCGCCGCTGCACCACTTAGACGCGCAGCATGCTCCCGCAGCACCCGGGCCACCATCAGATGGACCAGCTCGGCCACCGACACCACCGGGGCACGGCCCTTTGTCAGGCTGCCGGAGCTCTTCCCGACCCACGAGAACTTCGCCAGCCGGCACATTGGCCCCGACGATGAGAGCACACAGCAGATGCTCAAGGCCCTCTCTCCACCGGCCGAGTCCCTGGACAAGTTCATCGAGCAGGTCATCCCCGCTGATATCCTCTCGTCCCGCGAGCTCTTCCCGCGGCCTCGCGATGCATTCGACTCCACGGCCGGACGGGCTACCAAGGAAGGCCACCAGGAATGGGAAGTGCTCGCCCTCGGACGCGCTGCCGCCGGGACCAACGAGTCTAGCAGGAAGAACTTCATCGGCGCAGGCTACCACGGCACTATCACCCCCGAGGTTATAAAGCGCAATGTGCTCCAGAGCCCCGCCTGGTACACTAGCTACACCCCCTACCAACCCGAGATCAGCCAGGGGCGACTCGAGTCGCTGCTGAACTTCCAGACCCTGGTCTCAGACTTGACCGCGCTCCCCATGTCGAACGCCAGTCTCCTGGACGAGGGCACTGCCGCCGCCGAAGCCATGACCGTGTCGCTGAACGCTCTCCCGACTTCCAGGGCCAAGCGTCCCGGCAAGACCTATGTTGTTGACAACAACGTCCACCCCCAGACGCTGAACGTCTTGCGCAGCCGTGCTGAAGGGTTCGGCATCAATGTCCGGGTGATGGACTTGTCCACGTCCGATTTCTCGGAGCTGGAAAGCGTGGGTGATGATTTGGTTGGTGCTTTGGTTCAGTACCCGAACACGTACGGCCAGGTACGGGACTTCAAGGGGCTTGCCGATGCGGTGCACAAGCAAGGCGCCCTGCTTAGCGCAGCCACCGACTTATTGGCCCTCACGGTCCTCACACCGCCCGGCGAATGGGGGGCAGACATTGCCTTTGGCAATTCCCAACGGCTCGGCGTTCCACTCGGATACGGCGGTCCTCATGCCGCCTTTTTCGCCGTCACGGACAAGCACAAGAGAAAGATGCCTGGCCGTCTCATTGGCGTCTCGAAAGACAGACTCGGTGGCCGTGCTCTCAGACTCTCGCTCCAGACGAGGGAGCAGCACATTAGGAGAGAAAAGGCCACGAGCAACGTCTGCACTGCTCAAGCGCTGCTCGCCAACATCAGTGCGTTTTATGCTGTGTACCACGGCCCGGGGGGTCTGAAGCAGATCGCCGAACGATGCAGCCTGGGGGCGAGAGTCGTCCAGTCTGCCGCTCGCCACTTTGGGCTTGACTCTGGCTCTGAGGCGGTAGCATTTGACACGGTTGCCATTTCCTGCCCAGGCAAGGCTGAGACGATCAAGAACCTCGCCAAAGACGAGGGCATCAACATTCGTCTCGATGGCCCCGACAAGGTCGTGATCAGCATCGACGAGACTGTCGAGGAGCGGGATCTACTCGCCCTGATCAAGGTGTTTTCTCAGGTTGGCGGCAGCAGCTCGCCGGGTGCGCTCGCTGGTTACGCTCCTCTGCTGGAGCAGTTCCTGCAGGAGTCTCAATCAGCCAAAACTCACCAACACATTCCCGAACCCCTACTGAGACAGTCGGCCTACCTGACGCACCCTGTTTTCAACACTCACCATTCTGAGACTGAGCTTCTTCGGTATATTCACCACCTCCAGTCCAAGGACCTGTCTCTGGTGCACTCCATGATCCCTCTCGGCTCCTGCACTATGAAGCTCAACGCCAGCACCGAGATGGCTCTCATCACTCTCCCCGGCTTCTCCAACGTCCACCCGGCGGCGCCCGCAGAAGACACGAAGGGATACCAGAACATCATCAACGCGCTCGAGGACCAGCTGAAGGAGATCACCGCCATGGATGGCGTGTCCCTGCAGCCAAACTCGGGAGCTCAGGGCGAGTTTGCCGGCCTGCGCGCCATCCGCAAGTACCACGAAAGCAGGGGCGAGTTGAAGCGCGACCTCTGCCTCATCCCCGTCTCGGCCCACGGCACCAATCCGGCGTCGGCCGCCATGGCAGGCATGCGCGTCCTGCCCGTCAAGTGTGACCCCAAGACGGGCAACCTGGACCTGGCGGACCTCGAGGCCAAGTGCGCACAGCACTCGAGCCAGATCGGCGCCATGATGATCACGTACCCGAGCACTTTTGGCGTGTTTGAGCCGCAGATCAAGAAGGTGTGCGAGATTGTGCACGCCCATGGCGGCCAGGTGTACATGGACGGCGCCAACATGAATGCTCAGATCGGCCTCTGCTCGCCGGGCGAGATTGGCGCTGATGTGTGCCACCTGAACCTTCACAAGACCTTCTGCATCCCGCATGGCGGCGGTGGTCCCGGTGTCGGGCCCATCTGCGTCAAGCAGCATCTCATTGAACACCTCCCGACCAAGGACGTGAAGAATATCGAGGACCCGAACCACCCGGTCAGCAGCGCGCCGTACGGCAGCGCCAGCATCCTGCCAATCAGCTGGGCATATAATGCGATGATGGGTAAGCGGGCCCCTTAATACCAACTATGATATGAGAGTGACGGCTAATTTGTTTTACAGGTGGCGAGGGCCTCAAACAAGCCACCAAGATCACGCTCCTCAACGCAAACTACCTCCTCAGCAAGCTCAAGCCGCACTACGAAATCCTGTACACCAACACGCACGGCCGGTGCGCGCACGAGTTCATCCTCGACGTGCGCCCCTTCCACGACACGGCGGGCATCGAGGCCATCGACATCGCCAAGCGCCTGCAGGACTACGGTTTCCACGCGCCCACCATGAGCTGGCCCGTCGCCAACACGCTCATGATCGAGCCCACCGAGTCCGAGTCCAAGGAGGAGCTGGACCGCTTCGTCGAGGCGCTGGTCAGCATCCGCCAGGAGATCCGCGAGGTCGAGGAGGGCAAGGCGCCCCGCCAAGGAAATGTGCTCAAGATGTCGCCGCATCCCATGGCGGACATCATTTCTGGAGATGGCCAGGCCGGAGCCCAGTGGGACCGGCCGTACAGCCGGGAGAAGGCGGCCTACCCGCTGGGGTGGCTGAAGGAGAAGAAGTTCTGGCCTAGCGTGGCAAGAGTCGATGACAGTGAGTTTTCTTTCTCGTTGTATCGAAGGCAATGGTGACTGACATCTTGATAGCATACGGTGACCTCAACCTCTTTTGCACCTGCCCCCCTGTCGAGGACACCACGGGCGAAGCTTAGATGGGATTTACAGTGAGGATATGACAGGCGCATCTTTCTTGTTTTGGTATTCATCATCATCATCATCTACTTGACGGGGAAAAAGTGGGTTTCCTTTTCTTCAACAACTTCAACACACAAACAGCCCAGATACCCAGCCAGCATGCATCGAGCAAACGGATTGCACTTCAACGAGACACGAGGGGGACTTTCAACCAGGGGAAACAGGAGCGCGAGCATAACTTACTTGCTTTTCAACAAATGAATAGATATAACATCTACGGCCGGGTAGCGGACGGAGTTCAACAAGTCAGGTACGGGCAGGGTAGAAGCATAGGTAGAGCGTGTGTCTGTTTTATGGGATGTCTGTTTTGCGCAAAGTCAGTTGATATTCTATAAGAGTCACAATGCGACATTGAAGCTTAGGGTGAGGTGATGGTGGTGGATGTTTTTTTTTATTTCCCAAACGCCGCCAGCACACATGCACGCACATCCATCTCTAGTATATCTCCTCCTTCCCCTCTATCCCTTGAGCACAAACAAACAAGCCCTACCTACTACCTACGCCTCAAAAACCAACACCACCCCATCATCCCCGGCAGTGACAACCCTCTCGCCCGTCTCGCCCTGCACAAACCCCAACACACCACCGCCATCTCCACCACCCCGATGACCCCGCCACTCCTTGACCAACCCACTCCCAGCCGACGCGCCCGCAGCAGCAGAGGCAGCCGCCGAGCTGGCCGTGGCGCCCCTGAGATCCCACCGCCTCACCACCCCATCCAGACCACACGACGTCAGCAACCAACCACCGGCCGCCGCCGCCGGCGCCGCCGGCGCCGCGGCGCGCACAAACTCGACGCGCACCACCGACTCGCCGTCGTGGACCCCGCGCAGGTGTCGGCGCACGGCAAAGGACCGGGACGTGTCAAACACGGCGATGCTGCCGTCGACTGACCCGGCCGCGAGTAGAGGGTTGGAAGGGGAGGGGGAGAAGGCGAGGGATTCGACGCTGTCGGATTGCACGGCTAGCGCGGCTAGGATGGTGCCTGCTTGGGTATTTGCGGCGGCGGCGGCGGCGGTTCCGCCACGCGGTTGTTGGGATGGTTTTTGTTGTTGTTGTTGGGGGGAGAGGAGGCGCGGGAGGCCGACGATGCGGATGGCGCCGCCTGCTCCGCCTACGGCGAGATAGCTGCCCGTCGGGGAGACGGCGACCGAGTAGAGGCCGCCTTCGACGGCGAAGCGCTGGTCGGTGTCGGTGAGGGAGACGACGGTCTGGCCGTTGTCGGTGACGAGGGACTTGGCGGCCGCGGCGCCCCAGACGTCGTAGACGTGCAGGGAGGCGTCCTCGCTGACGGTTGCGAGGAGGAGGCCGTCGGGGGTCCAGGCGCCCGCGGTGCAGGGGCCCGTGTGGAGGAAGTAGGTCTGCACGATCTGGATTGGGTTGGACGGGTCCGAGGTGTTGAGGGTCAGCACCCAGACGGAGCCGTCGGATGCGCCGAGCGCGATGGTGTTGGGGTAGTCTGCGGAGGGGCAGGGCGCGAGCCAGTTGATTTCTTCGGTTTCTTGCGACTCGGCGAGGAATTTGAATTTGGCCGGGTTCGCGGATGCGGCTACCGCGTGCACGCGCAGACGGCCGTCCATGCCGCCGCTGACGAGGAAGTCACCGCGCGGGAGGGTGAAGGTGAGGGCGTTGATGCTGTCGGTGTGGCCGTCGATGGCGAACAGGGGTTGCAGCGCGGTTGTCTGGGGAGCGGCAGAGGCATCGGGGTCGGCGTTGTAGCTCGGCGGGAGGACGGGGCGAGAGACGGCGGCTGAAGTGTCGATCACGTAGCCCTTGCCCGGAGCGTCGTCGGCGTCGCCCTCGGAGCCGCCCGTGGCGATCAGGTTGGGGTACAGCGGGTGCTGGGCGATGGCAAAGACCGAGTCCTTGTGGCCGTCAAAGTAGGCGATGCTGTCGTTGTGCAAAACCATCTCCTCGTCGTCCTCGTCGTCCGAGCCCATAGCCACGTCGCCCTCGGCATCCTCGTCCTCGAGCACCTCTTGGACGTCGTCCTCGGCGAGCATCTCGGGCTCGTCGTCCTCGGAAGGATCGCGGTGGGGATCTGACGACGACATGTTGGATTTGGTAGGGGAACTACAAGATTGTCGTTAAATTAGGAGAGAAGGGATAGGTTGAGTGAAATTGCGAAATCTGATGTCCTCCTCTTGCACCTGCAGAGATGTTTTCTGTATGTATTCAGGACCTGGAAGGAAGTGGGATGATGGCGGGGTCGTGATTTTTAATCCCTGTAGCTCGCGAAATCTCCTTATCCTGCTTGATAAGCAACCCCAACCCTTGTGGCGGGGTTCTAACCGCTTCGGCCACTGAAGTCAGTGTCAAGGTCTGACTAATCCGGTGTTTACAGAGTCCGGCATCTTCAACGCCCAGCTCCGACACACATCCCCGAGACATCTTGGAAGCAAGCACGAAAGATGGAGCATGATATTTCAAGTAGGTCAGGTCGAATAGTCATCATTCATGCTATTCGAGGTATCAAAGGATGGAAATGGGGTTCAAGCCCGAGAATCCGAGAAAGTCATTAGAAAAGGAAACCCAACTCTCAAGTCTCAACCAAAAGGAAGCCAAATAAAATGCCCGCCGAGGCCCGTTAAAGAGAGTAAGAAAAAGAAAAAGAAAACTCAAAGACCACTCAAAGAAAACACCTAACAGTCCTCCCTCACAGGCACCTCCTGGCACGACTCGGGCCCCGGGAACGGGCTCGAGCAGAGCGTGTCGCACTCGATGCCGGGCGCCACAAACACGCGGTACTCCTGCCCCGGGAACGCGAGCCTGAACTGCCGCTGGTCCGTCGGCGACAAGCCATTTGCCCGGTATCCGGCGCGGCAAGCACAGTAGTCGGCGTTGCCCGGCGTGACGATGCACGAAGTCGTGATGGTGCACTTGTTGAAGAAGGGGTTCGGGTTGCACCTCTCGCACTGGCCCGTCGACTTCTTCTTGCAGTTGGTGTCGCAGGTAGACCACTTCTTGCCGTTGTTCTTGGCCCCGTCGTCACACTCCTCGCCCGTGTCGATCTTGCCATCGCCGCAGCGCGGGTTGTCGTTGCGCTTGTGCCGACAGTCGGTCGTGCAGTCGCTGCCGGGCTTGCCGTTCATGTGGCCGTCGTCGCATTCTTCGTTGGGGTACTCGACGATGCCGTTGCCGCAAACGGGCGGGCGGGGCGGGCCGCAGGGTTCCTTGAGGGTGCACTTCTTGGTGCAGCTGCTGGCCGGGGTGCCGTTGAGCTCGCCGTCGTCACACTCCTCGGGCCACTCTGTGATTCCGTTGCCGCAGACCGGGCCCTTCGCCCACTTGCAGTCCTTGCCGCATCGCCAGCCGGGCTTGCCGTTCTTCGCGCCGTCGTCGCACTGCTCGCCGGGCTGCACGATGCCGTCGCCGCATTCGCCGCAGGGGGGGTTGATGGTGGTGCAGTTGGCCGAGCAAGCTGCCCCGGGTGAGCCGTTGACCTTCCAGCCTAGGTCGCACTGCTCCTGGGGATGATCGACGATGCCGTCGCCGCAGTAGCCGCAGATGGTGCAGTCGGTCGCGCAGCCGCTGTTGTAGGCACCATTCTGCGGGCCGGCATCGCATTCTTCGCCGGGCTCAACCTTGCCATTGCCGCAGATGGGAACCGCCTTGCAGTCTTTAGTGCAGCCTGAGCCAGGCTTGCCGTTGTTGTCGCCTGCATCGCATTCTTCCCCGGGCTCAACCTTTCCGTTACCGCAGTGGCTAACATGAACCTTCTTGCACTGTTTAGAACAGCCGGAGCCAGGCTTGCCGTTGTCGTCGCCTGCATCGCATTCCTCCCCGGGCTCAACCTTGCCGTTGCCGCAGTGGTAAGCGGCGACCTTCTTGCAATCCTTGGAACAGCCAGAGCCAGGCTTGCCGTTGTTGCCGCCTGCGTCGCATTCTTCACCCGGCTCAACCTTGCCGTTGCCGCACACGGCGCAGACTTTGCAGTCCTTGGTGCAACTAGAGCCTGGCTTGCCATTGCGGTCACCAAGGTCGCATTCCTCTCCAGGCTCGACCTTGCCGTTGCCGCAGTGGTAAACAGCGACCTTCTTGCAATCCTTGGAACAGCCAGAGCCCGGCTTGCCGTTGTTTTCACTGGCATCGCACTCCTCTCCGGGCTCGACCTTGCCGTTGCCGCAGTTGTAAACAGCGACCTTCTTGCAATCCTTGGAACAGCCAGACCCTGGTTTGCCGTTGTTTTGGCCGGCGTCACACTCCTCGCCAGGCTCGACTTTGCCGTTTCCACAAAGAGAGACTCGCTTGCAGGTCTTGGAACATGTCGAGCCAGGGGTACCGTTCTTTGCTCCCTCATCGCACTCTTCGCCGGCGTCGACCTTCCCATTCCCACACACAGCCGTCGTCTTGCAATCCTTGGAGCATCCCGAGTTCGGTTTGCCATTATCGTGGCCCAGGTCGCACTCTTCGCCAGCTTCGACCTTCCCGTTTCCACAAACCGGGCACAACTTGCAATCCTTGGTGCAGCCCGAGTTCGGCTTCCCGTTATCATGGCCCAGGTCGCACTCCTCCCCGGGTTCCAGCTTGCCGTTGCCGCACTTTGCAGCAACCTTCTTGCAATCCTTGGAACACCCCGAGTTCGGCTTGCCATTATCGTAGCCCAGGTCGCACTCTTCACCGGCTTCAACCTTTCCATTTCCACAAACGGGGCACAACTTGCAGTCCGCAGTGCAGCCCGAGTTCGGCTTCCCATTGTCGTGGCCCAAGTCGCACTCCTCGCCGGGTTCTAGCTTGCCGTTGCCGCACTTAGCAGCAACCTTCTTGCAATCCTTCGTGCAGCCCGAACCCGGTTTACCGTTGTTTTGGCCCTCGTCGCACTCCTCCCCGGCGCCGACCTTTCCATCTCCACAGACTGGGCATATTTTACAGTCCTTGGTACAGCCCGAATTTGGCTTCCCATTGTCGTGGCCCAAGTCACACTCCTCGCCGGGTTCGAGTTTGCCGTTGCCGCACTTGGGAGCAACCTTCTTGCAATCTTTTGAGCAGGTCGAGCCGGGTTTACCGTTGTTTTGACCCTCGTCGCACTCCTCGCCAGCTTCGACCTTGCCGTCTCCGCAGACGGGGCACACTTTGCAATCCTTGGTACAGCCTGAGTTCGGCTTTCCATTATCGTGGCCCAGGTCGCACTCTTCGCCAGGCTCAACCTTGCCGTTGCCGCAGACTGAGCTCTTCTTGCAGTCTTTGGAGCACCCAGAGCCTGGCTTGCCGTTATCGTGACCGAGATCGCATTCTTCGCCGTCCTCAACTTTACCGTTGCCACAGACGGCACACAGTTTGCAATCCTTGGTACACGCAGAGCCTGGCTTGCCGTTGTCGTGACCGAGATCGCATTCTTCGCCAGGCTCAACCTTGCCGTTACCACAGACAGGGGTCTTCTTGCAGTCTTTGGAGCACCCAGAGCCTGGCTTGCCGTTGTCGTGCCCGAGATCGCATTCTTCGCCAGGCTCAACCTTGCCGTTGCCACAGACAGGGGCCTTCTTGCAGTCCTTGGAGCACCCAGAACCAGGCTTGCCATTGTCGTGGCCAAGATCGCACTCTTCCCCATCCTCGACCTTGCCGTTGCCGCATACGGCACACAGTTTGCAATCCTTGGTGCAGCTGGAACCGGGCTTGCCGTTGTCAGGGCCCAGGTCGCATTCTTCACCCGGCTCGACCTTGCCGTTGCCACACACTGGGGCCTTCTTGCACTGAGTAGTACAGCTAGAGCCAGGCTTGCCGTTGTCGTGACCGAGATCGCATTCTTCCCCGTCCTCGACCTTGCCGTTGCCACATACGGCACATAATTTGCAATCCTTGGTACAGCTGGAACCAGGCTTGCCGTTGTCGTGGCCCAGGTCACATTCTTCACCCGGCTCGACCTTGCCATTGCCGCACACTGGGGCTTTCTTGCACTCAGCAGTACAGCCAGAGCCAGGCTTGCCATTGTCGTGGCCCAAGTCGCATTCTTCACCGTCCTCGACCTTGCCGTTGCCACATACGGCGCATAACTTGCAATCCTTCGTACAGCTGGAACCGGGCTTTCCGTTGTCGTGGCCCAAGTCGCATTCTTCACCCGGCTCGACCTTGCCATTGCCACACACTGGGGCTTTCTTGCACTCAGCAGTGCAACCAGAGCCAGGCTTGCCGTTGTCGTGGCTTAGGTCACACTCTTCAGGTGCCTCGACCTTGCCGTTGCCGCAGACGGCGCAGACCTTGCAGTCCTTGGTGCAGGCGGAGCCCGGTTTGCCGTTGAGGTCTGCGCCGAGGTCGCATTCCTCGCCGGGTTCGACCTTGCCGTTGCCGCACACCGGACCCTTCTTGCACTCAGCAGTGCAGCCAGAGCCCGGCTTGCCGTTTTGGGGGCCCAGGTCACACTCCTCGCCGTCTTCAACCTTGCCGTTGCCACATACGGCACAGACCTTGCAGTCCTTGGTGCAGGCGGAGCCCGGTTTGCCGTTGAGGTCTGCGCCGAGGTCGCATTCCTCGCCGGGTTCGA
>MU856851.1:0-64580 GCA_033296705.1 Chaetomidium leptoderma | reverse complement strand
CCTTGCCGTTGCCGCACACCGGACCCTTCTTGCACTCAGCAGTGCAGCCAGAGCCAGGCTTGCCGTTCTGGGGACCCAGGTCACACTCCTCGCCGTCCTCGACCTTGCCGTTGCCACACACGGCGCAGACTTTGCAGTCCTTGGTGCAGCCGGAGCCAGGCTTGCCGTTCAACTCAGGGCCGAGGTCGCATTCCTCGCCGGATTCGACCTTGCCGTTGCCACACACGGCGCATAATTTGCAGTCCTTGGTGCAGCTGGAACCGGGTTTGCCGTTTTGGGGACCTAGGTCACACTCCTCGCCGGCTTCGACTTTGCCGTTGCCGCAGACGGGGACAATCTTGCAGTCGGCACTGCAGCCGCTGTTGGGGGCGCCGTTGAGCTTGGCGCCGAGGTCGCACTCCTCGTTGGGAGACTGGACGGTGCTGGACGTTGTTAGTGAGACTTGACCCGTCTGTGAGTCAGGGTGAGGGGGCGTAGCCACTACTTACCCATCGCCGCAGACACCTCCGCAGACTCCATTAGCACAGTTTGAGGTTGAGCCTGTGGGACTAGATACCACTCCTCCGAAGAGGAGGGCAAGAAAAAGAGTGCTATAAAGCATGCTGTTTGACTTGGGGGTCTTGCCACCCCTGTGTCAAGTGAGACAAAATGCTTTTAGGGTAGGTGAACGAGTGATGAGGATGGGAGAACGAGTGCTGAGGGTGGGAGAACGAGTGATAGTGATGGGATGGGGAGGCCAGAACCGGATTGACCTAGAGTGTCTGAGGGCCGAGACTTATAGACACCACATCTCGTCTCGAGGAAGCCGACTAGATGGTGGGCAACCATATTCATCCCATTGATAACCCAACCCCACAGTCCCAGCACTGCCATGCGCACTCAACGACTGATGTGTCATGGCTTGAATGGCTCGTGTTGGGCATGGGCAGTTGAAATCGACCGCCCGTTCTGGAAGCCCGAAGGGCCTAGCCGGACGAGAACCGGATGCGGCGCAGTGCAGCCGCATGGCATCAAGACAGTGGGTGAAATCCAAAGCCCTGCTCCCTTTACCAGACTGGGTGTTGTGGCTACTCGTCTGAGTGGTGGAATGTGGAGCCTGAAGAGACATGGAGACACCCATCTCACATTCGGCCCCAACCCTTTCCCGTTGCTAGGGCTGAAGCATCGCCACCACGATTTTCCACCGAGTTGGACAAAGCCTCCATGGGAATTGGATCGCGGTACGCTGCCACGCCCATTACTGAGGTTCTGCGGCTGCGATCACAGACGGGAGGATTGTCCAAGTGAACCAGCAAGAAGATGGCGGGGCGACGCTCGGTGTGCCTAGACCAGTCCCAGCCAATCTCGACTCCTTTGAATCCCGTCCTCGTATCTGTATATGGGCGTCATAATAAACCTGCGTTGTCGGTGTCTAATGATGTCAGCCACCGTCTCTTGTCTGCAGCCATCATGCAATTCCAAAATGTAGGGAAAGAAAGAGTTGGGCTCAGCTGGCATATTCCCTCCTCCCAATAAGAGAATCACCTTCCTTACGTAACCCCAATCGTGGTGATTTGTTCCCAAAGAGCTGTGCATCTGCTCACCTTCAGCCTTCGATGTTTATCATCATTATGACCCCGCGGTGAAGCGTCATTGGCCAATAGCTCCGTGTCAGCCGTCGGACCCGGGAGCTGGGCCCGAGCCAAGGCCAGCAACACGAGGGCCGATGCGGGGAGCATGAGAGTTTCTTTGTGCTGGCCCGCTGTGTTGTTCATACATCTGTCATGGCGGTGGCAGGGGTATTGTTGACCACTGAGAAGTGTCGAATACCATCGTGTCCTGCAGGTTTCGCTCGTAGTCGACTGTCGTGGACTGGTGGCGGACCTGGCTATTAATAACATCAGCCGCCGTTGGCTGGCAACAAGGGGGGGCAACAACTTGGGTGTGGTCTACCCCAGCCCCAATCCTGTACGGGCTGCATACGAGAGACCGATCAATGCCGATGGTCGAAAGGCTTGAACTTGAGGTTGGATGGAATTGGAGGGACGCGCTTCAGAGCCAAACAATTCCCCGCGGGTGCCGGCTGTTCCGTTCTAGAGACTGAGAATATGAGATTTGAAGCCTTCGATGAGGGTGCGATCAAATAGAACTGTCATGATTCATCCGATCGAAGTGCTTGCGGTAGTCTGCGGACTATTAGTTGTTTCGAGTTGTGGCAGATCCATGGATAAGTTATCGGGGGTGGCTAGGGCTGAGAGCCTGGGACGAGTTGAAGCCGAAAGGTGGAAAGTGCCAGGAAATGTAAAAGTTTTACTTCCATTCGTGTGTTTGATTTGGGCAGTCGCCAGTCGGGCAGGGAACCCAGTGTCCCAGTTAGGGAACCAGAGCCTCACCTCTCAGCTGTGGTCACCTGCCCGCTTTTGACAGTTGACACCTGAATCTTGACTCGAAGAAGGTGCTCTTCACTTCAAGTTCAGTTAACTTCGACTGAGAATTTGGAACCAGCGTGGGCCGTGACCCATGAGCTGGAAAAATTCGAATTTTTAAGTCATCTCCGAGTCGTTGACGACTTCGAGTTTCGTCGACTTCGAGCTTTGAAACCGGCCCCCCCCCCCCCCACACCCCTCTTACTTCCACTTCTCTCTCCCGCATGCTCTTTCCTCCCAGTTACTACACTTTTAGACTTCAAGTTTCCTTAGCCCACCATTCCATACAACCAGTTACGCACCCTCCCAAACGCCGAGTAATAACTCCAAATCATGCCCCGTATTCTCGGGCACATATTTATTATAGCTCGACGCATCTAGAAACGCATCTGCCTTTGCCAACTCAGTTCCCTGCAAAACCCCTCCGAGTCAAACTGGCAAAAGTCCCCAGCACTAACCCACTCAGCCCCAATCACGTCCGCGAGATCATAATAGCTACTATACCCCGTGAGCACGAGCGCATTGGCGTCAGCCGCATACTGCGCCGCCACAAACGAGCCGTACGAGTGCCCGACGGCCACGACCTTGTCATACCCTCCCCAGCATGTTCAAGGGCGGCGACGTGTCGTCGGGGATGCGCCGCACAGGTTGAGGATATGGCGGATAACTCCGATTTGCAGTTGCGGCTGCGCGACGGCCCATGGGTCCGGCCGCTGCGGTTTGACGTCTTGGCCGAGGAGGTCGAGGGCTGGGATTCCTGTAGCTGGGCGTTAGCCGCCGCATGCCAGTTGCTCGTGCCCCTGGGGGTGCGCAGGTAGATCACCGCTGGCAAACCCTCGAATCAATTCATGAGGCTGAGGCTAGGCTGGGACGGTGCAATAACCAATCACCCTTTCCCGCCACCGAGAGTCCGTAAAGTGGCGCCTTGCCAGCTTCATGTATCCAGTTGATCGTCCCCTATCTTGCTGTGCGAAATTAGGGCCCATGCTAGCATCCATGGGTTACTATCGTGCTACCAATATGATTGCGGGCGTGCCCCTGCCATATAATATCGGGTTCTTTGCTCAAAGCGACTAGGAGAGTTGGTCACAACCACAGAAAGCGAGGGTCGCGACCCTGTGGAGGGAATTACAGCTTACACGGAACCAAGAACGGGACAGGGTTGTTTAAATAGTTGGGGTACTTGGGTGGAATGTTTCCTTCGCTACTCCCGAGCATTCCGTCGAGGAAACAAGTTTAGAGACCGGAAAGTTGAATTCGATTCGCCTTCCATTCTTTCGTTTATTAATTTGATACCGCAAATGAAACAGAAGAAAAGGAGAAAAGAGAAAAAAGGAAGAAAAGGAGAAAGGGAGGAAAGGGAAGAAAAGAGAAAAAAAGGGAGAAAAGGAGGAATAGACTATCAATCTCTCTCACTTCTGACTCTGGACCAGCTCCAGTCTTTCGCACCCAACATGCATCTGACTTCGCCCCTCTGCCTGCACAATCACCGCACCTCATCAACCTCTAGCTTCTGACTCTGGACCAGCTCCAATCTTTCGCACCCAACCCGCATCTGGCCTCCCCCCTCTGCCTGCCGGCACAATCATCGCACCTCGGAGCTTTTCTTTTTTACGAAGCCGAGCACATGCTGGAGGGGCTGGTGGAACACATGAGAATTACATCAACCTACCATCCGAGCGAAATCGGAGTTGTCGGGCAGCTAGCAGCCATAGAAATGACCGAATTACTGTTCGAGCATGGAGTTGTGAGAGTCTACCGCGGCATGATGCGTTAGTGAAGTTTTTTCAAAGGTCTGCAGACGGGGTAGGGGTCCTAGGTATGACACTTGATGGGGGCTCATCTTGCATAAGCTCGTTATTTACATGTGTGTGATACATTTGGGCGCATCACATGCCCCTATTATCTACGCTCCTACGTCAATGGCAAGTAAAGCTGCTTCACAAGCCAGAGGGGTAGTGGCCCCCCCGCACAGAGCTGGCTCAGGCCGTCCTCTATCAGCTGTGTCTGATTGTGAGGGGACCAGGGGGGTATAAAGGGCAGGTCCCCTCCCGTCTTCCAGGTCTTCTTTTTTTTCTCTCCATCACAAACGCCAACAAGATGCGTTTCGCCGTCCTCTTTTCGGTGCTCTTCGCCGCTTTTGCGGCCCTCACGCTCGCCGCCCCCCTCGCCGCGGGGGGCACCCTCGTCCTCTACCGAGAGGACACCACCACCACCGCCGCCAGCGAGTCTGGCTCTCCCGCCGCCCACGGGGATTACGTGGGCGCCACGACGACGGCCCCCCCGCCGCCCGCCACGACGGTCTGGTGGCCGGCCGTGGAAGCGCCGCCCGCAAAGGGCGGCGACGGCAACTGGGGGCGGGGCCACAAGGGCCCCAAGTTGGACATCCCGGAGCCCGGCTCCGTCATCTTTGTCCGCCCCGGCCCCTACACGGGGGCCACCACCACCACCACCACCAGCGCCGCCGCCACCACCGCCGCCGCCGACACGACCGGTTCGCCGGTTTTCCTGACCGTGACCATCGCGGTCGTCACCAAGACGGTGACCGACGCCTCTTGGTGACCGACGCCGCTGCCGCGGCCTCCGCCTAGTTCTTCCCTGTGGCGCCGACGTCACATGTTCGGCCAAGGGTAGTGCTGGGGTCCCGCGGGGTATGGTCTGGTGGGGACTTTGGGGACTTTGCGGGGGGGGGGGGGGGGTTGATGGGGTTTTTGGTTTTGGTTTCCTTTCTCTTGCGATCAGGGTTGAGTTTGGGAGGTAGTCTGCTCTGGTCGGGTTCTTGTCAAGTCAGGGGGTTCGGGTTAAACGTCCCACCCCCCTCACAGCCTTCCTTAGCTAGGTAGCCGGCACCGAACTCCCCGATATTTTAATTTTAAAAGGCCAATTAATGACTTGCCGGTCCGTCAACACTTGTGATTCTTTGTGATGCTCGTGATTGTGACTCGGCCGAGACTGAGGCCGAGGTGCCCGGTATAATGATGACTCTTCGTGGCTCATGCTCTACACTGCATTAGCCTTGCATCTTGGGCCCGCGTCGATGCATGTAGGGAGGGGGCTGCGGTGAATACATGCGGGTCTCCAGTCCTCGGGGTTCGCAATATTTCTGTCGACTGTAGCATGTGCCGAGGCGCGTCGTCGGTTCTGAGGGGGGGGCGGAGAGCGAAGGGAGGGACACCGAGGGCGAAGAGGAGGATTTAGTGACATGTACCAGTCCGTCCTGGTGAGCCAAGTAAGTGTCTCGCTTTTGTCTCGAATTGCTTCAACCATGATCGTCACCTCGGCTGCGATATATGGGGTTAGATATATCATGGTGCCAAAGGGGCAGGTTTTCAGACGTACATACTTTGGAGAGAGTAGGTCGGCAACGGAAAACTGAAACCCAAAAAAGACCGGGCTCAATTTACAAATCTTCATTCCTCAAATCTATATGCTCAAAACATGACGACGCTTACAACTTGGCATCCCGCCGCTTCTTCTCGTACAGCTTCACCTCGACCCCCTTTGCTTCGTCGCCGCCATTCTTCAGCACCCGCCTCAGGATCTTGCCGCTCGGACTCTTGGGGATCTGGTCGACAAACACGATGCCGCCCACCAGCCACTTGTACTTTGCCGTCCGCTTCTCCACCAGCGCCTTGAGCTGGCCCGCGAGCGCTTCCAGGCTGGCCCTCGTCACGTTCTTCATGCCCGCCCGCGGCACCACAAACGCGCGCGGCCACTCGGTCGCCTCGCTCTTGTCGTAGATGCCGATGACGCCCGCGTCGGCCACCGCCTCGCTGCTGCACAGCACCGCCTCGAGCTCGGCCGGCGCCACCTGGTACGCGCGCACCTTGATCAGCTCCTTCAGCCGGTCCGTGATCCGCAGCCTGCCGTCGGCATTCAGCGTGCCGACATCGCCCGTCCGGAACCACCCGTCGGCCGTCAGCGCCTCCTCCGTCACCGACATATCCGGCTTCTGGCCCGAGAACACCCCTACAGGCAAATACGCCGACAGCAACCCGTCCGCGCGCACCAGCACCTCCCCCTCCACATCCACCGCCGCCGCCCCCGTCTTCTCCCCTTCCCTCTTAGCATACCCCTCCCCACTCGAAATCAGCACCTCCACCCCCCAATGCGGCCGGCCCGTATCCCCAGCCTGGTCGCGCATCTCCTCCTCGCTCCACCCCCTCTGCAGCGAGGTACTACACGTCTCGCTCAACCCGTACCCCAACCTCACGCGGAACCCACACCGCTTCTTGACCTCCTCCACCACCTCATGCCCGAGCGGCGCGCCGCCCGTCACGCCCGCCACCACGCTCTTAAACCCGCCGCCGCGCGCATACGGCTCCACCACGGCCGCCTTGGCGAGCATGACGGCAACCGGCGGCGCCATGTGCATATACGTCACCTTGCGATCGCGCGTGGCGCGCAGCACGGTTTCCAAATGGAAACTGGGCATGGTGTATACCGTGGCACCCGTGGCGATGGCGAGGAGGAAGACGTTGCAGAGCCCAAAGACGTGGTAGAAGGGCACGTAGCCCAGCCAGGCCTGGGGCTGGGGCGCGCGCGCGGCGTAGTAGTCGGCGTCGTGCCAGAGCGAGGCGATGGAGAAGTTGAGGGCGTGGTGTGACAGGAGCACGCCCTTGGAGCGGCCCGAGGTTCCCGAGGACCAGAGGATTACGGCGGTGCGGGCGGCTGCTGTGGAGGGGGGGAAGATGGGGGTTGTTGGTTTTGTTGTTGTTGTACTCGTAAAGAGGAGGGAGCGCCAGTCGGAGGGCGGGAGTTGTTGTTGTGGTTCGGGGTAGATGTCGGCGGCGGCGTCGACGGTGAAGATGGGGATGGCGGAGAAGAAGGCCTGGTCGGCTTGCTTGGCGAGGCCTTCCTTCATGGCCGGGAGGCAGGCGGTGGCGGTGACGATGGCGCGCGGGCGGGCGTTTTGGAGGATCCAGGACATCTCGTCGCTCGTCAGGGCCGGCGACGCGAGGGTGGCCGTCATGCCCGAGGCGAGGGCGCCGAAGAAGATGGGGGCGAAGGGCAGGCAGTTCGGGAGCTGGATCAGCACGATGGGCGCGATCTCGGGGCCGGCGGGGCACGACGGTGTGGGCGGCAGCTTGACGATGTCTTTGGGGTCGAGGCCCAGGCGCAGCAGCCCCGAGGCCACAGCGAGCGCATCGTTGGAGATTTGGCCAAACGTGAGCTTGCGGTCTGTCACGGCCGCGCAGTTAGTGGAGTGTCGTGTTTTGTTTCAATTCTCGGTCTGCATCTTGGACGTACCCGTCTTGTTGTCCACGAAAATCGGCCTTTCCGGTTCGATTCGCGGCACGACGTGTTTGGGCGGTACGAAGTCGCTGGTGGTCTGGAAGGGCTGGCCAAAGGTAAAAGCGAAGGCGTTGTCGACGGGCATTTTGCCTGCCGGCGCGCCCGAGTAGGCCACTGCCGCGCTGTTGGAGGCCATGATTGCTGATACCTAAACTCTGCAGCAACAACAACTGGTCAACGCCAGGGAATCTCGTCGGATTTATCTGGGATTATCGGCTTCATCTCGTCTACTTCAACCGCTCGGTAGCCATTGCCCGATAGCCGGCTCACTGGCGCGGGAATTGCGGCCCTGCAGAAGACCCCTGGCTCCGCCCCGCTTGGCCTGACCGACAGGGGACGGCAGTTGGATCCGCGGCTACGATGGAGCCCAGGCGCGCCCCGGCTTGGGGTAATCTTGATCCCCATCGCCAAAGGGGATTAGCGCAGGATCAGGGGTGCCAAGTGGAGTTCAACGGGAGATGGAAATCATGGAATACCTGGACTCTTAAAGATATAACCTCGGGATTCACAGGTGTGCGTGCCTATTATCAGCCTAAAATGTTGTTTACCGTGGACCCGGTTTCAAATGATTTTATGAGAGATCTACTCAGTAGTATATAAATAACTTTGTGTGGCACTTGAAGAGACGCGGGAAAGACTGGAAATCTTTCGAGTCGATGATAGCTATGACATATTTACTGTTCGACATGGCGGAGCTAGTCAATGACATTCCAACCAGGACTCTCTTGATAACATCTAATTTAACTAGGATAAGTATTCTAACGACCGCTCCATAGTCGTATTTCATGCTGCATGGTTCGGTTCCTCCTCAATTCTCACCCGAGTCCTCATCAAACCACACACCCGCTCATGCTATGATCCGATGCAAGAGGTGGTCCAGTCTAGCAGCTGTCTTGATGTTACAAAACCAAGGTTTCAGTGACTCGGCTACCGGCTTATTTGCCATCAACCTGTGATGTCTCAAGCGGGAGGCTTGCATCTCTAGTCTCGGGATCCATCACGGCGCGTCCCTTGTGTGACGATGCTATGTAAGTCATGACTAGTAGGTTGTGTAACGAACACCATCCATCACCCCGGCCGAGGGGCTTGAGTCGGGTGGCTCAGACACGGCTATGCATTATGGATCCATTTGGCGTCTTGTGTGTCTCACCCCGTCACGCCGAACCAAGTCCAAAATCAAGGCAAGTCAAGACAGACACAGCGGGACTGGTCCCTTTGATATCTCTGCAGTCTACGGATCAGTAACCCGAGTATTGAAAAATCAGAGAGCCGCCTACTGCCACGATGCGATGCCATGCCATGCCCAAAACCAACTCCAAGAACAATCTGCCGCCCTTTCCAGTTGCTCGCCTGTTCACACACCCCCATCAGTCCAGCCTGCAACACCCCAACCCAACCCAACCCTACCTATCCAACCAACCCCTCCAACTCCCGCCTCACCTCCCCCAGCTGCCCGAGCATGACCTCGAGGTGCTCATACGCGCCATCGCCCTGCCTCAGCTCCTTGGGATGGACCTGGTGGCGACTGTCGGCCGCCATGACCATCATGCTGGACGCGAGCAGCACGGCCAGCTGCATGACGTCGAGGGCCTTGGCGCCGACGTCGTCGGTGTGGAGGGCCTCGCGGTCGCGGACGCGGTCGAGCGCCGCCACCAGCCGGTCCGCCTCGTCCATGATGCCCGCCAGCGGCTCGGCCGCGCCGCTGATCTCGGCGCGCGCTTCCTTGACCGAGTCGAGCTGCAGCACCGCGTGGTCGATGACGGCCGGGAGGCCGTCGGCGAGCGTTATCCCCCCGGTCTGAATATTAGGGAGCCATAAGTAGTCAATACTAGTGTTTGAAAGATGATCAAGGGGAACGCCTCCGACCCGCCTGGAGGGGAAAAAAAAGGCGCACCATTCTCTTTTTTTGAGTTGGCAAGTGGCAAATTCCGCAAGTTGATATTAGCTGATGCTGGGTTGCCCGGGTGGCGGTGAGCAATGATTGGGGAGGCTTGGCGCTGAGATGCAGTGACAGGTTCGCGGAACCTGAAGTTGAGGGAGGATTGATGCCAAACTAAAGCTATGGCTGAGGAAAGCCACCAACCATCTGATCTATCACGGTACATATACGTCTTGTGATAGCACAGGGATGTGCTGTCTCGCTTTGTCTCGGCAATGCCGTCCCCAAAGAAGCAATCGGCCTAGAAACCACAAACAACGTCTTGATATATTACAACGTCTCGAGGTGTACGACGTTTAAAACGCCTTTGGTTGGGTGACCCCGGGTTTAGTCAGTACCCATCTATTTGCATGCTTCTCTTGCAGATGCTAGCTCTGCTCGGCCCTTTTACTCTCCTCTTGGTCAGCTGTAGATGGATCCGGTCGGGGGGGGGGTGTTCGGTTAGCCCGACTCCAGAAAGGGGCATTAACATCAACACTTGGTCGTGTTGCGAGATGTCATTGCTCAATCGCTTCGATGCCGAAACCTAGTAAGATGTGCGCCGCCACAAGCGATGAGAGATTGCCCATGCCTGGTCTCGGATAGCTATCGTGCTGCCAGCTGCAGAGGTAACCTGCGGTGAATCTGACGTGGCAAGTTCTCGCCGCCCACCAGTGCCGCAGCGCGCGCCCCGGCAAACGCGGTAGCCTCCCGAAATCCGGATGGGGAAAGGTCACGATTGCGTCTGCATCTCGCCATTGATGATTGAGCAGTATTTAGCCCCGTCCGACTAGTGTCCAACCGGTCCCCTAGTGATCCCTGCCGCTCCTCCTTAGCGACGCCTCTTAATGACTTGCTTGCGAACCCACACTCATCCACCACAAACGAAACCCGTGGGCCCACGCCGTGGAGCATGTGAGACGACGAATCGCCCAGGACTCGGGGCTGTATACATCAACACAGCTAACCAGAAGTATCCTTCTTGTCGCGTTCCGCAGAGGTCATGCATGGTGCGGAGACCCGTGACACTGTGACAGTACGACATCGGATGGCATCCGATGCGGAAAGAGGGGAGGCGGTCGCGGAGGGACGATTCACATCTCTTCCATATCTCGACTCAGCTAGACGTCCTTTTGAAACGAATGGCATGCCGCATTTTATTGTTTACCGCGCTTGCGGATATCGGCCCCGATAGACAGTAGGTTGTGTCGAATGCTCTTGAGCCACGTGTAACTGCACCAAGTTGACCCGGGTCGGTTGGAAATCGGAAACGGTTGTTGGAAGAGGCGATCCATGGTCCTTTTCCTGTGCTCCTGAATGTCAGTAACCTCGAGACTGGCAAGTGTCCGATACCGAGGCGAGAAGGGGACCGGCACGCGTCATGAAAAGCTCCGTGTCATTGACTCGTTGAAGGGGTATCGCATCGCATACAACGGTGCACAAATCGCCATCCCAATCGTTCATATCACTCACGCCCAGTTCCTGCGCCCAAACTCAGACGGTCTCGATATATCTCTTCATTTCCCTGGAGACGGTTAGCATATCGCAGAAGTACGTACGAGGTCTCGTCGGAGACTTACCAGTCTGTCACAGCCTCATCCCAAAGCCGAAGTTCATGACCCCTTGTCCCCCCGAAGTGCTCAACAAACTCGTCGCCAAACACCTCTCGCGCAATGCTGCCCTCACGCATAAATCTGTCGTTCGCCTCCCGCAAGTTCTTGGCCAACCGGACGCCCATGTCGGAACTGCCTCCCACGTCCTCGCCCTTGCCAAGTGGAGGGCAGGGAATCGCGAGCTTCTTCTCGACGCCGCGCCAGCCCAGTGCCAAGATGGTCGCCAGCACGTAGTAAGGATTCGCGTCCGCTCCCGGGACACGAACCTCAAACCGCGTGGCACCCGGCTTGCAAGTAGTGGGAGCGATCAGGCGAATCGAGGCGGCGCGATGCTCCAAGCCCCACGAGACGGTGACTGGCGCCCAGAAGTTCTCAACCAGGCGCTTGTAACTGTTGATGGTGGGCGCCACCATGGGCATGACATCTGGTAGCCCCTCAAGAAGACCGGCCAAGAAATGCCGGCCCATATCAGACAGGTTGGCGACGTCCGGGTATGGCGGGTCCGGATCAACCTCGCCGCGATAGAAGAGATTTTTGCCGCTCTCGTCCACCAGCGAGACGTGCATGTGCCCGCTATTCCCCGGGAGTCCCTGCTTGGGTTTTGCCATGAAGCAAGGCGTGATGCCGTGCTTGATGGCCACCGATTTCACCACGTACTTGAACAGGCTCGCGCGGTCTGCCATCTGTTTGATCTCGCCAAACTCGAGCGCAGCCTCGTAAACGCCCGGCCCGCTCTCAGTGTGCCACCCCTCGATGTTGCACTTGAAGGCCTGACATGTGTTGAAGATGTCGTAGAAGTAGTCTTGGTTGTGGACCGTCCGCGTCAGACTGTAGCCGAACATGCCTTCGGTCAAGGACGGGAGGGACTGAGGAGGGTTCTCGTTGAGGTACGCGGCGGTAGACTGGGCGCCGGAGGACGGGGGGGTCTTGAACTGGTAGAACTCGTACTCAGCTGTTGCATGTTCTGTCAGCTACTCGGCCTGGCCGTTGGGAGGGGGTAGATCGCGATTCCATCACTCACCTCCCGCCATGGCGCCGTAGCCCTTGGTCGCGAATTTCTCCAGCTGCGTCTTCAGGAGCCCTCGAGGACATGCTGAAATAGGCTCCATGGTATCCGGATTATGAAAGCTGACCAGGAAGAAAGGGACGTTGTTCTCCCACGGTATGCGCCGGAAGCTGTTGAGGTCCGGCACGGCGATCATGTCCCTGTACCCGTTCTCCTTGTTGCTGACTTTCAGCTCTTGCGCATATGTCGCGTCGTGCATGTCCCAGCCAAAGATGACGGAGCAAAAGCCGAAGCCGCCTTCGGCTATGGACAGGAACTTCTTTTTGGAGACCAATTTGCCGCGAAGCATGCCGTCGACATCGACACCGGCGAGCTTGACCGAGTTGTCACCGGCAAGCAAGGCCGGGAGGTCTTTGGCGGTGATTTCCATTGCTGAAGGAAGCTACCCGCTGTGTCTGGAATATCAAAAGCTAGGGCGAAGTTACGATATTTCGCGAGAATGGAGTTGTAGGTTCGAGGAGTCGGGATTCGGCCGAGCGCGGTGCGGTGCGACACTTGGGGGTGGAATCGGGGTGGGCTCCGGGTTCGTCTTGAACTAAAAGATTCTAGCGGGAAGCAAATGATTATGTTCAGTAATTCGGCTCTGTGAGGCAAGCAAAAGAGAGACAGAGCGTGTTTCCCAGTGTCGTCGGAAACAGGAAACGGAGGGGGCAATTGCAAGGCCCGGCCCACGATAAGCATGCAGGCATCTGGAGGGGCAGAGCAGCTGAGCAGGGACTGACCAATCAAGGACACCGGACACGAACACACTCGTAACCTCCACGGCGTCATCGGCAGCCCCGCCAAGAATCCCCGAGCTGAACCTTGGCATCATCATCGCCCTGGAAATCCATCACCATCACCACGGGCAGTTTTCCAACGTGGTGGCCTACACCCATTCTCTGTTCTCTCAGTCAGCTTCTCTTGCGTAACATCGCAAATAAATTCTCCATACGGAATACGACGTACGGAATGCCCCTTGGCTCTCTGCGTGTTGCGACCAAATTCGGTAGACATGGCTGTTTCTATTATTCAACATGCCGCATCCCTACTTTGACCCTTCAAAGACAATCGGATGAGTCTCCAAGCATGCACCAGCCGGTGCAGGCTGCACACAATAACTTCCAGGTTGTCGATGCCAGGGCCGGAAGGTTGCCGGTCTTTGACAGCCGAGGAATGAAGCCCCGAGTTCATTGGCCAATGGCTCAGGCCCCAGAACCGTTTGTCCGGCCGGCGGGGCGGCAGCGGCTTTCCTCGGCTGAACTGGAGCAACGTGGGCATGTCTGGTTGCACATGCAAGGCGTCAGCCTTCAGCGACAATAAATCTCACAAAATCACAAAATCGCTGGAAACGTGACCCGATTGCTCCTGGAACCTGAAGCTTGTTGAGAAAGCTGCAAAACTTTCTCATCTTGATTTTGTCAACTTTGAAAACGCCGTCGAGAGCGTCGAACTCAGTCAACGAACGACAGGGATCTGTACTAGGCAGCACCCCGCACTAGCGGTCTCCAGTGTCTCACGCCCCGGGACTCCTCCCTAAGCCGAGGGAATAATAACCTCAGGAGCCCGGAGCCCATCTTCTTTTGACAACTCTCAAGCAATTGGATTACCGTGAGAAGCAGAAGAAAAGAATACGGGACCGAGACCATCACACGCCATGGCTTTGAATCTGAGGAACGGACGGCGCGCTCTGAGCGGAGCCCTGCGTGTAAGTCAAGTCGAACTATTATTTTCTTCTGGACTACACATCGGACATCGGATGCTGACCGCGCACTCAACTATGCCAGCCCATTATTGCTACCCCCGTCAGCCATGCCCCGCGCCGCACATACGCAACCGCCGAGCCGGACCTCAAGACGACGCTCAGGGACGCGATCCCCGCCAAGCGCGAGCTGCTCAAGAAGGTCAAGGCCCACGGCTCCAAGGTCATCGGCGAGGTCAAGGTCGAGAACACCATCGGCGGCATGCGCGGGCTCAAGGCCATGGTCTGGGAGGGCTCCGTGCTCGATGCCAACGAGGGCATCCGCTTCCACGGCCGCACCATCAAGGACTGCCAGAAGGAGCTGCCCAAGGGCAAGACGGGCACCGAGATGCTGCCCGAGGCCATGTTCTGGCTGCTGCTGACGGGCCAGGTGCCCTCGGTCAACCAGACGCGCCAGTTCTCGCGCGAGCTCGCCGAGCAGGCCCAGCTGCCCGCCTTCGTCAACAAGATGCTTGACGATTTCCCGACCGACCTGCACCCCATGACCCAGTTCGCCATGGCCGTGTCGGCCCTCAACTACACGTCCAAGTTCGCCAAGGCCTACGAGCAGGGCCTCAACAAGGCCGACTACTGGGAGCCCACCTTTGACGACTGCATCTCGCTGCTCGCCAAACTGCCCACCATCGCCGCCAAGATCTACCAGAACTCGTACCGCGGCGGCGGCGCCCTGCCCGCCGAGATCGACCTCGAGCAGGACTGGTCCTACAACTTTGCCGCCATGCTCGGCAAGGGCGGCCGCGAGAACGAGAACTTCCAGGACCTGCTGCGCCTGTACCTCGCCCTCCACGGCGACCACGAGGGCGGCAACGTCTCTGCCCACGCGACCCACCTGGTCGGCAGCGCCCTGAGCGACCCCTTCCTCAGCTACAGCGCCGGTCTCCAAGGTCTAGCCGGTCCTCTGCACGGGTGAGTGAGCCCTTCTTCTTTCTTCTAACCCAGCCCTCCTCATCAGCAAAGTTTTAAAAAGAAAAACTAACCACAACACTGTTGTGTGTGTCCGTCCCCAAGCCTCGCCGCCCAGGAAGTCCTCCGGTGGATCATCCAAATGAAGGACGCCATCCCGTCCTCGTACACGGAGCAGGACGTGCGCGACTACCTCTGGACCACGCTCAACTCGGGCCGCGTCGTACCAGGCTACGGCCACGCCGTGCTCCGCAAGCCCGACCCGCGCTTCGAGGCCCTGATGGACTACGCCGCGGCCCGCCCGGAGATCGCCAACGACCCCGTCTTCCAGCTCGTCCAGAAGAACAGCCGCGTCGCGCCCGAGGTGCTCATGAAGCACGGCAAGACCAAGAACCCCTACCCCAACGTCGACTCCAGCTCGGGCGTCTTGTTCCACCACTACGGCTTCCACGAGACGCTGTATTATACCGCCACCTTTGGCGTGTCGCGTGGCTTGGGCCCGCTGGCGCAGCTGGTGTGGGATCGTGCCCTGGGCTTGCCGATTGAGCGGCCCAAGAGTATCAACCTGGAGGGGCTTCTGAAGCAGGTCGAGGGGTTGTAAGTAGGGGGGGGTGCGTGAGAAGAGAGGGGGGATAATGATTTGATGTGATGGGTGTAGCGTGTTGCGAGAACACTTGTTGCAAATCATGTGTATGTATTGTTTGCGGTCTCAACAAGAAAAGCGTTGTTGTTGTTGCTGCTATGTTGAGGGAGTTTGGGGATGTTGGTGAGTTGGTTGGCAGTATGTCGAGGCTACCCCCCTTGGTCTGTCACCGCCGCCGCATTGAACTGGGGAAAAAAGAAACTCTCTCTTGCCCTCGCTTCTCCGCATTCTCCGCACGCTGTCCCTCGCGCGCGGGAGGACCGTCATGCGCCGTGCGGTACCGAACTCTTGGAGACCCCCAACCCAACCCAACAACCCCGAACCCGAACGGGATAACGGGAGATCCAGGGCACAGCGCGCCCGCGTGCGGCGCAGTTACAACAACAACAACACCCCTGAAACGGACGGGATGGATGGATGAGGGGGCACGACGTGCTATTTTCCCGGTTCCCGTCCGTCCTGTAACTTGGGTTAGGAGGAGTTCCCCCACGGACGTGGCTGAGTAAAAGTCCGGGGCGGGTTCCGTGTTGCTGTTCCTGGATGAGAAATTCAGGAACGGGGTTACCCTAGCCCCCCTTTCCTTCGTCCGGCCCAAGTTGGGTTATATCAGGGGGGTGTGTGTTGACACCGTTGTATTATTGAGTTGGTTGTTTCTGGTAAGTCGTTCGTTGCTGGGAGAAGATCCGTTCCATTCAACCTCGGGTTGTAGACATGCCCTTTGGTTGGTGAGGGAGGATTGGCCGGCCTCCAAAGTTGTCACCTCGAATGGGACCTTGGCTGCCATGTTGGAGGAAAACAATTAAGTGAGAGGTAGCAGCACATGATGCGGCATTGCACGCCATCCACGGGTCTGTGTCCCCCCTCGCAGAACCCGGTTCGTTTGTTGCCCGGTCGATTCGCACCTTTCATATATCTATATAGCATGTTGCTATTCTTGTCTCGACAAGCACCATGAGCAGCACGACGTTAGGCACTGCAAGAGCAGCAAGACATATTAACCCCCCCGTGTCGAAACCGCCCAGTTAGACGGCACGCAGGTCAGTCTATGACTCTTGCGGAGGGGGGGGGGACCGGGTCCTTGAGCAAGTATGGAACGTTGGACGTCACAGTGAAACTGTATAGAATTGCGTGCGGATAGCCCCGTGCATGTAGCAGCAGGAGCGGCAACGTGCAGGGTTGGCTTGACACGACAGTGCAACTGCAATCTGTCAAGGGAACGGGATATTGGGGGCTGAAACCCGACTTCCTGGCTGGCTGCAAACGCGGGGAAACCCTTACTTCGTCGTCCTGTCCTGGAAAGAGCCTCGGGATGGGGGTCCGGAGGGAGGCCCCAAAGTTGGTGCCGCTCAGGGGTTTGGTGATGAAGGACCTTGACGGCTTGCACCGGAAAAGTCTACCCTCATCTACTGAGCCTTCCATCGTCCCTGAACGGGACGTATTCGTCCGAGGTTCTGTTACATGCCAACGATGGGCTGCTCCGGGTTGGAGCCCATGTTGCATCGAACCTGCTACTGTTAGCCACTGGCCAGGGGCAATGTTTGGGTTCAGCCCGATGTTCAGATCCGGGGTTTCCGACAGGGGACAGGGGGGGAGGGAAGAATTCTGCCATGACAAGAAAGTGTCGAGGAAAGCGGGAACACGAGAGACAACCGGATCTTGGGGATAGTAGGGCCGAAAGAGACGGGAAACGGGGGGCGTGGTGGCGTTGTTCTTGTCTCTCAGAGCCGATGGGCTGGAATTGGCTCGTCTCGTGTCGATAGCCAATGACACAATCCGGAGGCTCTTGTTCCTCATCCCGCGTGGCAGAACGACAGTTTGGTAGCCAGGGGCGAACCAACCAGCCAAAGTCCGGGGCACAGCACACGGGTGAACGGCATGGGGTGGGGGGGGTTGACGGTGCCATGGTGCTAGGGACGGTGAGAACAGCCCTGATAGGGGCGGCAGGACGACTGCGAACAATGGCGGACATCGAGGGGGGGGGAAGGGGGCGGTGGCCTGTGTTCGACGGGCGCGGAGATACGGATAGTTGGACTGGCTAGGACCTCGAGGCCTCATGCAACCGTAACTATCAGCTGACTCCCATTCCCAGCTATCCCCGACTAGCAGCGAGATGCAACAGTGCCACGATCCAGGTCTGCGATGCTGCCCGTCCAGGGAAGACGTGGTGGGTCCTCAATTAAGCTTAATCAATGACCCCTGAGGCTGCCACAAAAATAGCATCCTTGACGGAGCTCTGCGTCCCAGTGCAGAACCGTGGTTTGGTATCGACCCCTCGGCCGGTTCCTGACGGGTTGCTCAGGTCCGGGTTGCAGGGACAGATCAGCATAGGAATTTCCCCGCCGATGACTTCCATGTCGCCCTCTGCCGGTGTGCCGGGTCTGGGGCGGCTCAGGGGGGGGAACAGAGATCGTCACTTGCAGTCACTCCCCTTCTTCTCTCGAACTGACGAGGACGACGACGATGTCTGCCATGTTCCGCTCCCGACGCCCGGATCTGGAACCACACGATGCAACGTGGATTTCACCGCCCGCCAAACTCGATAGTGAAAAAAGAAAAGGGCAGGCCTCGATTCGATCGACGGAGAGGCTGGACATGGCAAAGTCTGGAGGCGGGTTTCTATAAAAAGAATTAGCCTCGAAGTAAATGGGGTTTGGTCAGCGACAGAGTAACCAAAACGAACCGGCTTGGGTCTCGGCGCGGGCTTGGTCGGATCGATGGTACCTTGTTGAGGCGAGCCATAAGAGTTGTACGTCCCGTCTTAATTTGTGTTTCATTTATCCTCACTTCATCCGCAAATTTGACCTGCCGCGAACCACGAAACGTCCAAGTGCGTGCGAAGACGACGCCGGCCTCGAACCAGCCATCGCCGCCCATGACACGATTGTTTACCCCCTGAGTGGAGGTACGAAGTAGAGGACGGGAAGACGACGCTGGGTCCCGGAGGGCGGATGCATCAATCTGGAGATGCAAATTAACGACACCAGACCATACGACGCCAAGCATTCTCGCTGGTCGCATCTTTGCCTCCGCAGCCGGAAAATATGCCGCCGTCTGGGACTGGGTCCCAGCAAGTGAAGGGGTGGATGAGGGGATCGCGAAGAGTCCGAAGCCAGGAACCGGGACGCGAAAAAGGGATATAAAGACCGGTGATGGCCATCGACAATACCGTCTTTCTCTCCCTTCCTCACCACCATCTCAACAGCCTTCCAGCCTTCCAGCCTTCAGCCTTTCCAGCCTCTCTCTCTCTCTCTCTCGATCTTCAGATCCCCCAAGTAGTCCTTTCCGGTCTCCAAAAACCAGCCAAAATGCGTGCCGTCGCCTTCCTCCTCCCCGCGCTCGCCGCCGCCAGCCCCGTTGCTCAGGTCATTGGCTCCGATGGCTGGGCGGATGCTCCGGACCCGAGGGACATCCAGATCACCAGCGCCACCTTCTCCGGCAACGGCTGCCCCCAGGGCAGTGTGTCCACCAACATCTCGCCCGACAAGACTGTAAGTCCTCGCGCCTTGACCGGGGCCGCCGCTAGCAATACTGACTCTTGCTGTCCATAGGTCATCACCTTCGGCTTTGACAAGTTCCAGACCTACATCGGACCCGGCATCAGCCCCACCGAGAAGAGCAAGAACTGCCAGCTCCACCTGAGCCTCAAGGTAGTGCGCCCTCTTCCGGTCAAAGACACCGGACCAGACCAGACATAAAATGCTGACAATGGCTGCCCTTTGAACAGTACCCCGGTGGCTTCCAGTTCTCCGTGCTCGAGAGCACCTACCACGGCTACGCGCAGCTGGAGAAGGGTGTCACGGGCAACTTCTACAGCACCTACTACTTCAGCCAGGACGCGCAGGCGACGACGACGACGCAGACGTCCATCGCCGGTGGCGGCATCTGGCTGGACGGCCAGGTCTACACCAAGGCCGACAAGATCCCGACCGCCAGCTTCATCTACTCGCCTTGCGGCGCCAACGGCATCCTCAACATCAACAACCGCATCGCCCTCACCACCACCAACGCCTCGGCCAGCGGTCTCATCACCGACGACGACGCCACCGTCGCCTTCACCCAGCAGGTCAACATTGCCTGGCGCTCGTGCCGCTAAGTGCGGCCGTAGCACGCCTCGCTTGTTCTGGTGGCTGGTTCGACGCAGTCCAGATGGGGGAGTGGTATGGTGGTCATCCCACTTCTCGACAACACAACCCGACTGCATTGGGCCCGGGGATTAGGCTGGCTGGTTCATCGGTTTCCTTCTCTCGGAGGCGGCTGATGGAATAACCAGAATGGATATGGTCCGGGATTCGGAGGCCGGGTGCCGACGGGGGCGGGACGGTTGATCGCCTCCGGGGGGTTGCTTGGGTTCCGTGACGGGATCTGTTCCAATTCTCCTTCTTTGCCTTTTTTCTTCCTCTCTTTTCTCTCTCCCTTTTCTCGTCTCGAGTATTTTTGTCTATAGCACAAGTCAATCAAGCCTCTTCACATAATGATGCTGCCTCCATGCCTGGTGACATTGCCTGGTGACATTGCCTTCGATGACCAAGGGCTGGCCCTGAATACCCAACCTAGCCGCATGCAACTCCACGACCATAACCTGGGTGGCAGTATGCAAGTTTATGCGGGAGGTCATAGGGTAGTGTCGCTTTCGCCATTTGCAAGCCGCAGCCCTAGAGTGCGCGGGGAAGCGTGGTGACCAAGGGTCCAAGCAAAGTCGCCCGCCAACCCAGAATGAGGCAGTAGTTAGCCTGACCGGAGATATTGATTGCCGTCCGGCCCTGGGAGTGCTTATTAGCCTTGCTGTCCGGCCACGCGTGTTATCAACCACGAACCTAACACTGAACGAAGCCGAGAAGGCTTGTGGTATTCTGCCGGTACGGCAAAAGATGGTACTCGGAGCAGCCACCTAAAAATAGCCGTGCCCGGCCGGATTGGGAGCACATGGCTCAGGACGAACCAAAATGGCAGGGTTGTGATAGATGAAATCGGCCGAGGTTTTCCGGGTATTGTCGTTTGCTGCCACTATCGCAGCATTGGGTCGGTACACAGTCGCTGCAACTCGGAGTGGTGACGGACACCGCAGCTCCGGCCTGATCGGGAGTTCAGCCCACGGTCGGCGGTCAGGTTCCGTCCATTGGTTGCAACTTTTGAGGGGCATTTCGGGCCAAATACATCCGAAATCACGGGAAGGCCGCCGCTCGGATCTGAAGTCGGGACTTCCGCACAAGAGCCGCAGACATGCTGTGTTCCGGCCGAGAGTGTTCGCGGGCCACGCGTATAGACGGGAGAGCGCTGCGAATGCGATATCGGCTGTCGTGCCATGGTGGCCTCATCTGTCGATGCTTTTTGGAGGTTCGGTTTGGGTTTGGAGTGCCACAGGCGAACCGAACCCATGTTTGTGCGACGGCCGAGGATTCCTGTCTCGGGTCCGGCACCCGGGAAACGCCCGACCGCAGTGGAGACCACTAACTAGCAGCAGGAAGGACTCCGAAGGAGTGCCAGGCCCGGCGGCTCCGCTTTCACTTGGGCGTTCCCAAGGTACGGACCCGTGACGGGATCGGATGGTGTTTTGGGAAAACAACTGGCCGCCTCCTGGTTGATGTCGAAATAAAGTTTTGGCGACTTGGTTCCCAAGACGGAAGGTGGTTTCTTTCGGTGCGTGTGTGTGTGTTGCGTGCTGCTCGCTGCCGTCCACCCCGCCAAGTTCCAACCCCTCCCTCCGAGGGAGCTCGAATCAAGTTGTTCCGAGCCAGCTTCGACAAGCTTCGAAGCCACCATGCTTCCTGGGAATACTTCGTAGTAACCATCGATCGTATTACGACAATCAGACAACCGCTTTGGGCACAGTCCGCCCTTCTCCCTCTTCGACCTAGGAACCTTGGCGTTGGCTGGGTCCACGCGCGGGAGTCGGGACTCGACTTCCCCGCCTCGCCTCTCTCAGCTTGACTGACGATGGCGGGCACCTTGACGGCACCGGCCGCTCGTCACGCCGAGTGAGTGAGTGAGTGAGTGAGTGCATGATCTCCTTCGATCTCGCCTGCGGCATTCCAACATGGCGATCGATTCGGCATTGGTACTGATTATGCCGTCGGATACGGTTGACGGCGCGCGATTGGGCCGCGGCAAACGCTCCGTGCACCCTGAAGGCTGCGCTCCTGCCATCCTGGGCTTGGATTCGAGGGGGAAAGCAACTTGAAGTGCCAAGGACAGGGCGGCTGCCTTGCTCGAGCTTGCGTCGGGTGTCGAGTCACACGAAACAACTTCCCTTTCTTTTGTTTCGGTTCCTCCCTTTCCTGGCCGAGTCCGAAAATCCTCGGCCCTATTCAGTCCATATGGCAGGTTTATTTCCCCGCCCGAGTCGCTGGGAATGTGACTGCTCACATCTTCCGTCTGTCTGGCAAGAGCGCAGCAAGTGGTGGGCATTGCCATCACAAAGCAAACTAATCAACCTCTAACAACCTGAAAGGTTCAGTCGTCATCCCCTCTGAATTAGTTGCGACTTCTTTCGGGTTGCACTGCGCAACATTGATCCCCGCGACGCAGGATTCCCACGTTCCGGGAATAACTCGAGGTTGCGTCAGTTCCCAAGTCCGTGGTGCCGGAAAAGAGGGGACCACTCGCTGCGCGCTTCCAGCCGGCCCTCAAGTTTACAGACAGCTGAGACAGCCTCGACGAGCAAAAAGCAAAAAGAAAAGCCGCCAAGAATGGAAGCGGCAAGGGTTCAAATTACTGGACGCCCCAGAGCCGCCAGAGCTCCCCCACCCACGGTCATCTGGCCCATGACCCAGGACGCCTCATGGCGTTGCCCGCAGCGCTGAGCAAACCCCTGGCTGACGTTTCCTGGAGCACAGTGAGCACTTCCTCGGCACAACCTGGAATTGAGCGATCCCAACGCCGTGGTTGGAATCTCCTGCATCGCGCTTTATTTCCCGTTTTGAGACCTCTGGTCAGCTTTGGTGCGACTCCTCCGGCATTTGCGCCCTCTCCCAGACCTTCGTTTTGCTGCAAGTCGCCCGATCGAGAACTTGGGCTAGAACGTGGGTCTTGTAAATTCCGCGAACAAGTAAGACATGGTCATTTCTCTGTTGACGCTGCTCTCGACTCCTCGAGTACAAGAGTTGGTGGATCTGCTTCTCGCTAATTACCGTCCAACAATCAGTCTCAATCGTCATCTTCCGTTTTCCACCCACCAATTTGAACTGTCTTCCGAGTCCTGTGAGTGTGTCTTTGAGGTCTCAAGCCCAACTGCCAGTTGCTGCCTACCTCCATACTATTCGACATTACCTGCTGTTTCGCCGCCGTTCCCTCCAAAGACCATGTGCAACTTTATCCAACGAGAATACGGCTGCAACCACCACCGGTTCATCGCCTCAAAATGGTGCGATCTCTACACCGTCGCGCACAAGCGTTGTCCGCCCGACGTAACCCATTTCGAGTGGTAAGCAGCTTTGGGCCCAACCATGACTCTGACTCGCACTGACACGGGCCTGAACCAGCGTCAACAATCTCTGTGGTGACTGCAAGGCGAAGACACTGCCGCCTGTCCCGTGGGAGGACATGATCAAACGCCACAACAAGCACGCTATCATCTCTCTTTAAACTAGTTATCCCGTACTCGGTTCGCAGTCAGGCTCGGTGGGCGTTGGGTGGGACTCCGCTCCTCTCCGGAGCAGCGAGGTTCATTTCGCATTGTCGTGGGCGTTTGGGGTGGGATGGGGTTCCCTGGCTGGGGCTTTTGCATTTCGGGGTGACTACGTTAGGTACGGACTCAAGCTGAGTTGGGCATGGGCAAGCCTGATCAACAACCCATTATAATTAATTTAACCTTTTGCCCTCTGAGCGGTCCACAGAGATTCAACTTCCACCCTCTGTAAAACCCTAACCCTTGACGTAACCTGCAACGTCCATCCTTCCCCGCGGGCGGAGCGGCAGGGATCCCTTCCCGGCGGCCTGGAGACGTCCCTGCGGCCTGGAGAACGTCCCTGCGGGCTTGCCGGTCTCGAGCCGGTTTCTCGAAGGGTCCTGCTGCTCATCCGAGACGACCGCACTCCTCCCTTTTAGCTTCCTCCCCGTCGACTCAAGGGTCAAAACTCGGCAGCTTATCACACCCGTCCAAAACTTCAACTTTCTACTCTTCCATACTCAAAAGGTTAAAACATTTAGGCCCGTGGAATTACCCCGCAGTGTTACTTTCCCGTTGCCTGCCCGCATCCGCATCCGCATCAGTTACATCCCGGCGCACGCAAGCAGGCCGAAACCGATTTGGGGCCACCGCCAGAGATTTACACACATACCGTCGTCAAGATGATGAGGGCACAACTCGAGCAGAGGCAGCAACGGCAGCATCCCGAGCGCGGGGCTGCCGGTGCGGAGGGATCCGCCTTCCCCGACCTACGGAATCGGGCGGGCGAGAGTGACAGCCCCTACGTCCGCCTGCACGCCGACACACCCGTGGCATGGCAGATGCTCGACGCAGACACGCTCGATCGAGCCAAGGCAGAGAACAAGCCGATATTCATGCACATCGGCTTCCTCGCCGACCACCGTGAGTGCCTAAACCCTTGCTTGCTTGCCCTTCTATCCCACCTGCTAACCAAACCCGTCCCCCCCTCCGTGACACCAGTCTGCCACCTCACAACACAAGACTCCTTCTCCAACCCCGCCGTAGCCGCCTTCCTCAACGACGCCTTCATCCCGATCCTCATCGACCGCGAAGAGCGCCCGGACCTCGACACCATCTACCAAAACTACAGCGAGGCCGTCAACGCCACGGGCGGCTGGCCGCTGAACCTGTTCCTCACCCCGGACCTCTACCCCATCTTTGGCGGCACCTACTGGCCCGGCCCGGGCACCGAGCACAGCACCACCGCGACCGCCGCCACGACCGCGGCCGCCGCCGGAGACGCCGCCGGCGAGGAATCGTACAATGACTTTCTCGCCATCGCCAAGAAGATCCACACCTTCTGGGTCGAGCAGGAGGAGCGCTGCCGTCGCGAGGCGTTTGAGATGCTGCACAAGCTGCAGGACTTTGCGCAGGAGGGTACCTTTGGGGGAGGGGGAGGGGGAGGGGGTGCAGCCATTTCCTCTACGGCTGCTGCGGCGGCCGATTCGGGCGATCTGGATCTGGATCAGCTGGACGAGGCGCTGGGGAGGATAATCAAGATGTTTGACCCGGTGGACTACGGGTTCGGGACGCCCAAGTTCCCGAACCCGGCGCGGCTGTCGTTCCTGCTGCGGCTGGCGCACTTTCCCGGCGAGGTCGCGGATGTGATTGGCGATAAGGAGGTTGAGAAGGCTATCTCCATGGCGATCGCTACGCTGCGGCGGATCCGGGATGGCGGGTTGAGGGATCACCTTGGCGCGGGCTTCATGCGCTTCAGTGTGACGAGCGACTGGAGCATGCCGCACTTTGAGAAGATGGTGGGGGAGAATGCGCTGCTGCTGGGCGTGTTTCTCGATGCGTGGCTGGGTGCTTCGCGGGGTACTGGTCGGGAGTTGACGCTGGACGACGAGTTTGCCGACGTGGTCTTGGAGCTGGCTGACTACCTCACGGGTCCCCTGGTGCGCGCGACCAAGGGTGGCTTTGTGACGAGCGAGGCATCGGATTCCTTCTACCGCAAGGGCGACCGCCATATGCGAGAAGGCGCCTACTATACCTGGACACGTAGGGAGTTTGACCAGGTGGTGGGTGTAGGGTCCAACGACGACCATGCCAGCTCGGTTGCCGCGGCGTATTGGAACGTGCAGGAGGACGGGAACGTGCCGCAGGACCAGGATCTGTTCGACGAGTTTATCAACCAAAACGTGCTGTCCGTCAATGCGGATGCCACGGAGCTGTCCAAGCAATTCGGCGTTCCCCCGTGGGAGATTAAGCGTCTCGTTTCGACCGCCCGAGAGAAGCTGCGTGCTCACCAGGAGAAGGAGCGCCCCCGGCCGGCCCGGGACGAGAAGGTTTTGGTTGCCACCAACGGCATAGTCATCGCGGCGCTGGCGAGGACGGCAGCTGCTGTCCGCTGGTTCGACGCAGAGAGAGCGGCCAGCTACCTGCAAGCCGCGAAAGACGCCGCGGCCTTTATCAAGGAGAATCTGTGGGCTGCAACAAACACCGAGACGAACCCTTTGCGTCGTTTCTTCTACGACCGACCCAGCCAGACGCTCGCCTTTGCAGATGACTACGCCTTCTTAATCGACGGTCTGCTGGATCTCTACACGGCGACGTCGGAACAGGAATGGCTGGACTGGGCCAAGCAATTACAAGGTATGCACCCGCCACTGAAACCGTTCTAAACACATTAATCGTCTTAACAACACCAAACAGACACGCAAACCCGCCTCTTCTACGACTCACCCTCCTCCAAACCGCGCAGCAACCCCAACCCCTCCCCGCGGCACGCCCACTCGGGCGGCTTCTACTCGACCGAGTCCGAAACCCTCAGCCCGACGGTGCTGCGTCTCAAGAGTGGCATGGACAAGGCGCAGCCGTCGACCAACGCCGTGTCGGCGTCGAACTTGTTCCGCCTCGGCACGCTTTTGAGTTGTGCTGCCGGTGGTGGCAGTAGTGGTGATGACCAAAAGGAGGAATCGGAATCGTATCTGCTGCAGGCCAGGGAGACGATAAATGCGTTCGAGGCCGAGATTCTGCAGTACCCTTGGCTGTTTGTCGGCCTGTTGACCGCCGTGGTTACCTCGCGCTTGGGGGTGAAGACGGTCGAGGTGCAGAGGGGGGATGAGGTCGGGTTGAGGAGGTGGTATACCACGCCGAGGGCGGAGGCGGGGGTGTTGGTTTTCACTGGAGAGGGTGAGATCAAGGTGCAGCAGAAGCAGCAGGTGTCAGGGCAGGGGTTGCCAGCGGCGGGGGCTTGAAGAAGAAAGTCGAGGAGCTGACGATTGGGGACGGTCGTAACGGGCTGACTGACTGGGTGGGGGGAAATGAAGGGATCCATCGGGGATGAGACTGGCGTTTTTTGAGAAACGCATTTGAACTATTATCGCATCCGGGGTTGCATACCTAGAGACGACCGCATACAGGGAGAAGAAGAAACTACTAGCACGGCAACGGCGGGTTTTAGATATACCTAGGTTACACCGAGGAACGAACGGGAGTCAAAAAGGAACTCGCCGCAATGAAACATCCCCCAATATTGTTCAGGGGGGGGTTATTATGCCACAAACAATCGCCCATGCCTGACTGCCTGCTTTGTTTCTGTATTTCTCCAAAGGGGGTATCTCGTCTACAATTTCTCTGAATTTCTCTCTCTCTCTCCTCTTGCCCCAACACAATAACAACCAACAAACACCAAACACCAACACCGACGAGGACGGACAACAACCCAAGACGCAATATCGCAACCAACAAACACCCTCGCTACCTCATATCCGTGTATGTACATACAAGCAGGTGTGACGATGAGTGATATGATGGTGTGGTGCGCAGACAGACCATCCATCCATCCATTTCTAATTGGTCGACGCTCCTCGCCTGTTCATGAGCCCGTGGAAAAAGGCCTGCAGGTTTTCCGTGTCCATGTGGGGGGAGGATTCCATGACGTCCTCGGCGGTTGGGCTGCCGGGTTCGGGGGATGAGCCGTATGCTTGCCGCTCCTGGGAGATAGACAGACATGGTTAGTGTGTGTTATTCAGGCGAGGAAACAAAGGGGGGGGCTTACCTTAAGCCGCTGTACCATGTCATCGGCGTCTACCTGGATGCCGCCCATGTTGAACTGCACGGGGCCGATATGCTCGAGGACTTTTGCCTCTGCCCGTTCCGTGTCGCCGGGGCCGCCCACGAGGTGTTCCTCGTCGGCCTTCTTGTGGTGGGGCTTGTGGCGGGATTCCTCCCGCGACGCCTCCTCGTTCTTCTGCTTGAACGCGTCCAGGACTTTGAGTTGCTGGGTGAGGAAGGTCTGGGTATCTTTCGTCTCGACTTCGAGCTTGGTCGAGTGGGTGTTGCGCCCAGCCAGTTGGAGCGCGTCCATGGTCGGGTCTTGGACCGAGTCTTCGTACAGCGTGACCGTTGACCCTTGAGGGTCGTCGGCCTCCTCCGCATGCGCATCATCATCCCCGTTGACCTGCCCGTCTTCTGGAGCGGCGCCATCCGGGTGGGGGCGGGGAAACGGTTGGCCGAGGTCTACCGACCAACCGTTGCTCACCAGGTCGACGTCGAAGCCGTCTCTGAGCACTCGAATCTTACCCCATGAGTCCCAGTTTGGTGGGATGACCACCTTGTCCCGGTCGATGACGTTGTGTTTCAGGGGTTGCTTTTTGAGGAGGGAGTGTATTCCCAGGCTGGAGTGGATGAGGGTGGGGAGCTGGGAGGGGACGGACGGGGTGGTGTAGATTAAAGAGGCGCCGTCTGTGAGACATGGTCGTTAGGCCAATGCTGATTTTTTTTGGGGGGTGGGAAGCGGACTCACGTCTTAGCAGCACTGTTCGCATAAATTGTAGGACAACGTCAAATTCCTCCTCCTTCCAGCTCTGCGTCTTTTCCAAGTACTCCATCTGCTCCGCCTGCAATAACACGGTTAGTTCTCGAGTTGGCCGAGGAGGGGAATGCCTGCGCAGGCCCTACATTTTGGCAAACGACGCACAGGGGCAAGCCCAATGCATCCTCCCACTCCCCTGGTCCCACAGGGAGGTCCATCTCGCCGTCTGCCGCGGGAATGGCCGTCGTGCCGTCGAGATTTGTCCCGCCGCCTCGTCCCCGGTCTCGCCATGCCACCATGACCTCTTCCATGGTCTCCTTGCATTCGTGGCTCTGGGAGATGAGCACTGTCCTGAGAAGCAGGATCCATTCCCGTAGCTGGCGCATCCACTTCCACGGCTGCGACCAGTCCAGCAACACCACAATGAGCGTGTTTGGTATCGACTGGGGCGTGAGGAGGGGCGTGAGGAGGGACGCGAAGGCGGGCGAGGGGCTCGTGAGGGTGTAGAGGGAAATGCGCGCCAGGGTGTCTTCCTGGTCGGCGTCTAAAACGTCGTAGTAGGTATAGCCTAATGCGAAGCTGTTTGCGACGGGAGGCAGGCGTGATGCGTTCCGGTCGAGGGCGCGGCGCAGGTCGCTGTTGGAGAGCGTCTCAAAGAACTCGCGCTGCGAGTCGACGGTGCCGCCGAGCAGGAGGATGTTCTTCTCCGGTAGCCGCCGCCCGCTGGCCACCGAGGACAGCATGGAGGTCCATAGGTCCTTCTTTTCCGACTTGTCGCCATCCTTGGAGTCAGAGCCCGAGCCCACCGAAGTGGACGTGTAGTTCGAGTAGCGGTTCGTGTTTGCCGTCATGGCTGCGGCCGCTTAACGTTGCGCTGCGGTCTTGCGCATCGGTTCTTGTCCTGTTCGTCCTTGGGTTGGGGGGTTGGGAGGTTGGGGGGGTTGTTGGCAAAGGGAGAATCGAGGCTAAAATCGCTGGGTCGCCGTTTCGTTGTCGCCTGCTCGTGCCCCTAAAGAATGGTCCGTTCAAGGAGGTCGCTGGCTGGCTGGCTGGTTGCTTCGTTCGACTTGTTGCGGACCCGTCTGTTCCCGAAACACGATTCGCTGCTGAGAAGTGGGCGGAGAGACGCGACTGAATGTTCGAGCGGCCGAAATCAAAGACGAGTGGAGCTCATCGCGCCCGTCATGCAGGGGTCCAACCCGAACCCTGAGAATGGTCCCAGTAACGAGCATCGGTGTCCTGCATCTTACATTGGTTTTGCTTGGCAGCCTGGTGCAATATGCAACTACCGCGGCTTCCCCGGCTTCCAGTTGAGGCCAACCAGCCAATCTGGAAGCTTCCGGCCCGCAGGTGGCGGAGCTGTGACCACTGGCCAGTGACCACCTACCTGCCTATCCCCACCTCCCGGGCTCGAGCCGGGTCATCAACCACCAGAGGTCGTCATCGCCGCTTCTATATCTGGGGCCAACCTTGCACGCCATTTGCTCTGTTTCTCGGTTGACAGAAGCCCGCGCTTGATCTTCTTCACCAACGGCACCTCGTCTGGCCAAACCACCATATCCACGCGACTGCGACCGCAGCGACCAGCGACCAGCGACCATGTCAGCCAACGCCAAGTACACGCCTGCTCCCCAGGAGGACCCCGATGCGCACGCCGACTACACGCAGCCGCCCCCGTCGTACCAGGCTGAGAGCAGCTCTGCCCAGGACCAGGAGCGTCTGTTTGCTGGCCCGCGCAGTAGCGAGGACAACGTTCCCGATGACTTCAAGGTAGGCACGCACATCGCGACGCTACAACAGCGACGCTACAACGGCCATGTTGCTGCCTGTGTCTCCCGTCTAGTTGTGGCTGACTCTCCTCCCAGTTTGGTGGCTCTGTCGCCGAAGCGACCGTCGAGATCCGCAACCAGTTCATCCGCAAGGTCTACACCATCCTCACCGTCCAGCTCATCGCGACCGGCGCCGTGAGCGCTCTCAGCTTCATGAGCGAGGGCTACAAGGCCTGGATCCAGTCGCATCCCGCCATAGTCTGGGTTTCGGTACGGTTTCCCCCCCCCTCCACCCCACCTCCTCCTCCTCCCTTTCGTCGCATCGTCAAACTAACCACCGCACGTCGTACAACATCCAGCTCTTCGGCTCCATGATCTGCATGCTCCTCACCTACTGGAAGCGCCATTCCTACCCCACCAACCTCCTCTTCCTCTCGGCCTTCACCCTCCTCGAAGCCTACACCATCAGCGTCATCGTGTCCTTCTACAGCGCCACCATCGTGCTCAACGCCGTCTTTTTGACCGCCGGCATCTTTGTCTTTCTGACGGCCTTCGCCTGCCAGACCAAGTACGACTTCACGAGCTGGATGCCCTACCTGTTTGGCGCGCTGTGGGGCCTGGTCCTGTTCGGCTTCATGTCCTTCTTTTTGCCGCACACCAGCACCACCGAGCTCATCTACGGCCTGGCCACGGCGCTCATCTTTAGCGGCTACATTCTGGTGGACACGCAGCTCGTGCTGCGCAAGCACCACGTCGAGGAGGAGATTGCCGCCGCTATCAGCTTGTACCTGGATATCATCAACCTGTTCTTGGCGATTCTGCGGATTCTCAATAGCCAGAGCAATAACTAGATGCGGGATGGTGGTTTGAGATGAAAGAATGGTGCTGGGTGTAAATTATTCGAGCTCGGAGGAATCATGGGCTCGATCCTTATTGTTGTGGAAGAAGTTACTTTGGGGCTGGATGGTTGTCTGCTTTCCTATTTCATAGCATTGTATCGTGTGATACGATCGGTTCTAGCCGAGTCTTGAGTGAGACTGGGTTTGTTGGGAAGTACTGGCTGCGCAGCAGGTACGTAGTGTTTGTTTGGTTTGGGAGGCTTCCTGATTTTGTTGTTTCGGATGGACTCTGGCGGAGGACAGGTCATGAGGCGAATGAAGTGAGGTCAAGGCATAACTTCATATTGTTCGGAGACAGCACGGAACCGGAGGTCCCCTTTAGCAAATTACTTCGCACAAAGTTCATGCCTCAACGAAATTAGTGCCATGACTTTCCACCAGCCACAAACTGTCTGGAAGCCAAAGTGACCCAGTAGCATGAAAGAGCAGGAAAGTTGAATTTAGGTGATATCTGCATTAGAAGTCCGATAATAGAAATAAAGAAAAAGGCAGACAATCAAGTAAAGAGGTAGACTGAGGGTATAACCGAGGTGGTGTGTTGATGGGGTTAGAAGATTATGGGGTAACCAGGTTGTAAGCCCGCCCTCCCTCGCCACGCGGCCCGGTTCTCCCAAGGTTTGATCGCAGCTGCCATGACAAGAGGACAAGCTGAGATTCAGACCAGAAGACCCAGAAACCCTTGCAGCCTTCACTCTTCAATAATCCTTCACACACACTGCTCCTGGTTGGCGCCTCGGCACCACTCATGCCGATGCCCAGTCATCCCCTCGTTATCGTCCACTCCCTGAGGTTGGTTCGGGAGCGGATATCGTGAAAATTGCGAAAAGCAGTGGGGAATATTTTGTCTCTAAACACAACGGGAGAACCAACGCCTGCACGGAAAGATCGGGTCGCATGAAAGGCCGCCTCGAACGGGTTCGGAGTTTGAGCCGTGTCGGTACAGCCACGGCGGTACATGCAGCTGCTGGCGAAGAGTCGAGGAAAAACGCGCCTCAGCGCTACTCGGCACCGTTGGCTTCGTGGTTGCCAGCCGCGGCCTGTTGAGCCGCAGTTGCCGCCGCTGCCTCGCGCTGCATCCGTGCCTCGATCTCGCGGAGCTGAGACTCGCGGGCCAGCAGCTCCTGGCGCTTTTCGTTGATCTCGCGCTGGACCTTGACCTCGATCTCACGAAGCTTCTCCTCCTCGCGCCGAAGCTGCTCCTCCTTGAGGCGCACAGACTGCGAGGCCAGGTCCTCGGGGTTCATCGACGAATCACTGCAGTCCACATGTTAGCATACCTCAGCAGATGAGAGTAAAAAAGAGGCCGGATGGTAAAACGTACACTCCAGCACCGCCCTCAACACTCTTGCTAAGCTTCTCGGTACGGTAGTTCTCGTAGAGGAAGTCGTGGGTGATCTCCTTCAGGTCGGCAAGATGGCTGTGCAGCAGGGCGGACCGGATGGCCAGGAAGTCCGAGTGGCGCGGGTTGTCGACCTCGACAACGCCCCAGGGGTACTGGCGGGCGCGCACCTGGCGGCCACCAATCTCGACCACATCCTCCGATCCGACAATGGCAAACGGCATCAACCCTCTAAGCTCGGCATTCTCCTCGACCGTGTCCTCGTCGTCCTCCTCAATGTCGTACGGGAAGTTGTAAACGGGGATCCGGTAGTGTTCGATATCCTCCATGACCAGCTTCTTGGACTCGGCAAGCTCAGACGGGGTGAGCGAGTCGGCGCGACCGATGACGGGGATGACGTTGACGCGAGGCGCAAGGCGCTTCATCAGCTCAATATCGAGCTCGCGGAGACTGGGAACAACAGCGTTAGTATCATCTCAGCTCGAGGACAGGAACAAGACAAGTTAAGTTACCCATGGCCGGTCGGGGTGATGAAGTAGAGCATGGCGTGGACACGGTTGTCTCTAAAGCGGGGGTTACGCTTGATACGCGATTCCTCGGCCAGAATGTCATCGTATTGCCTCTCGAGGTAGCCGACGATCTCTGAGAAGCTAGGAGAAAAGAGCTGTCAGCCTGTGATTGACAGTGTGTCGGATATATTGTTTTGAAGCGTACCTAGCCTCATTGTCGATCTGGTCACCGAAGCCAGGGGTGTCAACGATGGTCAGGGAGATGCGGGTGCCCTCCTCATCCAGCTCGAGTTCTGCGGGGTGGTTAGGCCTCCATTCAAAACGATAACTTATTTTAATGGCGCCGGGAGGATATGCGTACCGACGGTGACAGGCTTGATCTTAACGCCTTCCTCGACATGGGCGCTGGTAGCGTCGTCGGACTCCTTGTGGGAGAGCACGGCCTGGCCGCAGAGAGTGTTGACGAAGGTGGTCCGTCCTGCAGGGACAACCGGCGATTAGCGCGTGCTGAGCGATGCTGCAGAGCTGAAACAGCGACTCACCAGTACCCGAGGCGCCGCAAACCATCAAGCAGAACTGGATGCCCTTCTTGACGTTCTTCTTTCGGCGGATCATTTTCTGTGCCGTAAACATGTTAGCTCGGCAGTCCGGGCTGCAAGACGGCAAGACGAGTGCAGGTGATTGACGGGCGCGTATCGAAACCGAAGGCGGGTGCGAGGGATCGAGTGCTGGATTGAGAGGCCAAAGGGGTCGGGATGGCAAATGTCACAGAGCTGGGGGAGACAGGGAAAGGCAGACGTACGGCCGGAGCAGACATGATATTGGTGTGGAGTCGTGGAGGAGTTCGCGTTTTTGGGGGGCACGGGTAAAACTAGCGCCGGGCTCAAAGAAGGCGCAGCGAAGATACGGTAATTCCAAGTAGACGAGAGGCGCTATCCAGTCACCAAAAAGTCGGGGGCCGAAGGTGTGGCTGCGGGTGCGGTCGTCGAGCTCGAGCGACAGCAGTTTGCGGGTTGGGAAAAGGAGAGAGGTCGGGAATGGGCGTTGTCGGAAAATGGTAATTTCACAAAATGTTGCGGTGCTACTGGACGGGCAGCGGCAGCAGCACCCTCGAGCTTGTTGACCCCAGAGCGAGCGCCGCAAGGAGCAATGGCCAACCCACAATTCAGGGGTCGCTCGTTAATTGCCTGTGCGCTAGTCCCGACACGGAAAGAGGTGCTCCAGATCCCCAGGTCCAAGACGGCTGTTCCTCCAAAACGCCGACTCCGCTATGAGACAGTCCGGCAGCTGACGGCCAACTGTCTGGCTTTCAGCGGGCACCTGTCGATGCGGCCTGTGCTCGTCGTGGGGTCGGGTGCCTGTGCTCTCTTCTGCGGCCTGCCATGTCTCTCGCTCGGCCATCCTCGCCAAAACGCCGGCGCCTTGTTGTGAGTGAGCGCTGTAGCCAGGCAGCTCGTGACAGCACCGGCCTCGTTCTTTAGGTCCGGGTTTATCTTTAATCTGAAACGCGATCCCAATTCTTTGATGTGCATTTAGGGCTCTGGAGCTATGAAGCATCTTTTGAGCTAACATCCCCCGCTAAACCCAGAGCGCAAGCCCCGACTTTGCCCTGCGGCAGCTGATTCATTCCCTTCGATCTCAACTTGGGGCATTGCGTGTCAGCGGGAGAAGCCCGGACACCAACACCAACACCACACCAAACCAAACCCGGAGATTCTTCAACAACTCCTCAGGCACCGTCTTCTTGAATGAACCAGTAGTATCGGTTTCCATTACAGCAAGACCATCCGAGTCGGAAAAGCCTATTTTGGCCGGGGACTCGGACACTCTCAGCAGCTGCCAGGTTCCATCATCGAGCCCGGTTGTCCGGTGCGACATCGACGTCGTTCCCTCCACGCTCGTTCATCCAGCCTGTCACCACCAGCCGTCAAAAATGAACACCCGGACTCCCCTTGAGAGTCCCAGCGCGACGGTTGTTCTCTCCATCTCGTTCAACGATGACTGCAGTTGCTTCGCGGTGGGACTCAACACGGGGTTCTGTAGTATGTTCATGTTCCCGTTCAACTCCACACAAGGGGGCCGTATTCGTTTTAGTCCTCGTAACTCGATGCTAACGTCAGGCAGTCTTCCACGCGGAAACATGCGCGCTACGCACGATACGCGGTAAGCCCCTTCGATTCCTCCGGAACTCAACTCGCTGATCAACTAACACAAACCATCAGACTTTAACGCCGGCGTAGGTCTGGTCCAGATGATGGGCAAGGCTAACTACGTGGGCCTCGTCGGCGGAGGAAGACAGCCCAAATTTGCGGCAAACAAGGTAAGTCTTCCTTGTACTCCCCCAATACCAAATCCTCACCAACAGGAAGTGCTAGCTCATCGTCTGGGACGACCTCAAAAGCAAGGCAGCCCTCGAGATCAGCGCCCTGACCCCCGTACGGGGCGTCCAGCTGTCCAAGGACCACATCGTAGTCGTGCTGCAGAACAGCGTGCGCGTCTACAAGTTCGCCAAGCCCCCGAACCTGCTGTCGGCCTACGAGACGGCCAACAACCCGTGGGGTTTGTGCTGCCTGTCTCCAAAGCGGATCGCCTTCCCCGGGCGGACGACGGGACACGTGCAGCTCGTCGAGATCGCGACGGGCAACGTCAGCATCATTCCCGCGCACACATCGGCCGTGAAGGCGATTCAGTTGAGCCCGGACGGCGACCTCCTGGCTACGGCGAGCGAGACGGTAGGTCTTTTTTTTCTCAATCCTCCTCCTCCCCTCTCTTTCTCCGTTGTTACTACATGCTAATATAATACTACGACGACAAGGGCACTCTAATCCGCGTCTTCGCAACCAGCAACTGCGCGCGGCTGGTGGAGCTCCGTCGAGGAATCGACCCAGCCACCATCTTCTCCCTGGCCTTCAACCCACCCGGCACCATGCTCGCGTGCACATCGGACAAGTCCACCCTGCACATCTTTGACGTGCCCCACCCCAAGCGGCCCTCGCGCCAGCAGCAACAACAACAACAACAACAACAAGCGCAGAACGGCAGCAGCGGACCAACCGGTAACAACAACAACAACGGCGGCGGCGGAACGTCAGATGGTACCGACGGCCGAGGCAAGTGGGGGATCCTCTCCAAGATCCCCATGATGCCGCGCATGTTCTCAGACGTCTACTCGTTCGCGTCGGCGCCCTTTGAGGTGGACGACGAGGAGGGCGGGGTCGTGATCAGTGGTCTGCCCGTGTCGGAGAGCACGACGCTCGGCACGTCGAAGCCGCCCAAGGGGGTGATTGGGTGGGTGGGCGACGAGACGCTGCTGGTGGTGGGCGCCGGCAAGGACGCGCGGTGGGAGAAGTTTGTGGTGCGCGAGGGCTCGGATGGGCGGCGGCATTGTGTCCGGGAAGGGTGGAAGCGGTATCTGGCTGGGCCTTGAGGAGGAGGAGGAGGCTGGGTTGTTTTTACTACACGGTGGTTATGGCGTTTTTATTGGTGGTCATTATGATGATGGGCAGGAGTTTTAGTCGTGGAGGGGAATGAATAGGCGCTATGGGGAAAGATCTTGTGGGGTTTGACTCTGGATGAGATTGGGAATGTATCGTTAAATCTCAGTCGGTTGGGTTACTTGGTTTTGTTGTATTCGTTGTATGGGACTGGATTGTATGGGTATCTCAACTTTGACTTCTTTTTCCATTCCGTTTTCTACGCCTCAGATTGTCCCCTCCCTTAGCCTCTATGAGGACGTGGCGACCTGCTTCGACTCCTATCCTGGTCACGGCGTCTCCGGTCTTCCAAGTCACGGTGCCGACGTTCGCCGCGATCGCGGGAGCCTTCTCGGTCGTGCCGCCGCCGGGGCCTGTCACGATCCTTCTCATCATCAGCGCCGCCCCGGTCAATTCGGCGGTGGCGGGAGTCCTCTGCGCGGCCCGGATCCCTGTCAAGGCGCCCTTCTGGACTGCGGTTCCGACGACGAGGCGACTCTCGGCGGCGCTTGCTGTGCTTCTCGTCATCGCCCTCACCACGGCGCTCTTCAATCGTAGTCTCCCCGTCCTTGATTCGCGCTTTGCGATCAGACCTACGCTCGTCTCTGTCTCTGTACTTGTTTCTGTCCCGCGCGTGGCCCCCCTCATCACCGCTGTCGTCTCTCCTCGACCGGTCCGAGCGGTGGTGGCGATGCTTCTCCTTGTCTCTGTGTTTCCGGCTCTCCTTCTCCGACCGTCTCTTCTCCCGCCGCAGCGCCTCGTCAACCTCCTTTTTCTTCTCGTCTATCAGAAACGGCTTCATCGGATCGTCGTCGTCGTGATTTTGCAACAGCAGCTGCAGCTCCCGCTCCTCCTTGAGCACCGGGCGTGCTCGTCGTCCCTCGTCGTCGTCGTCGTCCGTTTCGCCTTCGCTCTGGCTCGGCAGCCCCTTTTCAGCCCGCTCGCGGCGCAGCATATCCTCCCAGCCGATCTGGCACTCCTCCGGGTCCTCGTCGTCCCGCAGCTTGTAGCGCGCGTGGTCGACGCGGATCAGGCGGCCGCTGATCTCGGCGCCGCCGAGGTTGTCGACGGCCAGGTCAGTGCTGCGCTGGTCCTCGTACTTGAGCCAGCCGAAGCCCTTGGACTTGCCCGTCTCCTTGTCGCGCGCCAGCTTGAGGAAGACGGGCTCGCCGAACTGGCTGAAGATGGTGATGACGTCGCCCTCGGAGAGCTCGTAGGGCAGGCCGCCAAAGTAGACAAAGGCCGTATCGCGGTAGTCGGTGTGCCAGGACGCTTCTGGCGGTACGCCGTTTTCTATCTCGCGCTTGTTGAGCGCCTGGATGGCGCGGATCTGGTTCATGGTGGGTGGGTGGGGAGGTGGTGTGGGAGAAAGACTGAGAGAGCCGATGACAAGAAGGCTGGAATTGAAGAGTTGCAAGGCTGCCAAGAATCAGAAGCCAAGGCCCGGGGTTCTTGAATGATGAGGGTTAGGGTCCATGAAAAGCAAGGGGAATGCGGCAATGCGCACTTGGCGAATCAAGCGTCGGCCATTTCCGACTCGGAGTAAAATAAGCATCAAATATCACAATCAAGGCGAACTTCAAGCATCCGCATACTCTTATGATCTTATCCCACCGAGGTCTCACGCCATCTCCAGTAATTACTGTGCAAACAGAGACAGTCCTGCCTCCCGACAAGACTTGCATGCCGAACGAAGAGCATGTCCCGGGAGAAGTGTCCCATTGGCAGCCACAGGGTCAGATGGCTCGGGCTTGGGGGCTGATCAGCTGCAAAGTCGTCCCAACCAGAGCTGAGATTCCCGTCCGGGTCGTGTTGCGACAGAAAGCCTGCAGCAAGGACCCTGCGACCCTGCCCAGGAAACAGGAAAGGGGAAAGGGGAAAGGCGGGGGTTGTTGTCTCCGGGCATCTGCTCTCCGGCTCCGCTGGAGTGCTTGGCCATGAGAGACAGCCGGCGCCGATGGTGCAATCCAATAACTCTTCAACTGAAAGTTGTTGGCCGCCGTTTGCAGGAATAGGTAGTTAATAACTAATCGTCAACATTGCCCTTTTCTGTCGTCTCATGTTGCGACTGACCAGACAAAAAGTGACAATCTGAAGAAGTGCTGGGGCCTGGGTCGGGGCCGTGCAACCCCTGGTTCGTCCAATCCGGCGTTTCAATTGGGACGATTCCCTGCCGTGCAGTCAGGGACCTGGCCCGCCTGGGAGAAGCTGCTGCAAGCCTGCAGTGTGACTTGCTGGCCCGCCGCCCACCGCCTTTGTGCGCCTCGATCTTCGGTGGGACCCCCGGGCCCGCCTCCAATTCAACATTTTCTCTGGGCAAACCTGCGGTGCCAACCAGGTGGAGCGACCAAACCCGCTCGCTGCCCCGTCGCCTTGTCCCTGTCGCTCGTTTACGGTTCTCCTCGAATTCCTTCTCCGTCCCTCTCGACGTTGACACAAGCCGGGTGTTTTGGTACCGCGTCCTCCGTTCTCTTGCTTCCGCGAGAGACACCTTGGAGACCAGTTTCAGTTGCTGCAGAGTCTCGCAGACGCCGACGCAGACGCAGACGCAGACTCCCCAAACCAGCAGCCTCCTCTTCGAGACCCGACACCACCATCCAGGACAGTCTCGACGCGCGCCCCCTCCCCCGTCCCCCCCCCAACGACACGGTGAATTGGCGCGTTGCCAGTTGATGGACGAGGCAACCATCATGAGCGCCCCCTCTCCTCCCCCGACCCCAGGCCATGCCAACGGCGCGGCGGCAAAGCCCTCGACTCGCGCGCCCCGGAGGACAGGAAAGCCCCAGCACATGAACGGGCCGCTCTACAAACAGGCCAACAGCAATGTCGTCCTCGTCCGCCGAGTCAAGAGGAAAGACGAGGGGCCGATAAAGCAGCTCACTCAGTGGTTTGTTGACAACCAAATTGGTGCGCTGAATCCCCCCCTTCTTGCTGTAGCCCCTGACCACAGAGCTAACCTCCGCGCTAGGCTTCTCGTTCAACCTCCTCGCCCTCCTTTTCCTCACCCACGGCATGCCCCGCGCCCGGGACTACACAGCCAAATACTTCAACCTCTCATACTACAACCCAACCACCGGGAACTACGGCCTGGGCTGGGCAGATGGCCACCTCATCCTGTTCTGCATCGTGCTCCTGACGGGCCTGCGCGCCGCCACCATGGAGTACATCCTGGCACCCTTTGCCAAGTCCCAGGGCATCTCCAAGAGGAAGGACATTACCAGGTTCAGCGAGCAGGCCTGGATGTCGGTCTACTACAGCTTCTTCTGGCCCCTCGGCCTGGTATGTTTTGCGCCCGGTGTTTTGCTGCTTATCTGTCTCGAGTGCTAACAAGGCCTCGCTCAGTACATCTATTGCCAGTCGCCGGCCTTCCTCAACCTGCATGAGCTGTGGACCGACTGGCCAGACCGCGAGCTTAGCGGGCTCATGAAGGCCTACATGCTCGCGCAGCTGGGCTTCTGGCTGCAGCAGCTTATTGTCGTCAACATCGAGGACCGCAGAAAGGACCACTGGCAGATGGTTACCCACCACATCGTCACCAGCATTCTCATCTATGCCTCGTACCGATACGGCTTCACGCCCGTGGGCAACCTCATTTTGGTCCTGATGGATGTGTCGGATTTAATCCTGGGAGTACGCGATCACCAATCTATCTACGTAATTGTTCTCGTTTTGCTAACGAAACAACGTGGTCCCACTAGATTGCCAAATGCCTCAAATACCTCGGCTACCACACCATCTGCGACGTCATCTTTGGCGTCTTCATCGCCTCGTGGCTGGTCACGCGCCACGTGCTGTACCTCACCGTGTGCTACTCGGTCTGGGCGCACACCTCACCCATCATGGGCATCGGCTGCGTCAGCGGCGCCCGGGACAACCTCACGACGCGGTTCGAGCCGCCCACGGACAAGGGCATCGGGTACCTCCTGGAGCCGCTGTGGGACTCGGAGGGCACCGTCTGCTGGGACGAGACCATCAAGTGGTGGTTCCTCTCGATGCTGCTCTTCCTCCAGTGCCTCACCATCATGTGGTTCTCCATGATCCTCCGCGTCGCCGTCAAGGTGATCAAGGGCGCCCCGGCCGAGGACGTGCGGAGCGATGGCGAGGGTGGCGAGGGCGAAGGGGGCGAGGACGAGGACGAGTTTGTCTATGAGGAAGCCCAGCCGCTCGAGGAGGAGGTCGGCGTCGAGGAGATTGACCTCAAGAACTGGGAGCGGAGGACGGGCGTGAAGCGGTCGGCGCCCACCACCACCGGCGTCAGCCTGCCGGGTCACAGCGATCGCAAGGAGTTCCTGGGGCGCATCGGTTGCGAGAAGCAGGTCGAATGAGTAGTCGGCCAATAGCCTTTTTTCAAAACAGGCGGACACAAAGTCTCAACTGGCAAAACGCTGGAGAAGGAGAGAGAGAAAGGCATTGAAGGGGGCCGGTTATGGCTAGGTTTTTTGGACGGCCTTGCCTTGCCCTTCGGCCAGGAAATATGGGACCTTTTTTTTTTTTTTTGGGCCGCGGCGGTACCACGCTGCCCAGCGTCGCGACGAATTATCACGAATGCTTGTTGCCCCGGTGGCAGCTCGCTTTCCTTTCCTCCTTGGCCCTTGCCACGACACACACCGTGACTCGAGCTGCCTCGGGGGAATTCGACCACGGTTTAGGTCCCCGGTTGATGGTGGTGGTGGTGGAGTGATGCCCGTGGGGTCGTCACTCCTCACCTCCCAAGCTATGATCTCTGGGTTTTGAAAAACCAGCGCACATGACGGTTGCGGTTGGGCATGCTGTGTGTGTGAAAAGGGGGCGCTGGTATCTCGGGATTGAAATATGGAATGGAGGGGGGGTGTGACCGATGATGAGAGGACCAAAAAGTCAATGTAGTGTAATAGTGATCTGAACGGGCTGGGTCGATGGTCGACTTGTGGCCGATCGGCAGTTTTGAAATACATTTGAGTCTCGAAAGCAAGAAGAGTCATTAGAGTCTGATAAGAGTGGGAGAATGTTGAGCCCCTGAATTGTGAGTTACCTACATATTTGATTACTAGAGCTCGGTGAAACAAGGACCGAGTCTTTTTGCATTTGTTCTCGGTCAGATAACATATTACTTCAGGGCAATGGCAATGTACGGAATAATACACGTGTTTTCGTGTTCCATCTGGCCGGGGCTCGTCCATGAATGTTGCGGTGCCTCGGCCCCTGAATTGTTGATATAGTGGGGAAGTTATACCTCGATACGACTATGTCGTGTTTTTCCTCCAATACCGGCCCGCCCCAGTTTCGGAGTTTCTGGCAGGAAAGGGGAGGTGCTCGCTCGAACCCGGATGATGGGCCACCGTGTAAGTTGTAACTGGCCTTTAGCCGCGAAGCGCTCCAATATGATGGATGGCAGCATTTGGCAAGAGATGCGGAGTCGACAAGACCGTTGAGCTTGGTATATATACTATGGGTATTAATACGCTCGAAGCCCGGGACTAAAGGTGAGCTAGGTCACGGCCGTTGAGAGTGTCTTATAAACAGCCACACCCGGTCCCCGAATCTCAGACTTTAGTCGCAACACGGCCATATCAATCACGATGCTGTCCTTGCCAACCCTCCTTCTGGCTGGGCTCGCCGCCTCGGGTGTTCACGGCACCCCCGTCGAGGTTGCTCGGCGGGCGACACCGACCGTCTACCTCGCTGGAGACAGCACCATGGCCAAGACGAGCGGTGCTCTCATGGGTGAGCCAACAATGACTTGAAAAACACGGATTAATCCAAACTAACTCCCCACCCAGGCTGGGGCGAGTACCTCGCGCGCTACATCAACATCCCCGTGGTCAACAAGGCCATCTCGGGGCGGTCGGCGCGCAGCTACACCAACGAGGGGCGCTTCACCGAGATCGAGCGGGTGCTGCAGCGCGACGACATCGTCGTCATCGAGTTCGGGCACAACGACGGCGGGTCGCCCAACTCGGCGTCGGACAACGGCCGCAGCGACTGCCCGGGCACGGGCAACGAGGTGTGCAAGTCCGGCAAGACGGGCGAGACGGTCTACACCTTCAACCGCTACGTCGAGACGGCGGCGCGGAGCTTCGTCGCCAAGGGCGCGCGCGTCATCGTCAGCAGCCAGACGCCCAACAACCTATTCGAGGGCGGCGCCTTCATCCCCGGCGCGCCGCGCTTCGTTGGCTATGCGGCGCAGGCGGCGAGGAATGTGGGCAATGGTGGCGCCAGCTTTGTCGACCACTTCCAGGCCGTCGCCAACATGTTTCTCAAGCTGGGCAGCGCAAAGACGAATGCCCTGTTCCCCAACGACCACACCCACACGAGCCCGGCCGGGGCCGACCTGGTCGCGCAGGCGTTTGTGCAGGCTATCAGCAGGGACTTTAATGGGACCACGCCGCTCAAGGGGTTCCTGAAAAGCCCGGTGCCGGTGGTGTTTTGATTTGTTCGAGTGGGGGCTTGGGGGGGTTTGATAAAAAAGAACATCAGTCTCTTAAGATTCAATTCATCGTAATCTTGCGTGTGATTGTGTTTGTGTATGTCCCGAATTGCCAGTAATACTTGGTAACTAGGTAATTAGTGATGAGCACTCAACGCATTGAAGAGAGCTCTTCGACCTTGCTCGGTTTCAAACCAAACCTCTGTGTTGTTGTCTGATGTTAACACTGGTCCGGGTTAGGAGAAGCGTGTCAAGGGACAGCGGCTTGTAGCGGCTTGAATTGCCCTGTCTAACACGATGCCAATAGTTCTCGGCAGCGACTTCGGACCCGAACTAGAAAGTTCCTTTTATAGTTGGCTTTCCCCCCAACCTAAGACTAGTCGGTTCGTTGAATCGAGTTGGCAACACAACCACAACAATGGCAAGCCGGGGCCTCGTGCTCATCACGGGCATCAATGGCTACGTGGCCGCCCACACGGCCGCCAGCTTTCTCAAGGCTGGGTACGCTGCCCGGGGCACCGTCCGGACGAGGACCGCAAATGTCGAGTCGCTTGTCCACACACTCGGCCAGTACCATGAAGGCAACAGACTGGAGCTGGTCGAGGTCCCCGACATCAGCGTCGACGGTGCCTTTGACCGTGCCGTTGAAGGTTTTCATTCCCTTCTTTCCGGGTGCATCATGGACAATGCGGAGGAGCACTGACTTTTTCGACCGCCAGACGTCCAGGGAATAGCACACCTCGCCAGCCCCGTCTCCATGACCGAGACGGACCCAGCTCCAATGATGCGGGCTGCGGTCCAGGGCACCACCTCACTTCTCAACTCGGCTTTGACCGAGTCCAAGCGCGAATCCCAGAGAGGCGCACTCAAGTCGGTCGTGTTCATGTCCACCATCAGCGCCGTCTTTTCGCCCTCCAGACCCGCAGGACACGTCTTTACCGAGGCCGACTGGAACGATGTCGCCGAGGAGGAGGTGCGCAGGCTGGGAAAGGACACGCCAGGCTATGTGATCTACCAGGCGAGCAAGACGGCTGCCGAGAGGGCGTTTTGGAGGTTTGGAACCAAGAAGGGCGCTAGCTTTGGCATGACTGCTTTGTGTCCGGCGTATGTCATCCCCCTGAAAGCTGAAACCCCATCTTCGCCACTGACAGACACTGACCAGCCCTGTGCTCGGGCCACCGCTCTATCTCCCCGAGCCCATATCCAGCCTCAGCATGCGCGTCAAGGATATCTACGACATGTTTCACGGCGGCCCGATCCCGGAGTTCTCACCCGTCAGGAGCACCTTCATCGACGTGCGTGATGTGGCCGAGTTGGTCCTCCGAGCGGTCGAGAAGGACTGCGAGGCCGAGGGTGGACGAGAGCGCTACCTGCTGGTCGGACAGTCGCCCATATCACCCCAGGCCTGCGCGCAACGTTTCCAGAGAGGCGAGACAAGATCCGGGAAGGGAACCCTGGCGAGACATCTCCGGACATGACGTGGAGGTTTGATGCGAGCAAGGCGGGCGCCCTGCTCGGCAGGGATCGGACTGGATTTCAGAAGAGCGTGGTGGATAGTGCGGAGGTGTTTGTCGATGCAGAGGCTGCTTGAAGATCATCCCGGTATCTTTGTAGGTCTGTTCTAATTATGACTATGAGATGAGCCCCTGAGAGTCCGAGACTGAAAACATAGGACACGGATGACACCCACTTGTGGCAAATAGTCGCGTTTAGCACTTAGTCATACATACCCTCTAAAAGGTGCAGATGCACCAGGGAGAGAGAGATGCAGCAATGCGGTAGTATTGTGGTGTGGTGATGTGTGTGTGTGAGATGTGTGCAGGTGGAAGTGGTGGTAGACTACTTCACCTGCAAAAGGTGGTGGTGGGCTTGCGTACTGACCCGCCTGGGGCGCTAACTGGCCCTAGGTGGTCAACATACCCAAGTGAGGATTGACGGACGAAGCGTTTCTTGGCTTCGGCTCGACCTAACCTTTGCGGATCCGGTTCGGGAGCCGATCCCACTCGGGACGGCTGCACCTAGTCTGTTAGTGCTCTCCCCCGCTCCGACTCCGGCCAGCACCGGCTCCCGTCTCTGTCTACGCGGAGCCCGAAAGCAGGTCCATACACTTGTCTCTCTAGCCTCCCCTCATCATTACTTTCCACTTCCACATTTCCCGAGACTTCTCTTTTTTGATTATCGTTTCATAAATCAAACCCCGAGCTATCACCATGGACTCACCTCGCCACCCCCTCGATCCGCTTACAGCGAGAGAGATTCAACAGGTAGGATTTAATCGACTCTAGTCACAAAAGCAAAGAGAGTATATTAACCCGTGAACAGGCCGCAGATGTCTTGCAACGCCATGTCCCCGGCTCCGACATCATATTCCGCGTCATCACCCTCTGGGAACCACCAAAGGCGGAGATGGTAGTCTTCCTCGACATGGAACATGGAGGAAAGGAGACACCAAAGTCCCCAGCGCGGGTTGCCAAGGTCCAGGCCCACGTCAACAAGACCTTCTCGGAATTCAAGGTCGACCTCGGTCAGCAAGCCGTCGTCTCGCACGAAACGCTCCATGGCCGCCACTCGCACATCGACGGAGAGTACATGCGCAAGGCCGAACTGGCATGCATGGCTGATGCCCGCGTCAAGGAACAGGTTGCCAGTCTCGACCTGCCCGAGGGAGCCACCGTGGTGGTCGAGTCGTGGACGTACGGGCCGGACGGCATGAACGACATCACCAAGCGGATGACCATGGTATGTTTGGCCGTCTTCTGCTGGTTGGGTCTATCATCTTTTAACAGCTTCCCTTAGTGCTGGTTTTACATGCGTGTCTCGGATGACCCGGACGCAAACTACTACGCATACCCCCTGGATCTCTGTGTCGAGATGTCTGAAAAACTGGAGGTTGTCAACATCTTCCAGCTTCCATCAGGAGAGAATGACCGGGTCGAGACGAGAGATAAACCCAACGAGTTCGACCGCCGGAAGATCCACGAGGGGAGCGAGTACTACCCGACGCTCAACACTCAGCAGCGCACCACCACCAAGCCATACCACGTCTCGCAGCCCGAGGGCCCGTCGTTTGCCATTGACGGCAACAAGATCAGCTGGGAGAAGTGGACGCTGCGTGTGGGCTTCAACTACCGCGAGGGCATGACGCTGCACGACATACGCTTCGACGGCCGCAGCCTGTTCTACCGCCTGTCCCTCGCCGAGATGTTTGTGCCCTACGGCGACCCGCGGACGCCCTACCCGCGCAAAGCCGCCTTCGACCTGGGCAACGACGGCGCCGGGCTCTGCGCCAACAACCTCCAGCTCGGCTGCGACTGCCTCGGCCACATCAAGTACTTTGACGGCTGGCTCGCCTCGCACGCCGGCACGCCGCTCAAGCTGCCCAACGTAGTCTGCTGCCACGAAATCGACGACGGCATCCTCTGGAAGCACACCAACCCGCGCACCGGCCACGCGGCCATGACCCGCTCCCGCGTGCTCGTGCTCCAAACCATCATCACGGCCAGCAACTACGAGTACATCTTCCTCTTCTACCTCGGCCAAGACGCCTCCATCCACTACGAAGTCCGCGCCACCGGCATCCTCTCCACCGCCCCCATCAACCTCTCCACTCCCACAGTCCCCTTCGGCACGGTCGTCGCCCCGGGCGTGATGGCGCCCTTCCACCAACACCTCTTCTGCCTGCGCATCGACCCAGCCATCGACGGCCACACCAATTCCTTGGTAGTCGAAGAATCCCACCCCTTACCATTACACCCCAAAGAAAAAAACCCGCACGGCGTCGGCTACACCACCACCCAAACCTACACGCCACACGAAACGGGGCTCGACCTCGACCACCGCGTCAACCGCGTTTTTAAGATGGTCAACGAACACGTCCGCCACCCCGTCACAGGCACGCCGGTCGGGTTCAAGCTGGTGCCCTGCTACAGCCAGCCGCTGCTCGCACACCCGTCGAGCTGGCACGCGAAGCGCTCCGAGTTTGGGGCGCATGCCGTGTGGGTGACGCGGTATAATCATGAAGAAGAAGACGAGGAGATGTTTCCGGCGGGGCGGTTTACCATGCAATCGGAGGGGGGGGAGGGGATTGCTTCTTGGATTGAGCATAGACGACGACGGCGGAGACGACGTACGGAGGATGGGGAGGGGGATGATGATGAAGTAGAAGGTGGGGTGGTGAGGGATGCGGATATTGTGGTCTGGCATTCGTTTGGGTCGACGCATAACCCCCGCGCCGAGGACTGGCCGGTCATGCCGGTGGAGAAGATGGTGGTGGGGTTGAAGCCGGTGAACTTTTTTGAGAGGAACCCGGCGTTGGACGTGGCTATGGCGACGCAGGAGAGGAATTTGAGTGTGTTGGTGGGCGGTGGTGGTGGCGCGGAATGTTGCGAGGAGGTGGTCCCGGGGGGGATAGGGGCAGTTAGGATATTTTAATTTGTATATGCTGAGGTAGTCTGTACGGAACTTCTGAAACACCATAGTATTTCCCCCAAGTTAAAGGCAATGAATCTTCATACTCTCATCAGTCCCATGAATCCCGGATCCTCCGTTGCCGCTCGAACGCTCGGCCCCGTGAGGCGTTAAAGTCGTCAAAGCTGGGATACTCCAGCCGGTCCCATACGTCCCTTAGCCTCCTCCCATCGCTGGCGTCGGACGCAAGATCTTTGCGCTCCCACAGGTCACGGTAAATGCCTGTCGTTTGGATCGGCTCCTCCGGGTCCACGCGGATGCGGTTGTTTTGGTCGCCTAGGATTGGAAGCGGGCTTTCGGACGGGGGCTCGTCGGCGATGAGAAAGTCGAGCAGAGTCTTCAACTGCTCCGGGAGGAGCTGATAGATCCGATACGTGACATGTTGTCGATCCGAGTGAAAGTAGACGGCGTCGGGGTCGGCGCTGGGCTCGGCCTCCGGGTTGCGCCGGTCAAAGAGGACGACGCCGCCCAGGATGCGTGCCTCGGCCCAGTAACCCACCATGTCGGCGGTGTGTCTAGGATACTGATCGTAGTCTACGTACCAATCGTGGTGTAGCAAGGTGGGAAGCGGCCCGCCCGGGTGCCACTTCCAGTACCAAGGATCTGACTTCGGCGGCGCCCACTCGGTGATGCCGTCGTCCTTGTGCACGCTCGTATCGAGCTCAAAGAGAATGGCGGCGATCTGATGAACTGCGACGGCAACCATTTCAATTAGGCGACTCTTGAATCCTCTCGAGCCCGGAGCGCAAGCGCGGTATCCATGGACTAGCTGCTGACACAATCAGCCACTGTTCGTCAACCGCGAAGCCCAAAGGGGACGAACCTTGGAGTTGAAGGTCAGAATCTCGGGTCGAAACGCACCACGAAACTCCCGCGCCTTTTCCAGCATGCCGGGGCATAGCTCCTCGTGGGCGTGGTCAATGGGATGGTCTCCGTAAGGTTGGATGCGAGCGTCATAAGCTACGTCGCCGATCGGTAGCCCGTCGATGATTTGCGCATACGTGATCTCTGCCAGTTCAGTGGCAAGGATCCTCGTGATGGCGCCGACGAGTAGTTGGCGATGCTCTCCATCGAGGTCTGCGATGGAGAGCTGCCCGGACTCTTCCACCTTCTCGGTAGGCTGCTCCGTAATGGGCGAAGCCGTCGGCTGGCTCGAGTCACTCGACTGCCCTGACATGCCTCCCAAGTGTTGACTAACTGGTAGTAGAAAATAATGCGAAGACGAGAGGTTTTTGCCTGTTTGCCTGAATCGAGATAAACTCGCCCTCTGGTGGATTTGATGGGCAGCCCAGGGTGGAAAGGAAAACAAATCGAAGGAAGCGGGGGTGGAAGTTGAGCTGCCTTCTTTCGTGCTTGTTCGATTCCAGGTTGAGTTAATGAATTCAGAAGGTACCTACCTAACTCCCTGCTGTGAGGTCACCTGTGCACCCCACTGGAGGCCTGGACCCCGCATGTCTTGCACACCTAGCCGCCTCAGTTAGCCGCCATCACCCATTCCAGGTTGCCTTCTGAGACCAGGCCCCCACGGTCATAGCCCGCCCGCGCCAATTGAAACCGGGCGGCTCGCCTCTCCTGCTCTCCTGGTGGCTTGGCAGTTCGTTCGCGCCGGCGGCTAAGCGAGAGCAGCTGGATGCAGCCGCCTTTCTTCGACACAGTCTTGTTTATTATAGGCCCTCGTTGCTCGGATTCCACCAACGGGTAGTGGGCGCTGCTGCATCTCGGACCCTCGGGCCTGCATGTGGCCATGGAATGTTCAATGAAGCCATCGAGGCCGGGTCGGCCGACAGCTGAGGCCGGCGCCAAAAGAACCAAGTTGATGACTCCGAGGTTTCCAAGCGCGCGCCTCACGCGGGCACAGTATCTCCTTTAGGTGAAGGCAAAGTTTAGAGTTGGACTGTTGGTGACAGACTGAGAGTCTGAGACAGCTGATACCGAATAGCGATGGTCAATGGGATTAGTATAAGAATCATAACATGCGAAGCACCGCCATAGGTAATCCATCCTTCACCAACGCCCTTCCTCGAGCACCAATATTCGATTCCTTACACGGTACCTGTTTATCCTTTCGTTCCAGAAGTCTTCGACCGTCGCCAAAATGTCCAGACCCAATGTCGGAAACCTCGTCGTGTATTCACAGGAGGGGGACGACGACGTCGTGCTACCCTCGACCTCAACGCGATACAGGATCGTCGAGGCGATCGTCCACTTAGCCCTCTCTCTGCTCGAAACTGCAAGAGGCAGGAGAGTTTGGTTGACGTTGCTACGGCCATCATCCAAGCACGCGAACGCACGAGAGGCTCAAGCCGCCGCCGTCCTCCTCCGCCACACATATACCGGGACTCCCTGGCGAACATGCCGTACTGGATCCAGAGATTCCTCCAGAGCATGAGAGAAAACTTTCCTCCCATTTCCATTTCAGGAGGCTTCAACGGCGAGGCCGCGGCCTCCAAATACGACTGGGGGCAGGACATGAACGATTACGACGCGGGTGGCGCGGGCGTCCTTTACGTGAGCGAGGCCATCATCAGCAACATGACACACGTGCGCCAGCAAGCCTCGGCATCTACCGGCTCGAGTTATGAACTGTTCAAGTTCCAGATGACGATCAGCGTGGCCCATGAAATCGTGCACTTCCTGACGGGGTTCATCACCGGCACAATTTTGCCAGACACCCCACCGGCAGTCACGGCGGTGCCCTACAACGACCGGGGCGACGTAGGCGAGGCGGGCAGGTACTGGGAGAGCATGTTTCTCGGCGGCTTTGTCGAGTGCTGGTCTTCTACTTCCGACCCGCTCGGGCCCCGGCAGGCAGGCCTGCCCTACCTGTTCAACGCAGGGAGTAAGCAGAGCGCCACCGGCCAGCAAGTCTCGATGTCGTACGTGGAGGAGTTTCTCAACGAACGTGAGTAGCCTCGCTGGCCATCCTCGGTCTCGAAGCACAGAACTTTGACTGACTCCTCTCCCAACTTTCCAGAATTCACTTTCCCTATCCGCGCGTCCAGCCGGGCTCGCCCCGTCACGCGCCGAGCTTTGGAAAGGGGAGGGTCCCGCGAGACCACCCATCTTCGTGAATTGCCGTCATTTCGCGCCGCCGGGCGGGCCAACTCGCCGACACCCAGTCAAGCAGCCGCGGGCACTCCTTCTAGGTTCCGCAGAATAAACTTCTATTCTAGGTAACGGCCATGCTGCGGTATAGGTAGGTATCCAGTCGGCGCTACCACCGCTGGCGCTTGTCTAAACCTGGCCCTGGGGCCTGGAGGCGGCGGGGATTGCACGGGGTTGATAAGTTTATACTTTAGAGTAGAGCTGTTGGGCTTTCTCGGAGTCAATTGTCTTGCATAGCTGGTATTTATTTTGTATCTTTTCTTTCTTTGGCTGCTCTATAATATACAGAATACTGAATACCGAAACTTGCATGGGCTAGTGATATTTTCCTATACGATTATTCGGTACCGGTCGTAAAGAAAGACCACACCTATGTCTATTGAGTTTTAGTGACTCGAACTCAACCTCATCCAATTTCCCTATTCTTAAAAATGACCTAGGGTACTACTACCTGATACAGATTGCAAAATGTAGCTGAAGCCCTTACATGTCCTCCGCTTATCAGCCATAATTAATAGGTTACCGAGAGACACAATAAACCCTGGAGCTTGTACCGTACTGAATCCTACCAGGGTCTAGGGCCTCGGTCCAGGCCCCAGGGGACGCGTCCTTCTCGGGCCCCGCGGACCCCCGCTCCGGGTGGTCTCAAGTTTGAAGCTACCAAGACAGCCAACTCGGTGGGGATGGAACTTGGAATCCACACTTGACACCGCCAAGTACTGACCAACATCAAGGGACATACACATTAGCTCAGGCCTTGGTTGAACCACGTTGAGTAAACGGTGCTACCTGCCCCGTCCTCGTCGACGCTAACAACCGCGGCGTAGCTTTGCAGATCCCGGGAGACATGCTCGAGAGCGACTTGAACGACGGCGATGGCGCGGCCCGCAGAGCTGTAGGTTCGACAGCGGTTCCAACCCCCCACCGCACGCCTCCCTCCCCGTTAACTAGCCAACTGCTCCATGCTAACCGGCCGCCCCTGTGGAGTGTGACCAATGCCGGCTTAGAAAGGCAAGTAACACACCATCCATGCATCCGAGTCCCTACATGCATTATAGTCCTGCTACAACGATTCCCGTCATGAACAAGACTTAGTTGCTGAACTAGTTGTGTCTAGATTCGCTGTGACAAGGATTCGCCATGCGCCAACTGCAAGACGGGAAACCGGGCATGCAGCTCGACCGGCGCCGGGCAGCGGCCCAGGGAGGCCCGCCAACGCGTGTTGATCTCGACGCAATAGTGAGACGTCACTGCAGACTGAAGTTGACCTGTGACAGTGTTGATACTGACGCCATGGACCCCGTTGTTTATATAACATAGCGAGCGGAAAATCGACCATTTCGAGTCCCGTCTCGCCAACATCGAGAACATGCTCCGTGACCTCGCCGTCTCCATCAACAGCCGGAGCCCCTCCGTGTCAGTCACCGAGGGTGGGCCCACTGGCCCGGGCCCGGCCCCGGACCCCACGGGCTCCTCGCCGGTTGTCGGGGACAGCACCGATATGCTGTACGGGGACGAGGACGATGACGACGCCGATTCTGCGTTTGAGGGAGACTCCTCCATGTCGGCCCAGACCGTCTTCGCGAGCGAGTTCCTCGAGAACACCGTAACTCGAACGTTGCCACCGAACCTCGACGCCGACATGCAGTCCGCCTTGTCCTCCCTCCAGCAGATTGCGAGCATGCAGCACCGCCCCAGTGCCCACGAGTCCCGCTTTGTGAATGCAAAGCCGTTGCCAAAGGGCGGCATCCGTGAGCTCCCGATGCCGCCGGCCCATGTTGTTGTCGCCACCTTGCGCGAGCTCAAAGGTTGCTCGGCTCGATGCCCAACTGGATGAAGAGTAGGCTAACCCCCCTCGATAGAGGTACCGCTAGCCAGCTTCGCCACCATCTGCACCGTCATCGCCGCTGAGAACTTTGCCGACCGGTGTAGCAAAGTGTACTTTGCCACCGAAGACTACAGCCTCATCACCTGGGGAATCGTCAACGCCGTCCTGTATTTCCTGCTCCAAGATAAGGCCTCGCTGGCCGACGAAGCGCAGCGTGCGCAACTGCTCGAGTACCAGTCCCTCTGCCGCGACAACCTCGAGACGGCCCTCACCAACCTGCCGCTGCTGCTGCCAGTCCGCAAGGATACCATCGAACTGTTGCTTCTGGGTGTAGGTGTTGCCCTTTTCTCTTTTATCCGTCTCGTCCCCGTAACTGAGAACCCGCCAGGCCTTCTACGCCATCGAAATCTCCAAGTTCTCCATCGCGCGCGACCTTAACTCGATAGCAGCCACGCACTGCCAGACCCTCGGCTACCACCGCAGCCGCAGCGCCGCCTCGCACATGTCCGCCAAGCCAGTCCTCTTCTGGGCCGCCTACTTGCTCGACAAGGCCCTGTCGATCCGCTTCGGCCGCGCCCCCGTCATCCAGGACTACGACATCACGGTGAGCAGGGCCCTGAGGGAGCCCGACAAGGACCTGCCCTCAGCCTTGTGGAACGTCGTGCAGGACCAGTGGATCAGCTACGCCAACTTCCAGGGCCAGGCGTACGAGCAGCTGTACAGCCCCGCCGCGCTGGCCCGGCCGCCGGAGCAGCGCGCCGAGAGTGCGCGGCAGCTCGTCCAGACGATGGGTAATTACCACAACACACTTTGCTCCCTTTTCCACACCAGTAGAGCCCGTTGAGCTTGGTTGGTCGGTCGTCGATTGACATGGGGAAAAAAAATAGAAACCCTAGCCAAAGCGCAAGAACCGCTGATGCGGCAGACGCGAGAGAAGCTCCGCGCGGTCCGGTTCGACGCCAACAGCGCGTTCCCCATGGACATGGCGATCCTCAGCGACGAGATGATGCACTGGTGCGCGCTGACGCTGGTGCACCGCGCCATCCCGAGCCCGCCGGGCTCGCCCAGCACCTTCAACCCCGAATGCATCCACGCGGCGCGCCAGGCCTTTGCCCATCACCACGAGTACATGGAGATGGCGGCCGACAGCCTGGCTGTGAAAGCAGGGTGTATTCGATGGTGTGTGTCTGGCACCCCCCAACAACAACCTTCCCCATTTCATATTAACACAAAAACAGGAACATCATCCTCGTCCCCTTCACCCCCATCATCATCCTCTTCTGCCACGTCGTCGAGACCTCAGACGAAGCCGACCTCGCGCGGCTCGCCGCCTTTGCCGACTCCCTGCAGCCCGTGTGCGCCGCGTCCGAGGCCATCGCCAAGTTCCACCGCGTGTGCCAGGTGCTGCACAACGTCGCGAGCCTGTGTGTCCGCGCGCGCGCCGAGCGCCGCCGTCGCCGCCAGGACCAGAACCAGGACCAGAACCAGGACCCGAACCTGGGCCCGCACCAGCGCGGCGACCAGGACCAGGACATGGCCATGGTTGGGATTGATATTGACATGTATCTGAGCCAGCTGGGGTTCATGCCGCCGCAGTTTGGTGGTCCGCAGCAGCAGCAGCAGCCGATGCAGGGGCCTGGGACGGCAGCAGCGGCGGGGGCGGGGGCGGGGGCGCAGTTTGGGGGAGGCGATGACAACTTGCCCGCTGGGTTTGACGCTGGCAATGCGGACGAGCTGGGGAATTGGTTCTCGGGGAATACCCATATTCTGGGGTTGTTGGAGGAGGATCTGTCGGAGTTTGAGCCGCGGATGTGGGGGTCGATGGGTGGTCAATAGAAGGGTGTTTTTTTCCGCTGGGTTGTTGTTGTATGGACTGGCGTTTTTTGGCGCCATATTAGATGTTGCTTTGAAGGATCTCCGGGGATCCCATCCCCATCCAGGGCGTCCTGGAGTGGCTGATCCGTAGCTCGACGGGGGGTAGTGTTGCTGTCGTGAGAATGCCAAAGCCTGTTCATGCCACCATGCTGACACTGTGAATGTCAACGTGACATGTTCCCTCGTCGTCTCAATCAGTCGGCTTCCGCGGGTCATACACCTCATACCCCTCATCCTCCGTGTCGCTCTCCACCAGCTCGCTCTTCACCACCGCCGCCGGCAGCGGCGCCGTCAGTCCCGTCTTCACTTCCCCCTCTTGCTTCTTCAACCCCCCATCCTCCTGTGGCGCAGCCGCCGCGGCACCACCACCACCAACAACAGGCACAAACGCAGATTTAAACCCCGTCTTCTTGAACCCTCCCTTCTTAAACCCCCCAGCGGCACCAGCACCACTACCGCCTCCCGTAGAAGCAGCAGCAGCAGCAGCAGCATCCCCAAGCTTGATACTGATGACCCCCTCGGCCTTTTGCTCCTGGCGCCGGGCGCGGGCCACGGCGGCCGGGTCGCGCACCATGGCCTTCATGTCCTTGAGCCGCTGCTTGTGGCTGTGGTCGTAGCTGCTGAGGTGGGCCTCGTAGTCGTTCATGCGCGAGTAGCCCTTTTGGCAGAGCTGGCAGTAGAAGGACTGCAGCGCCTCGCGTGCCGAGCTGGTTTGCGCGGGCGGGAGGGTTTGGTGGCGCTTTTGCGTTTGGGTTAGGATTTAATTTCTGTAAAAGGGAGGTGGTTGGCTTACTGGAGGCATTTTAGGCGGTTGTTATCGATGGGATTTCGACGAGGAGATGTGGTGGTTTTCTTTTCGTGATGCGAGTTGAAGGTCGGAATTTAGTGGAGAGAAGGTTGACGATTGAGCCAGGGGTGTGCTGGCGCTGATGTGTGCCAAGAAATACCCCTGTGCCAGCACTGTGGGGTACCTGTCGGCTTACCGGAACAGGGCCAAATACAGCGGCTCATTTTGATGTTGGCTCAACAAACCCACTGCAACAACAAAAGACACCAACATCCCAGGTTCCCAACTTTCACTTTCACCTTGGAGCAGGCCATCGCGCCGGTGCTGTTCGTCGCCGCCATCATGGACGATCAATCACTCCGCTCCAAAGCGTCGCAGGCCACGCTCGCGTCGCTGCTCGAGCTGGACCCGACGCCCATGGACTCGCCCAACACCGACAAAGACCTCCCGCCGCTGCCCGCACACGCCGACAGCTCCCCCTCCGACTCGACGCCGTCCCTCACCCCGCCCTCCTCAACCTCCACCTCAACCGGCCTCGGCCTAAGCGGCAGCGGCCACGGCGCAATCTACTACCGTGCGTATCTCTCTTCCCCCTCTCTCCCTCTCTGACCGCCCAAACCCAAACCCAAAACTAACCCCGGCCCCATCCATCCAGTAACCCGCATCCAGCGCTACTCCTCCTACACCTTCACGCTCTTCAGCGCCCTCCACCTAGCCACCACCTCCCTGATCCCGCTCGCCGCGCAGTCCGTGCCCGCCTCGGAATCCTACCTCCTCCTCGCGCGCGAAATTTACCAAACCCCCTTCTCCGAACCCCTCCTCGTCGCCCTCCCCGTGCTCGCCCACGTCGGCGCGGGCGTCGCCCTCCGCCTGCTGCGCCGCGCCCATAACCTGCGCCGCTACTACGGCAGCAGCAGCAGCGAGAAGCACCACCCCCCCACCGCGGCGCATGGCACCACAGGGGTGGTGGTGTATAGCGGGTGGCCGGTGTTTAGCTACGTGGCCGCGTCGGGGTATGTGTTTGCCGGGGTGCTGGCGGCGCACGTGTTTATGAACCGGGGCTTGCCGCTCGCGGTCGAGGGGGATAGTGCCAATGTCGGGCTGGCGTTTGTCGCGCACGGGTTTGTGCGCCACAAGGTGGTGTCGTGGCTGGCGTATGGTGTGCTGTTGGGCGGTGGGTGCGGGCATATGGTCTGGGGGTGGGCCAAGTGGGTTGGTCTCGCGCAGGGGGCGGGGTGGAGTCTGGAGAGGCACACGGGGAATGCCGTGGCGGATCGGGCCGCGAGCAAGAAGAGGAGGAGAAGGTTGATGGCGATCAATGCTGCTGCGGCCGCGGCGGCGGTGGTGTGGGCCGCGGGAGGGTTGGGCGTTGTTGCGAGAGGGGGGGAGACGTTGGGCTGGCTGGGGAAGCTCTATGACGGGCTCTATGAGAAGGTGCCTGGGTTCTAGGGTTGAGGAGGTGTGTGGCACTAGGAAGCTGGCCGCCCGAGCTGGAGACGGCAGAGGCTGGGTACGGAATGCGTCTTGGGGGTGACGGGTGCTCTCTCTGCGGATACCCAACGCGGGAGTAGCGATCTAGCGGTCCATGTGATTACAGCATCGCGGGATATTGCATAGCGATCTGGCGTTGATAGACAGCGTATAGAGTTTAACATCACTACGTCGGGAATTCAACACTTCATATCGGCAGACGGGGGAGGCTATTGTAGTCTTTCAAGGAAAGACGTGTAAGTCATGGCTCGCTTGATGCTTGCAGGGTTAGGGATCATATTCGGTCGACGCCGATGGACGGCACTCGCTTAGCTTAGGTAGGTAGGTATCGAAACATTGGCGGACTATGACGAAGTGTTTCACATTTGCGGCTTTGAGGTCCCCGCGTGGGGGGGCTGCACGACGATGATGTCACGCACTCTCACTGCAACCCCCGTCTCGGGACCGGCCGCAGTCGATCCCACCCCTTGTATAGGAACCACCTACGTCGTTGTGGGGGACGCAAGGTAGATCAATACGTATGTTGTCGATCTAGAGATAAGGTTGCAGGATGGTATTTGCCCTTGAATATATAAACACTAAGACCCCGACGACGTTGGCTTTCCTCGGGCAATCATTCTATTTCAAGAAACTCTTGCGTCTAACACCGTACATACATGTACACAATATTCAAACAACGGCCAACCCAACTTTCTCGCATTCTTACTCTCACGTCCAAACAATACGCCAACAGAACCAACACCTTCACGTTCACTGTAGACACACGGCATCAAAGACCGACTAATCAGTCACTCGAAAGAAGTATGGGGTCAGTTGGAGGACGAGCCTCGCCTGGGGTCAAGCTGCCCACAGTCAAACTCGATACGACCCTGGTCGAGCTCTACAAGCGAGCATGTCCCAAGGACACCCACACCCGACTGGGTTGGGTTTCCTGCGGCGTCACCAGCGGCATCGATCTCACCCCAGACTTCCCACGGAATACCAAGTTCGTCTACGAGGACCAAGCCTTTATTGCCACGCCCCATCACGAGCTCAACAACGGGAATGGCAGGCTCCAAAGGTCTCTCGCAAAGAAGTATCTCAGCCACATCCCTCAGCGCGACGCCTTCATCTCGGGCAACACGCCTGTGGTCCTCTTCAACCTAGGCCAGACGCCAGAGCAAATCGAGCACGACCGCCGTGAGGCCGAGGCCACCATCTCGGTGCTCGACCCGTCGCAGCGGCCGGAGCTGATCTTCTGCCCCGGCCCGTCCAAGATCCCCATGAAAGAGCACAAAATCGACAAGCTCGAGTACAAGGTCACCGTCGACGGGCTGGAGGACTACCCGCTCACGCATGACCTCGAGACACACTGGCATCTCAACAGCAAGGCCGCGCTGGCCCGGTCCGGCCTACCCACCCCGAAGTCCGACATCATCGAGACCGAGGGCTACCCCCCAGCGGCCGGCGCTTGCTGCAACCTATGCACCGCGGCCGCAAAAGACACCTCCCGGCTCCCCACCATCCCTCCCGGCTGCACAGGCCCGCGCGGAGAGTGGCTCTCGTCACAAACGAACCGCATCCTCGACGCCATCCGCGCCCGCCCCGTGCCCTTTGTCTTCAAGACGCAGCAAGCCTTTGGCGGCGCCGGCACCTGGCTGGTGACCTCGGCAGACCACAAAGCCAAACTCCTGACCGACCTGTCCGGGAGCACCACTGGCAGTGAGGGGGGCGGCCTCCTCCGCAAACTCCTCTCTCTCCTCACCCCCGCCAACGCCCGTACGTGAAATCATCAAACCCTTTTCTAGCTCTTCCAAAAAACAACCCTACTCCCTACAAGTCCTACACCCCCTAAATACCCCCCCCAAAAATAACCCAAACTAACATGATTTAATAAATAATAACAAAACAGACCTCCACCCAACAACAACCCTCCTAACAGACCTAATCCCCACCCCCCAAGCCAGCAGCAACAGCAGCAGTAGCAGCAGCAGCAGCGACTACGGCCTAACCTTCTGTGTCCCCTCCTCCGGCGGCAAACCCCACTTCCTCGCCGCCGCCGAGCAGATCCTCACCACCGACGGCTCCTCAGCCTGGGTAGGCAGCACCATCGCCTATGCCCGCCAAGACGAACTGCACGACCGCTTCAGCGGGTTGATGGAACAGGTGGCCGCTTGGGTTGCGCAGCGGGGGTATGTGGGTCTTGTCGGGGTTGATGTCTTGTTACCAGACTCTAAAGAGGAGGACGGGTTGGTGGTGGATTTGAATGTGAGGACGTGCGGGTCTGTGTCGTTGGCGCTGTTAAGGGGGCATTTCTTTACCGAGAGGGGGTTGGGGTGGGCGGGTAGTTTTTCGATTGCTGTTCGGGGGGGGAGGAAGGGGTTTGTGGAGAAGTGGAGGGGGTTGTTTGAGGAGGGGAGGATGGTGATTCTGAGTTGGTATGAGGATGTTGGCGGCGGGGAGAGTATTGCGGATGTGGTGGTAGGTGCCGAGGATCAGGCGGGGTTAGGGGAGTTGATGGGGCGGGTGAAGGAGGGCACGGAGGAGGTGACGTTTTAGAGGGTGTTTGTTGAGTTTGCGATGAACCGGCAATGTGTAGTTCCGCTTCAAGCATTTCAAAGAATTCAAATTGTGAAAAGAAAAAAAGAAAAAAGGAGAGATGGGTTTTTGGGACTGATGAATGCTACAATAAAATTAAGATGAGTCGATGGATTGAAAGACTAAAAGATTGAAAGATTGAAAGATTGAAAGATTGAAAGATTGAAAGATTGAAAGATTGAAAGATTGAAAGATTGAAAGATTAAAGAATTAGTGGATTGATAGATTGATGGATGATGGAGATTGAAGTTAATACTAGGAAGTAAAATGCTATTCTTAAAGAACTAGCTACTCTTACTAATAGAATTATAAGTACTTAAGAGATAGCTAGACGATAATTTAGTAAAGGGTTTTATTTAACTATCGAAGTTAAGTACCGTATTACTAATCCTACTTATATAAAAACTAGGTAGAGGGGTATAGATCTATATTAACTACTATAACTATAACGTTATTAGTAGCTATAGTTTTCCTAGCTCTTCTATAGACTTAAGTAATAATACTAACTAAGCTTATAACTATTAGAAAATCTAATAGCTACTTTACTTAAAAGGAGGTAAGAAATAAGTTTAGAAAGTATATTTATAGGGCTTAGGAGTACTAGAAGTAGTAAATAAGATACTAAATAATTAGGTTAATTTAATAATAGTTATTTAATATCTCTATTAATCTATTTAATTTAGTACTTTTCCTATACTCCTATTAAGTATATATATATCCTACGTATCCTACATTCGGCTACTATATTCGTTATCCTATTCGAAGCTCTCGAGTACTGTATTTGTAGCTCTCGAACATCCAAACGCTATAATGACTATATTGTGGTGGCCTTTTCTGTACGCCCGTCATTTTGATGTATATGTGTGTTCCTAATGACCGTGCCCCTGTTATCTGTGCCCCTGTCATCCAATGCTTGTATCACTATGTTCCCTGCTATCCAATGCTTGCATTATAATTAGCCCTGGTTTTTCCAACAAGAGTCTCTTTTCGATCGAATGCCCTGAAAGCTCACTACTAACTAGCTAGTACAAAAAAGACAAAAGGAACTTGTCGCGATATACAACTAATCATCGGGAGGGTTGAATAAAACGGGCACAATATTAGAAACTAAGGTACGACCTATGTTCGGGCTGAACAACCTGAGCAAGCCCAATTCCTCTCCGCACACTCCTCGGCCGATTCATGAAGCGACAACCTGATGAATCAACGTCATCATGTGTACAACTGATTATTCCCTAAGACTTCTGATCGATCGACTTCAAGATTTCCTCAACACCCTTGTCTCGAAGCTCCTGTCGTGTTTCATTCCACAACCTGTTCGTAAACTTCTTTCCGGCTTCTGTGTACATGTAAGGGGGGTATCTGTGCCGGAAAAACTCATGATTAGCGTCATAGTACTCGATCTGGCAGATTTCGACTTACGGTCTGATCTGCCAATCTCCAAAGGAGCCATGACTCTCCGGCCCAAAGACGAGCGACGTGTGGAGGTACTGTCTTGTCCCGTCGACGACGTTGCGCCCCACAGCCAGACAGTAAAGGTAGATGGCCATGCGCTTGAAGGCGCTGGCCTCCCGCATGAGAGCCGTTCCTCGAACTGCGCTGGGGTTGACAATGTTGACAATGACGTCCTTCTCGCTGACAATCTCAGCCAGTTTGGAGACGAACATGGTGAGCATTAACTTCGTCTTCTTGTATTGTTCCATTCCAGCGAAGTCTTCGGCAGAATCCATAGCGTCGAAAATGCCCTTGTCGAGTCTCTCATCCGTATTGGCCCAGAAAACCGTCCCAGAGGCGACCATAGTCAGTCGGGCCGGGTCCGTGGCAGGAGAGGCTGGAGATTGGGGGGGGACCTTGAGCAGAGGGATCAGGTGGATGGCGAGGAGAACGGTTGCAAGGTAGTTGACCTGTAGAGTGACCTCGCGGCCGCCCTCACCACCGCATCGCTCAAAGGCCTGTTTGCCCAGCCCGGCATTGAGGATAGCAAGATGAAAGTTGGGAAGGTCCAGCTCACTGCGACAGCGCGAAACGAATTCCAGCACGGAGCTATATGACGCCATGTCCAATAGCCAGACGTCGACCTTGGCACCGGGAAACTCGCTGCGCAGTTTGGCCGCCGCGGCATCGCCTCGCGTCTGCGATCGGGCCGTGATGACGAGGTGGCTCAGCCTGCATTGGAGGAGCTGGCGGCCGCACTCGAACCCGAGGCCAGAGCTGCCGCCCGTGACAAGGACTGTCTTGCCTTGGAGGGTAGTACGCAATGTGATACGGGGGACGCGGTGGAGGATTTGTTTGGTTAAGATGCCCGGCCAACTCGCTTCCCAGGCAGCCGTGTCCTGAAGTTGAGCAGACATTCTGATTGACGGGCGGTGGTCGGAGACGCTTCCCACCTGAACAGATGTATGAGGAAGATAAGTGAGAGAGTGACGATCAAAAACCACAGTCGTGAAATGTGGTGTCTCTTGGATTTATCGACGGACACCCTCTACAACGGCCTTTTCGTTTTCACCAGCTGTTGAGGTCGGACGTGGCGGAGTCGTCGGAGACGAAAGAGATGCCGGTCACCTTCGCGGGAACCTGTCAGACCGATGTCATTGGTAGATGAAGGAATCTAGCCTCGGATTTCGGCCATTATACATCCCGGCCGCTACTGTTTAGATGGGGGACCGGCCGCTTGTGGACGCGGGATGAAGCCGAAAGCATGGGGGTCCCGATCCACGGAAGGTAAGACAGCTGCGGGAGACTTTTTGAACACGTCTGATTGGTGGGGCGTGAAGCCTTCAACAGGCTGAAGTCAACAGAACCGTGAGCGGTTGGCGATTCCTTCTTTGTTGAAACGGACGGAAAATACCCCTCTTCAACATCCGTTGGACTATCACTCGATTTCTCTCTCCACCACAACCATTCTGAAGGACCAGAAAAGTTCCCTGCAGTTCGTTCACAATGATCTCGCGCTATGAAAGAGACATGATTCCATTACCGCGACGGACAGCTCACCAACTCCGACCGGGCTTCGCCTCGGCCGCCGCAGAGGCTGCCCCATCATGTGTTGCAAAGCAGCATACCGAGGCCGAATGGGCCGCGGTCTACCCTCACATTGAGAGGTTGTACCTGCGTGAGGGGCGGAAGCTCCGTCACGTCCGAGCCGTCATGGAGGAGAAACACCAATTCAAGGCCAGGTAGGTGCATCATGCCCATGGGTCGGTCATCTGGACTTCCTCGACTCTGACAGGGAAGGCGGCAGCCCCCAGATGTACAAGAAACGCTTCGCAAAATGGGGATTCCATAAGAACGCCAATCGCTCGCGGCCGGGGAAAACTGCAACGGAGCTCACCAGCCCGCCCCGGACACCGGCTATTACCACCGTCGACGCCTGCACAATGACCCTTTTCGCCGGCATCAACCTGTGGACGTCGACATTCTTCCAGTCAGCCGACTTCAAGCAGTGTCTTGCGTCCAACGGCGTCTGGAGACAGGGGCCAATCTATCCCCCCACTAGCGGAAGGCCTGCCCTTCAGTACGACCCCGAGAGAGCCAGTTACGCCTTCCGGCTTGTGGCCAGGCTTCTGCGGGATGGTCAAGGCGTTCTCGCTGGTCGATTGGCCCGGAAGGCCTTCGTACAGGTTGAGGATATGATGCTCATCGAAGGCCCTTCCTTCATCTGGAATCTGCTGGATATCATGCACGCCATCCTTGTCATGGGGCAAGGCAAGCTCTTCCACATGCTGCTGGTCCACCTTGTTGGGCTTGCAAGCACGCACCATGTATGCAAGAATCATCCGGCGGCTTTGATTCTGGGCTCTTTGATGCAACTCGCGCGACATTGGAGCGCCGAGACGGGCGCGGGGTCTCTCGCATTGCGAGAGATTGTAGAACGCGGATGGCTCCTCAACGCCGGCATCGTTCTCGATAACTTCGACGCACGGCTCCTGCTTCTCTACTATCGTCTGATGTGGGACTCGACACCGTCTGCCTTGCCAGAGGGAAAGCTACGCGCCGTCGATCTGTGGTTTCCTCTTCTTGACGACAAGGTACCCGTTGTAGCTGCAGCTTTGCAAGACGCCAACCCTTGCATGGATTCTGCCGTTGAGCCTGCTGGTCAGGCAGAGAGTGACACATACAATGAACCGCCGGAGTACGAGCGTATCCGCGATAGCACCGCTGCTGCTCTCCGTGCCAGATACATAGCAGACGGGGTCAGCCCAAATATGAAGGTTCGCATTATCCAGGGGCTCATTAAGAGCAGGATTGCCGAGGGAAAAGACGGCACGACAATCGGCAAGACCAAGGTGAGGGCAAGCAGTCATGCTTTGCGCCTTTTTGCCAGAATCTTGGCATTCTCAACAAAAGTTCTTGTGGAGGTGGACGTAGAGACGGGAGGGGACATCGACGTCGCCATCGAGCAATTGCGTGGAGTGGTTGCCCTGCGGGAGTACGGACAGGATGCTCGTAATCCGATCGTGATACATGACTTGGGCTCATTGGAGGCCTTGCTCCTCAAGAAGGGATTCGAGGAAGAGGCCAATGACTTGCGACAGGAGGCACTCAGAAGGCTGGAGAGCTACGTCGAGGACATTCCAGTTCATTCCCACGAAGAGAATCACGGCTTCGGGCGTCAGCGGGACCCCGACAGCGGAGGCCGGATATCCTAGCCGGTATTGTAACCGGGCCACTCTGCCCTTTGGGCCTCGATGCCCTCCAACAGGGTAACACTAAATAAACACGTGTGCTCGCTCAATTCTAGATAGATTTTAATAGACAACTTCTCCTTCTCCAATGCATCACCAAGTCCTCGCCGGTGATTCCCAGGGTTGGACCCGTAATACCTCAAGGTCCCCTGCCACCACATGAGGACTGGACAAGATTGACTTTAGTGGCGCCGTCCACTTATGCTCCTAGTCTTGCGAAGTCACTGTTCTCGAGCACCTCCTTCTCGAACCCAGAGACAACTTGCTTCAGTATGGCTCTGGAGACCTCCTCGACTGAGGCGATGGGAACCACACCGGTGGATTTGAGAATGAAATTATAAGCCGAGCCCGCTCTCGCCATGAGGCCGGGCTTTGCCACACAGGCCTCGATGCCATCGTGATTCTTGGCAAAGGCCATGACATGGTTCTCGACGTTGCCCTGCCGAACACAACCGGGTTAGTCGGCGAGCTCGGCTCGGCTCAATTCAAGGCGAGGTACGTTTGACTTACGCGCATCACGGCGTAGTCTCCTAGCAAGAAAGGCTTCTTCGACGGGTCACGCTGGCTCATGTAGCCGCTCATGTAGAGGAAGCGGAAGGGTTTGGCCGGGCCTGCCTCATACATGGCCTGGAGCCCTGCTATGGTGTAGTCGTGGCACACACGCTTGACATCGGCGACATCCATGAGCTTAGACTTGGTGGGCGTGACGGCGACGGCCCTGTCGAACATTAGTTTAGGCACCGTCGCATCGCAAGCGGCTTCATCAAGGAGGAGGAGGAGGTACGGATCAAGAATCGGAGCTTACCAGATGCACGCATCAGAGCCGGCTAGCGCTTTCTTAACCTGGTCGAGGTATTCGCCGTAGTCTTTAATGATGACGCTCTCGATCTTGGACGATTCTGGCCTGTCGAGCTCGACGGGCCTCCGCGCCAGGGCGACGATGGTCGTGATCTCAGGCATCCACACAGCTTGGCGGATTACCTCGCCGGCTACGTAACCGGTTGCTCCGGCTACGATGAGCTTCATTGTGATAGAAGGCGCTTGCTGGTGAAATGGATTTGGACGAGGGCGGGGGACGGGGTCTGATTGAGAGCTTAGGGGGTTGAGGTTCCGGATGAGGATGGGGATGAAAAGGTGACAAGGGGTAGTTGATCGGCCTTGCTGTGTCACTCGGCATCACTTCTACTAACCGCGCTGCTCGTTAGGATTAGCCGCTGCAGGCTGAATCAGCTGTAGCGCCACGTTTATTGGTATGCTAGAGCGCAGCCTAGTTGTCCAGTTTTAGTTGGCTGGTCGCCCATCAAGCCCCTAGCCCCTCAGGATAGGGTACTGTGACGGCACGGCGAGGACGTCACATGACCTTTGCGCGCGACCTAGCCCAA